>CM045452.1:11291933-11634874 GCA_024666655.1 Dascyllus trimaculatus | reverse complement strand
TTTGCCGTCATTCTAAGATCACTGCTGACTTATTTAACAGTCTTGCCAATGCACATTAACCTGTGAGGCTAATGTCTCAGTCATCTCCTCTGCATCGCTGCAGGGTGTGATTAACCTCACAGCACCGCTGCTGCAGCAGGAAAATAACTTGGGAGATTTTCACGCTTTTACTTCAGTGGTCTGCTTCCACTGTCCACTAAAAACCTGAAGATTAGGTATAAAAGTAGAACACTGAGCCTCACTGAAAACATGCAAATACAAATGCATGGAGACAACAAATTCTTCTAGAGCAACCTTTGCAGCTATAACACCCAAAGAGCAGCTCCCTCTATAGCAAATTATATAGCAAACCTTTCAACACGTTTTTAGTAATAGTCTCTGTTTTTCTTCCTGTCAACAGATCCCATGAAATGAGCAAAGCCCACAATAAACTGATCAGATAACAAGTACCGATTGTATATCCAGTGCCTGACCTACTAAAAATACACCAGTGAGCCACGCCCCACCACCGCATGATGGGTCTCCTCATTAACACACACTCCATGCTACCAGTTTTTGGTCAAAAAATAATCCCTAACAAATGCAGAAATATTAACTGCTGTTTCAGTAACTTGGGGGGTATTTTGTATTGTCCTGTCCTGTTCTTTTTTGGTCATAATTCAAGCATACTGTTGTTGTTTCAGGAGAAACTGGTAATATTAGCCACTCTGACTGCTGCTGGACTGAAGCTGATGCTGTGGTCACCTGGTTTGAGGCTGCTGAGGTTATCCAGAGCCTTAATCCTCTGAACCCCAAGCAGTTCTTTGAATGTACTGTCGCATTTTTACTCACTGCGGGCTAATTTCTTACTGCAATATAAAGTCATGCACCTGTATGGAAGCAGCACAACCAGGGCTGGAGGTAGAGAAAACTCAAAAAAGCAAAACATTTCCAACATTTTTTGGAGAAGATAAAACAAATATAACATGTTTCATTTCCATACTTGTCTCCTCTCTGCTTTGTGTTGACACAGCCTGCAGTTCAGCCCAGTTCAGCCAGGAAGCCCCTGAATTTTTGTTACATGTCGTTACAATTTTTAGTTTTTTACAGAATGTGATTTGTGTAAACAATAAACAAACACGCAGAACAAAGTGAGTTTTTTAAACAAAATATCATGATTTTAAGCTTAGATTTGGTTAATTTTTCCGACTGATTTACAGTTTGTGGCTCTAAAAAGTGGTGTAATTTTGACAATTTCTTAAAAAGTGTCTTCAGAGAGACCCTTCTTTTTGCTTTTCCTTCACTCCACACACTTAAACCAATCTATTTAGAACTATCAACCGCTTACCTGTATGTTTACTTAGTAGTAAGAGCTGGACTTAGGGCTGAAAATCACAGACATGGAAGAGAAGGTAAGATGCACTAATTAACAGACTAATTGTTGCACGGTTGCTTTGGACTTTTCTTCAGATTTACTCATGAGAAAAACGCAGAAAAACAGCAACCTAAGGTTCCTTTGGGAGAATCTGCAGCAGATTTATGAGTAGGATGTTGTTGCTGTCATGCAGGATATCAATCTTGAGGAACATTCTGTACTGATAAACAGACTCTCAGTGGAGCAGCGAATCAGCAGAAGTTCCTGACCTTTGTTAATCGTGTTAGAGTAAGTCTAATTGCTTAAGGAGTCACAGGCTCTACAGCTCCAAGTCCTGCAGCTCCTCATCCACTGCAGTGTGTTGCTCCTGTCGGTGATCAGTGACAGGATCCCATAAAGAGAGCGGAGGGTGAATACTGGGTCAGGGATGGAGGAGCTGGAACAGAAAACACAGGAAAGTACTTTCTCAGGAAGTGTGTTTCATCGAGTCAGCTAAAGAGGTATTAAATGTTCAGAGAAATCCACATCATCACCAGAAGGATGACAGGGAGCAGAGTCATCCGGGGTTGCAGGGGTCAACGAAAGAACAACAGCAGAGTGTAGAAGCTTTAATTTCACATTTTTGTACCTCTGAAGGTGCCAAAGTCAATGTGGAGACCTAAATTAGAGTGATAGTCTTTAGTTTTAGTTAATGAGCAGCTTGTTTATGTGTCAACAAATAGTAAATGCTACCATGCACACAAGTATATATGTATCAGACACATTATATTTAAAACTACACAGTTCGTACATAGATAGTCGATCATTTAGTTCAGTAATTTAAAGGCTTCTAAAATGCACTCTGGAAATAAAGTTTGGGCTCAATGAAAAACTATTTATGCAACAGTTTGCATTCAATCTTTCTGAGTTGGAACGACTTCCAGTTAAATCATGTTCAACAAACTACATTAAGTTAGAGGAACAGGCTTTTCCTCTTCAATCAAAGATACCTTTAATCACCACTTTATCAATGATTGGTAGCATGAACACAAGTTTTACTTTGATTAGTCATAAAATTAAGTTGGTCCAACTAGTATTTTAGCTGCTAGTAAATAAAATGAATGAACGAGTGAATCAACCCTATAACACCATGGGTATTATATTTGATACATACGTTTCTAAGACTTGTTGCGTCACCATTCGGTAAAAATTTTGTATAATGACGTATAAAGATACAGATGTTACAGATGTAAGCTTTTGTTATTGCTGGAATTGCATAAAATGCCCACTGTATCAAATATGATGTAAACAAAAAACATATAAGAAAATAATTTTTTAATTTGTTTATTTATTTACATTTTGTTAAAGGGCCAAAAAAAGACTTCAGACTCAAAGATTAGAAATTTTCTGTAGATTATATCTTGGGTCAGTAATTACTGACTTAAACCTTATAAGTAGCTGCTTTCCAGTGATCTTGTCTCTGTAAGGCTAAATCCACAAACTGAGTGCTTTCCTCTGTACACTTTGTCTGATGCACTTTACAGCATCTCAGCCTCGACATTTTGTTCGTTTTCTTCAGTTCTGCTCAGCAAACACACCCAGGCAGCGAAGGTGAACATTTGTTTTCCTGTGCAGTGTTTTGGGGGAAAAGTAGGGCAAGAAGAGCTGCAGGCTTGTTAAGTCCCCGCCCAGTGAATCACAACACACACTCTGATAAGCACACACACAACTGAGCAGGGATACACGACTTGACTATAATATCATCACAGTGAGCTGCAGTAGGGGGGTGGCTGATTTCTTGTCATCACAGCAGTCTTCTCCTTTTCTTGTATCTCTCAGCTGATTTTAAGGCTGTTGACATCCGAGGACTGATTTAATATCAGATGACCAGATGTGAGCATCTCCTCTTGTGTGTGGCAGGACAAGATCCTGAGAATAACGTGGATGCTGGTGTTGCTAGGCGATGGGTCCGGATGAGGGTGATCAGAGGAGCTGCTCACTGTTGAAGTCTGAGTCTTTGAGACTCTTCAACACCTCAGTTGGGTCACACAGTACTGTTTGTTGAGGTCGGCCTGACTGCTGTGGCTGCCTGCTAACACTGGCACTTTACACAAAAACAAAGACACATAATCACTTTCTGGTCTCAGTATTAGCCATGCTAATTGGCTGTAAGTGCACTACTTTGAAATTTCACTGCTACTGTTGGATGAATTACCCTGACATTTGGCACAAACATTTGTGATGCTCAGAGGATGAATCCGATCGAGTTTGATGATGCCCTGACTTTTCCTCTAGTGCCACCACAAGGCTGACTATTCAACAACTACTGGACAAATTGTCATGATATGTGGCACACACAATTAACTGTTGTAACTTTGGTGATCACATTTAATCAGCGAAAATGTAGCTTAGGCTGACTTTTTAGATTGCTGTTGAATCAGTGTTGATTCATTGTCAATTAGGGTTGAAAATCCATCATTCATTCAACTATTTTTTTTTAGTGTTGGGCATCAACGTAGATTCAATGCTACAGCCTGATTTTAGTATTTATTCAATAAGATTTTGCTATCAGGGTTGTGTAACAAAGTTTGCGTACCAGTGTTTCTAAACGTCACATTATTTATTACATTTTGCTTGTTTAATCTGTATCAAGGAGTAAAAATTGCATTTCTATGAAAGGTCGGGTGCATGAATTCATATAGGACCATTTTTGAGACAGCTAGGCAAGATGTTTCTCCATTTTCAGTCTTTGTGATGAACTAAGTTAGCCAGGTGCTAATGGTCGTCTCATATTTACCTTACAGACATCAGTCTTCTCATCTACCTCTCAGCAAAAAAGCAAATAAATGTATTTCATAAAACATCAGACTATATGATTTTTATTTTAATCTTTCTCCTCATACTGAAGAGAGAAGTCAGTCCAAAGCATCCACAGCACAGCATCACTGTCATCATGCCAGTATATCTCTAATGACACACACACACAGAGAGAGAGAGAGAGAGAGAGAGAGAGAGAGAGAAGTTCTAGTGTAAGATTAAAATAATTTTAAGCACACTTTTGGAGTAACTCTGTGCTGAGAAGACATATGCATGCATAATACAGAACATCCATGCGGCATCTGCACATGCCTCATTGGCAGTGGCTTGTAGCGCCTTGCACCTGCAGTCAGAAGGAATAACATTACAAGCTGTGTGCTCAGCAGTGCAGCTCTCTCCAGCAGACCAAAGAGGGGAGCAAAAGTAGGTCACCATCCCAGAGACCCACACATCTCTCCCAGTGACTCCACGCTGCAGTGGTGCTTGTGTCTGCCATGAGACGGCCTCTGATGGAAGCCAAGATGGGAGTCGACAGCTCCCTTCCTCTCTGCACAAAGGCAGGATGGAGTCGTCCCTGCTCCTGGTACATGCCACACTGTGTTAGCAACAAAGACAGCAGGAGATGGGTATGAACACGAGCAGTCCATTACTGATATGATAGCTCATCATGACCTGCTACCAAAATCTCACCAAATCTGAAATGGATGGTTTGACATTTTGGGAAGCGCACTTTGGATTAAAAGTAATTGCACTCTCATATCTCCTCTTGAAATGAAGAGCTACAGTCAGCAGCCTGTTAGCTTAGCATAGAAACTGGAAAGAGGGGGAACAGCTAGCTAGCAGAAGATGGCTTTGTCCATAAAAGAAGTAGTGGGGTTTTAATGCAAGATTGTTTTGCGTTGCGCACATACCTTGGGTTCCCTTGGGTTTAAACACACATAGCTAACATCAGCACACCAACTTGCTCAACATGGCAATATACTTACATGTTTAGCATAATGTTCACTTTGATCATCATTTTAGTTTAATGTGCTAGCCAACCTTTGCAAATAAACAAAAGTACTTCAGTTTCCCAAAGAATGTACTTGTGCCTAACTTGCTTCCAGTTAGAGCTAAGTGTTGGTAAGCATTTAGTTTTAATTATCATGAAGGGGAAGGAAACGACTAGCATAGCCCGTAGCTTAAACAAAAATTAGCACTGTTTTTTTCAAAGTTGCTTTGTGTCTAGCTTGCATGTTTCTATGTTAATGGATTGAATTTGCAATGTTAACATACTCACGTGTAGCAGGTATAATACAGACATGGTAATTTTAGTTTAGCAGCATGCTAACGTTTGGTAAGCTCAAATTTACCATGCTTGTATGTATAGAAACATGCTTATATGTAGCAGGCACACTGTCAACATGTTAAATTTAGTTTACCGTATAAGCATGCTAGCATTTGCTAAGCTCAAACCTGCAATGTTGCCATGCTTATATGTCGTAAGTATAATGTTACCATGTTAATTTTAGTTTAGCATGTTAGCATGCTAACATTTGCTAAATAGCATAAATCCAAGTATTGGATAAATTTGAATTTTTACCCAATTTGACAATTTCTGTGAGAGAACATTAACCTGCTAATGTGACTCAGCTGTAATTAGCATAACAACAAACAAAATATTTATAACAAAAAGTGATGTTTTATTGTTTGACTGTTATGTGGGAACACACTAATGTGCTTATATTTATCAGGTGTCATGCTCCCCATGTTCAACCCCATGTTTTAGCATTGGTTATGCAATTACCATAAAGTAACAACAAAATTTAGACATTTATCCTGATAATGGTGCTACATGAAAAGTTAAATTGAATTCCTGCTGAAGCAGAACATTAATCCCTTCATACTCAAGATATTTTACACAGCATGAAAAATATCAACCTCACTAGGTAGAGCGGTGAACATACAAAATGTCTGTGCAATCCATCCAGTAATTATTGAGCCAGGCTGCTAATTAAAATTAATCTGAAACCGTTAGACAGTGATTCACTAAGGAAGTCGCTGTATAACATCCTCAATTTGCCTGCTTTGTTTAGTCTGATGGAAATGTTCCACTCTTTGTGCAACACTCAGGTATCCTGCTGCTGCTATAGGTTCATATTTAGTCTAGTTTTACAGTGGTATCATCTCATTTCACAAGGAAAGTGCATGAAAAAGGTTATTTTCCTAAATGTTGACCTATTCCTGTATAGAGTGTTGAGGAGGTAAAAAACGATGATCAAGATGTGGAGTTCAAGCATAAAGCCAACTTCATACACAATCCAATCGAACTGTTAGCAGGCTACCACAGTCCTCCTACGCATCACACGCAAAGATCAAGTGCTGCATTTATAAAATCCAGAGCAGTGCAGTTTATATGCATGCTACCAAGTTTGCTCTTAAGTTTCTCCAGCAGTGTGCACTTTGAGATCAGCCGGCTGCTGACTCAGCAGCCTCAGTTGGTGCTTTGATCTCAGATTAGCAGAAGGAGCTGGGGGTAAGGCGAAGAGGGAGAGGAGAGGTAGGGGGAGTCAAAAGACGAAAGAGAAATTCCGGCTTTAGTCCACGAGGAGGAGGACACTTATGTAACAAGACTCACCTTCTCCTGTCTGACTATCAGCAAAACTGAAAGGCAAGAATTTTTATAAGCAGCGGTTGAGAAAGTATTCAGACTCTTTTTTATAAAAAGTATAAATAGCATATTGTAAAAAATACTCAGTTACAAATGAAAGTTCACCTTTTGGTATTTGGAGGAAAAGTAAGTAATTCTATTCAGGAAAATGTATTAAAAAATAAACCTCCTGTGCCTCCTGTGACAGAGTTACTGATTTCTATTACAACATTAGGTTTGAAACTGATCTTTTGGTTTGTAAAAGTGATTCTAAAGTGACTCCCTCACAATACATGTTTGAACTGCTGGTCTACAATATAAGATTTAAAAAAATATTAACATTATAGAAATATTTAGAAGGAGAATCAGCAAATCATCACATTTGAGAAACTGGAACCATGAAACATTATTATTTTATTGCTGTAATTTATATTCCTATCAATTGCCTCATCGTTTAATTGTTCCTGATCTACTTGTATTCACTGTTTGGTAGTTTAATCTATAACAAACCTATTTTTCAACTGTTCAGTTTGTGTCTTATTGATTGTATCTCTCTTTGATTCAATAGTGGCGCAATGAGAAAATGTTAGGGGGTCATTACAGCTAATCCTGATGGGAGCATGAATGTCTTTCACCTCCTAGTTTATAACAACAACACAGCACAAGACAAATTGATTGTCACCATATGGGACCTTTGTCATTAGAATCAGATGATCACCAGATCATACTGGATTGAACTTCTGGGGACCATGAATAGTTAATAAGATGAGGTAGGAGATAAGGTAATGCTTTATTAATCCTGCGGTGAGCAAACTTGCAGTGTTACAGCATTGGTTATTTAAAAGTTTTCAGCTGATGATGGTATTGAATGAAAAACCAAAGTCTGTAGGTTCATCCTCTGAGGACCACGAATTTCTGTATAATAATTTCATTGCAATGCATTTAATTGTTCCTGAGATACTTCAAGCTAATTTGCCTGAAAGATCCAAATATTTATATTCAACAGCTGATAGAGTCTCCATTGTTCCCCTGAGACTTAACTATGTCACAGAAAGATGGTGGCATTGAGTCCAGACTCCTGAGTTGAGAGTCGATGAGATCATCTCCATTCATGGCCTGAACTGCGGCCTTTTCTAAGCCGGGATATGAGGGAACAATGGCGCTCAGTGAAAACCTGTAGTGAAATCCCAAGCAGGCGCTCTTTCTCCAAGCTTTCCCATTTCCTTGAATTAATAATAGCCCTGCTGGGGAAATGGATGGACTTATTTAACAGCAATGGGAAAGTAGGAAGATATGGCAACCCCGGGATGTGTTGAAGATACATTTAAAATAATTTTTACATAAAGCAGATTTGACAGCTTGCACAGCAGTAAATAGTGATGCTCTGTGGTGGTAAACACATCAGACTGTATCAGGAGTGTGGAAAGATAGATGAATAAGTGAAGCCACTGTGGGTGTTTGCTTCTTCGCTCCCAGAGAGGATAAAAATACCTTCAACCCACTTCTCTGATGAATAAATACTGTAGCACTGGGAAGAATTATTTTTTGATTACTAATTGTGGAAAATCCAGAGAACAAAACACAGTTGAGCATTTAAGTTTTTACCTTTTTGCTGTTTTAGTAAAAAAAAGCAGTGCAAAATTCCCCATGGGTTTAATCATGGCAGGAGTATTTTTACTGTTTTCATTCAAATGAGTTTGAAGGTGACATCAGCTTTTTACGGTGCTGCGTTCAAGTGCTATTGGAAATGTCACAGTCGTTGTAAATTTTGGGCTAAACCACTTTGTGTAGTTGTTAAAACTGAATTTGCTGTGATCGGTGGTGCAGAGTGACACAATATAACTACATTTAGGTGTTAGTGAGAAACCTGAACATACATTTTACAACACTTTCAAAAATGTGCTTTTTGGTCGACTACATGTATGTGACACCTGTATGCCAAAAAAGAGATTAATTTATATAATAAGATGCAGTTTTATCCACTCCTCTATTCAACAGTACATAAAGTACCGGTAGTCAAAGTAGCTTAACCAAGTAGGTCTTCTGTTATCTTTAACATTTAAAGTACATTTTGCTGTCTGTGAATTTTTTACTGTACATTGTGGTTCTGCATACTTCTTCCTCCTTTTGCTAAGATACTGTGATGTGATGACGTAGATACAGTTTGATGTTTAAAAGATAAATGGACCTTAAGGCTACCACTGATGTAAAAATCCTGAACACTGAATTCAAAAACGGTATGCAAATTAATTTAAACTAGTTGCATCTTTACTAGCTGCAAAATTAAAGTGATTGGGACATTTATAGGTGCAGATTTCAGGAGGTATATGCTGAGGATACAACCATTTTAGTATTTAGAACGTGCATTTTTCCTGTTTATATTTTCTTCAGCACTGGGTCTTGTTTCTTACTTTCAAAATATGAACTATAAGCTCTTACAACTACTAAATCTGTTGTGGAAAGTTTAATTACATCTAGATATTCATAACCTTTTAGTTGTAGGGTTGTCATAACTTTAGTTGAAAATTATTCAGGTTGATCTCCATAAATATTAACACTGCATGGTCTCAGCCTTATATTTGTATGTGTTTTTAAGTGATCAGTTTAATTTAAAAAAGGATAGTCTAAACTGCCTCTACTTTTATAAAGCTTGTCTGCACTTTCATGTGTCTAATTTTAATTTGTTTTCATATTTTTTATAATTATTTAATTAGTTTTCTTACTTTTATAACTATTTTACCTTTAACATGCTTTAAGTTAAAAAAAATCTTTGTCATTTATTGCTGTTTTAGTCAATCGATTTACAGTAGTCTCTAAAATATCTGTACATTTTATTCAACTTGTCTGCACTTTTATTCTCCTAATTTTAATTCCTTGTTTTTGTATTTTATTGCATACATAATTATTTTACATGCTTTTAATTTTCTCATCTTTTGTTCTTTTCTGCAGTTTTTGTCGGTTTTAATTATTCTAAAAAATCTGCACACTTTACTCTACTTGTTTGTAATGCTTTTGATTTATTTCAGTAGATTGTTTTAATTTTATCACACTGTATTTAGTATTTTACATGTTTTATTTTATTTGTATTTTATGTTTTGTCATTTCTTGTTTCTATGTTTTATTTCATGTCATGTCCTCTGCCTGTAAAGCACTTTAAATAACCTTTTTGTGTGATGAGGTGCTCCATAAATAAACTTGCGTTCTTGCTGCAATCAGGTCGTGCGCCAGAACTGTGGAGCTGTAGAGTCCGAGCCTCGCAGCAGCCCCTGAACGCAGCAGCGGGTCCAGCTCGGAGAGCAGCGTCTCCGGTTGTCAGAGCGGGACTGAGCCGCTGCAGGAGGAGCAGCAGACTGTCGGATACTCACATCTCTACTTTAACCCACCCGGGACATGAAATCCGTGTTTTAATCGCGTGGAAACTTGTGTCCGGCCCAAGATGACGGTGGATTTTGAGGACTGCATCAAAGACTCTCCCCGGTTTAGGTAAGAACAGAAACTGTGCTCGCCGACTGAGTGTCTGAACTGTTGAACGCCGCGGGTCTCCGCTCGGCTGCTGCTATTGATGAGATGGTTCACGTTGGTTCAGATCTTTGCATTTGTCTCCTCGGTGGGATTAATGCTTTGATCCGATAACTGGCGGATTACAATCACAGTTTGGAACATCAGTCAGATTGGGCGCGTTTCTTTCCAGTAGACACGATGATGAAGATGAGCAGTGAGCTGTCACATGGGCTCACTGGGAGCTGCTGGGATCTCTAAAAACTGGTCTTCATGCATTTGTAGTTTCAGATATGAGGCCAGCATCGTACACTGTAAAAAAATAGGGCTGTTTTTTACTGTATTTTTTTTTAGTAATTTACTGTTGTTTTACAGATTTTCCCAGTCTTGTTAAACTACAGATAATGTCTAGTAAAAACACACAAAAAAATCTTAATTTACATGTTAGTCACAAGAAAATAGGTCAAAACTCTAAATAATGTCCACATCAAAAATCTATATTTTTTTTAATATTATTTTACAATGAGTGACCATGAAAATACACTGTTTTACTGTATTTAAATCCGCTAAAAACAAGATTATTCTTGCATAAATTTGCTGTTATTTTTTTTACAGTTTTTACATTTTTTTTAAACATTGCCATTGTTTAACAGATTTTTTTTTCTGGCACCCTTGTTGCCAGAGTTTCACTGCTTTTTAAAAAAATGTATTAACTTTTTATTTTTTACAGTGTACCTACCAACCAATCCTGGTTGCAGTAAATGATGTTATTTCATACATAAATAATTGTATTTCACAAAAGTAAAAAAAAAAACACAAACCTCCAATCCTGACAAACTGGAAGTAATTAATTAAACTGTTATTTAAAAAAAAAAAAACATCGAGCAACTAATTCATTTTTCTGTCATTGATAAATGATTGATTGTCGCAGCTCGGGTTCAAACTGTGTCTCTAATCACTGGATCAGAGGAAACTGAAGGTTTCCACACAGACTGTGCCAAAGCCCCTGACCGCCGTGCACCAAAGGTTACATAAATACGGCAGGAATTTTCTACACCCACATCTAAACTTGGTCCTCTGCTCCCACAGAGTCAAGAGCCTCTCAGGCTGTGAAGGTCCTTTTAGTGCTGCAGGACACACTCAGGTCCTTTACTTCAGGAGAAAAATGCATTCAAGATACTACATCGGTAGAAAAGCAAGTCTTGATGAATCACTAGTGTGATTTCTTCCATTTTGCTGCTGTATTTGTGTAAAACGGCACTTTTGGTGACCTTGAACTAATCTATCATGATACAGTGAGTGATTATCATTGCACATAGTTCAGATTTTTCATACGATTTTTTTTATCCCAGGCCGCTTTTTTCTTTACTAAATTTGAAGAAATGATAAGGCAGACTTAAAAGCTGTGTTGACACTGAAAAACTGGACACCAGCAAGACAGATTCTTTCTCATGTGTTTAGTCTATCAGTCAGTCATATGGGGCTTTATTGTACAATCTTAATCCCAAAACATTCGGATGAATGTAGTGGAGTAAAAAGTGCAATATTTCCCTCTTACATGTAGAGAAATGGAAGTCTGAAGTAACCTAAAATGGAAATACTCAGGTAAAGTTAAGCTTGAGTGTAATGTCTGTGCTTTCTAACACTGCACTTGTGTGCTCCCGGAGATACAATCTCTGCTTCCAAATCAAAGACTTCCAGACTTGGCAGCAGCACCTTAATGACTGCCATCTGGAGCTGGAGGAAGACACATCTCGACCTTCTCCTTCCTCGTTTCATATGCTAAGCAGCTCACAGGGTCACAGCGAGACAAGCTGCATGCTAAAGAGTCACCCAGTTCATTATTTAGAGCTGTGAGGCGCCTCATTGTGTTTCTGTGTTATGAGCTGGTGGATAAAGTCGTGTCTTATCTGTGAGTGTGGAATGAAAATATGCCTCCTCCTCCTGCTTTTCATATGCTGTACAGATTTTCAGATTTTCTCACATGCTGGAGAGACATGTCAACATAAGTGAGCTTTCCTCCAGTTTACAGCATTTTAAGAGTCTTTTATCCGCCGCCCGAGGTGTTTAAACGACTAGAAGAGATGCTGAAAGAGACGAAGTGAAGGCATGTTCCTGCAGCCACTGAAGCCTGTAACAGCGTTTTCAGAGAGCATTCAAACGGCTCCTTTGTGGAGCTAAAAGCGGCGCTACAGTATAGTGTTACGTAACAACCCCGGAGGTGGATGACTGGAAGGAAGCAGCAGGAAAATCAGGGCCTTTCACTGTTAGGATTGGCATGACACACGCTGCTTCCCACACGTGTAAAATCCTGCAGGAAGTCGGCTCGACCCGAACATCTGACATGTGGCGGTCCTCTTTGTTTGGGCCGCTTATAGATGAATCACCCAGTGGAGCAAAGTATTAGATGTTTTCTCCTGCTTGGATGCTCTTTGCAGGGCAGGACCTGAAAGATGAAGAAGGTCCAAAGATCAGCGTCAAGTACTTTAGAATAGTTGAAAGTTTCAGGTCAGAAAATGTCTCATTTTTAATTATGAAGGGTCTTAAAATTTTGAGGTTGATGCTTATTTTTTATCACACCGATCTATATTTATATCAATTTGTTTGTGTCTAGTTACCATTCTAAGTTTCATGTTTTATGCCTCTGTGCTGGCGACTGCTTTGGCTGAAGTTTTTATGCTTTTGGGTTCAGTCCGGTTCTTGTATGAGGAACGCCTTGAGTGAATTTCCTCAAATTTGGCACAAACGTCCCCTTGGACTCAGAGAGGAACTGATTTGATTTTGGCCGTTAAACATCAAACATGACTGTGGCCTCAAACAGCGTGTTTCTGGATCTAACTCAAGCATTCATCTGCTAATGATGGCAAAATTTCACTTAACTGTCTCCTTGGACAAAAAGATGAAGGGACGACATTTTCTACTCAGAAGGTCAAAGGTCAGCTTCACTCTGACGCCTTAATATTCTGCAAGAAACCCTTACAGAGCGGCTGTCATTCAGAAACAGAAGGAGTGACTATATTTCACATTTGACTGAATAGTGAATTGGTAAAACTGATCTCACATGTCCACCTGTTATATCCCTTCCAAGTCTTCACTACATATGTTATTAGACTGGACAGACATTGATGTGAGCTGCAGCTTCACTGGTTGGTGGAAGTCCACATCCACAGGACAGTAATTCTGGTGTTGATATTGCTGTTTTTTTCTGTATTTCTGTTTTTACTGTGTCTAACTCTGATAAATACTATTTTTGCGATTTTTGCTCTTCAAACCCACTGACTGGTTTTGGGATTTAAAGTGTTAAAAGACGGTTGCTCACAAAAATTTGTTGTAATGTTTGACAAAGCATGAATAAGACTCCAAATCAGACCCCCACATCCAACACTGGACGACCAGTTAGAGGGAAAGGTAGCTGTGGTTAATAGTTGGCGTGTGTTTGTGGTTTTCATTTTTCCTTGTTTCACCTTGAATCTTAGAAAGTGTCCAGCGATCCTGTTTAAACCCCTGCGATGTGTCATATCTGATGACAACTGTGGCTGCACCATAGACACTTCACTCTGTCCCACAATCCCGTAACATCCACTATGGCTTAAACGGTGTGACAGCCCATCCAGCTACTTTGGATGCTGCTGTTTCCTTACATTTTCTTTCTGTTGTGACAGACAATGCAATGATTGGTCTCAGCCAAAAAATTATGACTCTATAATCTGACACGTCTGAGACACAAATACATTGTAGTCTGAACCCAGCATGAGCGCCTCCCAACACCATGATGAGTTCGTGGCCCACAGATCCCCTGACCAGACTGTGTGTTTAGTCTCAGACAGATGTGACGCTGCAGCCAGTGATGCTCTCCACATCTGTGTTGGTCTGCAGTGATTACACGGCTGCAGGAGCTCCTGTGTTTGTGTTTGCTCTGGCACAACACTGGCAACAGGCAGCGTTTGACCTGTTTTCTCCCCACTGACATGCTAATTTGGCGCCACACTTACATGCTGTTAAAGGATAATATATGTGAGGGACCTCACTCCTGTACCTCCAAAACGCTGAAATGTTTCAGGACTGTTTTTTCAGAGTTGTGCACATGGCCTTTATTAACATCTCCAGCATCAAAATATGGCATTAGAAGTCATTGTTGTATGTTTTTCTGAAGCTATAATGAATGTAAAGACTAATGACTACTGGAAGTCACAAGTCTTCAAGGACCTACAAGTGGAGTCCAGTTGATTCCTACTGAAGCCCCAAAGATTACCATGACCTGGATGACACACATGACTACTCAGACTCATGGCTCCTTACTTTGTGAACTTAGACACAGATATTAGGACTCACACAACCCTTTATCCTTCAGTTTGGAGCTACTTTAAACCAGAAGATGTTTTTGGAACACAGACCTAGAACTCTTCTGAATGATGAGTGAATATTTCTTTAACGTCCGTTTTGCTGTTTGGCGGGATCCTCAGCATCCCTGCTGCTCCGTTCCCTCCAGTCCTTCAGCAGAATATAACTACTGTCCAGTGAGCTTCTTACTTCCGCTGAGAGACAGGCTCTTTTCTCTGGGTCTGAATGGCCTCGGGCAGCGAGCCCCGATGATCCTTCCTCCCCTCCCGTGTCAACAGCTCGGGGCGGAGGGCTGAGGCGAGGCCGCCGTCATGATGAAGGGCTTCTTATTGAGTCACAGAGCAGCAGCAGAGAGCCCCGACAGGCGGGGAATCCCAGGCCAGTGACCTCTGGCGCTTGCTGCTCATGAGTCTCCAGCGTCTGTGAGAAAATGACTGGATGGATGAATTTGTGACACACGGTCAGATGACAGGGTGAGGGGAGGGGGATGACACATTCCTGGAGGGGCCTGGAATGCAGGAAATGCAGAGTATTTACTGAATTAACCATCAGTTCAATGGAAATAAGTAAATAATAGGAAATTAGCTTTGTAAGTTGTACAGTCAGGACACATTAGAACATTAGAGTGCAGTTCTTGGTGATGCAGCTGAAATCACAGGAAGGATGTTGGCCTGACGAGGTGGTAAAGCAAACTTCTATATTAAAGCATCAAATTGATTTTCATGCAAATGCTCTTCTAATATCATTTTGTTGGTTACAGAGCTTTGGTGAAATTTATCCGCAGTTATTCAAAACTTCGACTAAGACATGTAATGAAAAGGTGCCATGGATGATAACCTAATGTTACATTTTGTTAGCATGCAGGTTGACGGTGCAGAACAGCTAAGTCGCTACTACAGTTTTCAGGGCAAGTCGTTGTAGCTTTGTGATATCAGGCATCAACTTTTTGGGGCCGTTCTTGCAAATTTTGAAGTTATTCCAAACCATAGACTGTATGCAGATACCTGACTTTTCGGACATCTTGCTGGGATGTAGATTGACAGCAGCTTTTTCCTTTTCTTTCAGTATCTACATGTTAGAATAGAATAGATCTTTATTGTCATTGTTAGAAAACAACGAAAGGCAGTTTAGCAGCTCTTTGGATTAGCAGCATGTGACAAAAGACCTCAGAATCATCGCAATGCAAAAAGCGATACTGCAGCAACCTACCGGATTGAAATGTTTGTTTTTTGAAATTCAATTCATTTTGATCATTCTACAAACAGAGCTTCCAAACTGGGAATCTGCTGTTCAGTATACTTGTAAACTGAATATTTTGTGGTTTTAACCTGAAATAATTACCAGTTTGGGCTGTTGATTCATGTCGAGGGTACATGTCAGGACACACAGTTGTCCAAATTGTGCAACTTTCTACATCATTGGTGAAATGAATTCCTTTTGCCTTTGGATTTTTTTAGTATTTAGGTGTCTATAGGGAAGGAGGTTATGATGAGATTACACCTCTCCTAACTTCACTGAGAGAAACTAAATGTCTAGCAGAGCCCTTTAGTGCCCTGATTTCATTTTGGGAGCTGTTCCTGCTCATTACACTCATGTATTAACAACGTCGGCGTTTATTACATTTTTAATGGAGCCAGAGAACATCTTCCTGCTCGGAGTCACGCCGAATCCCAGGCTTCAGGTTCATCTCGGTTCACAGTTATGACAAATCGTCTTTGTGTTTTGGGAGCTTGGCGGATGTTCCTTGTGTTTCTGGATCTCCAGCTGCATGGAGCTGGAAGGGATTTCTGCCGCGTGGTCTTGTTGCTTCTGCTCTATTTCAGACTGACCTCCTTCCATCTTGAATCTGTGTCAGTGGCCCTTCTGTTCAGCCAAGAGTGCTGTGACTCCGGCCAGTGGAGGGTGTTGTGGGGGTGCGCCATTATTGTGACTGAAAAAAACAATTTGCACATGTCCACCCTGTAAAAAGTGTTTTCTCTGTTGTGTTATACTACAGATATTAACTTGTAAAATAACAAAAAAATCTATGAGTATTCATGTAAACCTTAAAAACAGTTCAAAACTGTAAATGACAAAATTACATCTCGGTCAAAAACCTGTATTTTTTACAAACAGAAATTCATTCTTTTACATCACTGAACTGTAAATTTAGACTATTTTTCCTGTATGTAGATCAGCAAAAAAATCTTTTTTAAAATTTTATATATTGTGGGGAAGAGATTTTGCCTTTTTATTGACAGAGATAGAGTGAAACCAGGGGTAGACAGAGGAGAGTGACATGCAGCAAATGGTCTGGAGCCAGATTCGAACTCATGACCAGAAGTCCATGTGGTATCGCCTTAACTCAGTGAGCTAAATGGCAGCCCCCAAAATTTCTTTTTTAAAAGATATTGGCTGTTGTTTGAAACAAAAATTATGCATTTTAAGGATTGAAAAAAAATGTAAATAATTTTTTTGACTACATGTTTTCTTTATTTTGTTAAATTACACATAATATCTAGTAAAATTGCTGAAAAGAAGTATTTATTTACCTGTTGCTAGTAAAAAAGAAAAATGCTCACGTAAAAAAAATCTGTTTTAATATTGCGTGTGAAAATTGCACAGTTTTTGTATCAAAATCAGCTAAAATGTAATTATTTTAGAGATATTTGTCATTTTTTATTATTTTTTACTTTTTTTTTGCAATTTTCCATATTTTAAACATTACAGTATTCCACTCTTTTTTAACCTATTTTTTTCTGGCACCCTTTATTGCAAGTTTTTTTTCTTACAGTGCAGCTGGTCTCCGTAACATTTTTATCTTAAAGCTACGTTTATTTATTATTAATTTATTCCATCTCTCTCGTATTGTATTGCATATTTTTGCCCAGGTGGGAACATAAAAGACTCCTCATGCAGCCTGTGTCCTGCTTGGCATCAGTTTAATGACCTCTCCCAGTGATTTGTGCATTAGATTCATTAAACTCATGCTCTACTACCATCTCCCCCACCCATTCTAGTTTATTCTGCTATTTTAATTCTCATCCGTGAGCTTGATTTAATGACGGAGAAAGCTCAGTGGCGCTGGGCTGCAGGCCTTTTCACTGACTTGTTAAGGGCGTCAGTGAGCTCTGTGCGCTCCAGGTAATGAAAGTGACGAGGATTAAGGCAGCAGTGTGCAGTTTGATGGCAGCGTGTCTTAATCAGGGATTGCCCCACATTCACCCGCTCAATCCCCGGACGGCAAGGTGTCGCACCTGGAGGCTTAGCATCCAGTTGGTGTCATCCTGATGTGAAGGAGTGCAAACAGATCTAGTGATACGCAGGGCAATATGTTTTTTTAATCACAGCGTCGTCGCCCTCCTGTCGACAAAGCACGGCACCATTAGCTGGAAAAGCTTTTATCTTTTTTAAATGAGACCAGATGAAGGGCTTTTGCCATTTGGAGCCTCGAAGCTCACCAGGCTCCAAAGCATGTAGGGCAGCTGCAGGAAGGTCGCTGCACAGAGATGATCACAGAAAGAATATGTGTCATCTCTACAAACACAAATGCAGCAGATAATCAAGTCTTTAGGGCTGACCTCAGGAGATAGTGTGTTTGCAGTGCATTCAGAGGGACTGAGAGCAACTTTTTACCTGGGTAACGCAGATGCAGCGGTCCTTTTTGTTAGAGCTGGACCTGCAGGGTTCTATAATCAGTTCACTGTAGTTCTTTTAGTCCTTGAAGCGGAATTGAAACCCTCAAACAAAATGGCAGAGGGCATATATAGTGCTTTTTGTCACACTTCAGATGGAGGAAAACTTCACAATTGCGTTCACACCAGACCATCAACTGAGTAAGATGGACAACATATCACCCATTCAGTGCAAAGGGAAGCCAAAAATCACAGAAATGGGTGTTGTCACCTTGTGCTGGTGATCTTTTGCAGCCTTTGCTGTGAAGACTGGAGGGCAGAGACGTGGTCCTGATTGCCTGAATATGAACTTTACATAGCCCAGCCACCAGCAACTTCTCTGCAGTATGCAGTACTTTATTGCCATAAATCATAAAAAGAGTAACAAAAACACTGACTTTTACAAAAAATGCAAAAACTTGGAATCAATATGACCAGCATTTTTCCACGTACCTACTGGTGTTGCACATACTGAGAAAAAATAGTGACTCTACATACTATAAATATTATACTGCTTCATTTCTGATATGTTTTCATGCTTGTCTCCTCTCTGCTCTGTGTCAACACATCCTGCAGTTCAGCCAAATAATCAGTGAATTTTTGTCACGTGACTGTCACTGATGCCTTCACAACTGTGTCGAGGAGCAAGGATTTTTAAAAAAAGTCTGATTAAAGCAAATGGTTTATTTTTGGAAAATGTTTAAATTAAACATGTGGAATAAAGTGCTTTTGATGAAGCATCCAAATTTTAAGCTTAGATTTGGTTCGATTTTCTGATGGCTCTTCACAGGTGAGTAGTTCTGTGATTATTCTTGGTTTTTACAGTTTCTATCTCTGATAAATGGTGCCAGTGGGTTTTGGGATTGAAAGTATTAAACGACGATTGATCACAAAAACAACGTTGTTGTAATGTTTGATGGAAAAACAATAAACTAGTGTCATTTAAAAAAGCATACTTTTTAGCCACAGCTGTCAATCATGGTGACTTACACTCTTTTCATAGCATCAAAAGACTAATCAAGAACAGATTCATCAGAAATATGAACTTTTGAACCAACCAACATCAACTTTTGAACCAACATCAACATTGAAAGTACTTAATGTGATGGAAACCATATTTGGGAAAAAAATTATTTGAGGTTAATGATTTACAAAGCCATCAGGGGCCTATTGAGTAAGATGGCGTCACGTCATCTGTCGTCTTCTGTCTTTTCTCACAGTCTGTAGTCAGGACTACCTGTTTGAAAGTCTAAAACAGCGACAGGAGGTCAAAGAAGAGTTTTACTTAGTTTATATGGTGCTGCATCAGATGTGTCTATTTGTATGCTTTATATCCTGGAAGTTAATTCATGATTTGTGCAAATGGACATTAATCCCTGATGAAATGCTTTCAGATGCAGAGATGATGTCACCCCTATTGTGGCTGTTGTATTGAAGGAGGCGACTCTCTGCAGGAGCCCTGGCTGTCCCTCTCATTTCATTTTAATGAATGGCAAGACGTTTCACACACTGCGCACACAAAGAGCCCTGAAAAGCAGAGTGCTGCATACCAAAGACTGTGCTAATCTGCTTCTGTCAGACATCCTGAGAGGTGACAAAGACCCGGAGCTGCACGCACAACCGGCAAGAGCACCAACAGTTTATTAAGTGCGATGAAATCCAATAGCCAAACCTCAGAGCTACCGCTCTGCTCAATTCCTCTCTTTCAGATCCGCCATCCGGTGGTGCCACCGGTTGAGCATACTGTGCCGCAGACATTGAATCAGCACTATGGCAACATCTTGAGCCCTAAATGATGGACGACTTGTAGTAAATTGGCATTAGTATTCCTTGCACGGCCCATGGCGAGGCAGGGGAGTTGGAATACAACGGTGGGCCAGTGAGAGCAGGATCACACTCACTGAGCACATTTTTAACGCTGATAATCCAAGCCTTTGGTCTTACTTCAGTGCCGGTGAACAAAATAGCTCACAACTTGGCATTTGTTTTTTTAGCAGATTGCATTAGGGTTATGAAGGCCGAGCATCTGATCTCAGTTCTTTATGGCCGTAGCTATCGGATGTCTTGCAGGAGAAAATACACTTTGAAGAAGGGCTCTGATCTGAGACAGGTTGGATCATGTGTTTTTTCAGAAACATCTAGACACATGAGAGAAACACTGAAAAAGCTGGTGTACCAGAGTGTAGCTAACAACAGGCTGCAGGAATCTGTCGATTAGCTTCATCTGTTCACCTTCAGCCCTTTCTAACCCTGCTGGGAGTAAGTTAACCTTGGCTGCAACGTGACTCCATGCACGGCGGCTGGTTATACCCTGTGAAATGGACTATAATGCTGAGTTAATGTAAATAGTCGGACTAATGTTCCTGTTGGATTAACTGTGTTGTAAAGTAGAGCTGTCAGATGTAGTGCAGCACAGGCCGGCATAATTCGACAGAACAGCAGAGCAGCTATTCTCCTACTCTCTGCTCTGATCAGTCCCTTTTCTGTTGCTTTCATGTCATGGTGAAGGAATAATTTGATGTTTTGGGAAATGCTCTTATTCACTTTCTGTTTGGAACATTTGATGAGAAGATTGGACCGGTTTGCTTAGCTTAGCATAAAGACTGAAAACAAGGAGAAGCAGTTGTTTGTCTCTGAAGAAACAAACAAAATGTCTTTGCCAACACGTTATATCATGTTTGTTTAAACTGGACAGAAACTGATGATATGGGGGAATGTGCTCCTGGAAGAGTAACTTCAGGCATCTTCTCAGAGCCAAGAAATAGTCTGACCCGTACCAGCTTGTTGTTTTCATACAAAACCTGGATTAAACAAATGCTGTATGACCTAATGAGTTACTGAGCTGTAGAGGTGCTTGGCTCACTCTCTTGTTCCGCCTAAGTTCAGCTTTCAGTTTGTTTCTTCAACATTCACATGATCAGATAAACCAGAGTTGCTTGAAACACTTCTTAGAAATTATAGCCAGCTGTTATCAATGTTAGTTTTTAAACCTTTGAACCCCAAAAAGTTTCTGGGCATTTCTTTAGTCCCGTCACATTTTCACTCACTGTTGGCTCATTTTGCACTGCAATATAAAGTCCTGCTACTCTATAGAAACAGTGAAACCATGACTAGAAGGAGAGAGAACTCAAAACTGTTGCATGTGCAGTATGACCCAGTTATGCCATCAGTCTTAAAAAAGGAAAGGAAAGAAGTTGAATTTCTTTGACTTTTTTATTTTACAGAAATCTGGGATCAAGATGTCTGGCATTTGGAAATGCCCCGAGAGCATACAAAGATATTTTACTACTAAGTTTTAATTTGTGTCCATTGTCGTCTCCTTTCTGCTTAGTGTACACACAACCTGCAGTTCAATCAAACAGTCCCAGAATTTTTGTCATGTGACTGTTGGTCACAGCTGAGTCACTAATAGCTTCTTTGGTGCACCAAAAAGTACAGATTTTTTTTTGTTTTTGTACAGAATATGGTCAGAGGAAATGGTAAATTTTTGTATTTTTTAATGTAACATGTACAATTAAGTGATTTTGATGAAATATTACAATGTTTAGCTTAGAGCTGGTTAAGTTTCCAGATTAAAGCAAAATTTACACATGATTAGTTCAAGGACTCTTGGAAAGTTGAAAATTCTTCCTGTTTTCACAGTTACTTGTTAATATAAATAGTGTTATTTTTTGCAATTAAGAAAAACTTGTCTTTAAACCCACTGGTGGGTTTTGGGGTTTAGAGGGTTAACTTTAAAATCGCTTTGTGGACATGTTGCAATAAGCTCTAACTTGCTGATCGTCTCTCATCTTTATGCTAAGCAAAGCTAAGCTAACCAGCAGTCTGGTTTGTGGTATTCCTTAAGACGCTCTGTCTGACCACGTCAGAAATCAGATGTGTTTATAGTATGTAAATTTAACTCCCCACTTGGATTGTTGAGCCCAGATTGTTTGAAATGCTTCCCCTTCAGAAGTTCAAGAAGTGGAAACATTACAGAAGGTTTTTAAAACCAGATTAATCCGTGTCAGGTTTTCTCATTAGGGCTGCAGCGTGTTCGTGTCACGTTTTACATTCAGAATAGATTCCTGATTGGCAGTTTCCTCAGCACACAATCGCTGCATTGCTCCGATCTCACAGTCCGTCTGTCAGCTGTGTTTTTAGACTATGCTGGACGAGATCTGCTGTTTTTTTAAAAGCTTGCCCTCCAGTCGAAGGCAGCATGTGAGGAACTGTCCTCTGGGCTGAGATGTTTTGCTTGTGGCTGTGTGCCATTTGTCAGCAGACTCAGAGATAACCTGCATTTGGGCTTATTTTATGGCTCCACTCATGATACATAAAATGAACTTTACGCAGAGTGGAATCTGGGTTTGACAGTACAAATACAAAGTTATGACTGAACTGATTTCACGGGTTAATGTCGTATCTCTGCAACGTCTCCCCTGATGACCCAGCTGCTCCCTCAAGAGGAAAGTGCCTGGGTCGTTTCCAGGTGTGTCAACATCAGCCCGTGCTACATGTTTATCACCCAGTGGGTCAGGAAATGGGATAAGGTTATTGATGGAAGTGGGAATTTCTTCTGCACAGCTGGGGAATAAAAAATGACTGTATGTCCCGGCACTCAGCTCAGATTCGAAATGCTGAATCACACGTGTACAAGCATCTGTTTTTGATTAGTTCCATCCCTCTCACTCCCTGCCTCATACTCTCCCCTTCTCTTTCCCTTTTCCGTCCTCCTTCCTCTGTGTGCGGGGGCAGACCTCTGGTCGCGGCTGGGCCTGAACCGGGTCTAGGGACGGGTCAGGAAGTGCGTCAGTTTGCTCAAATATTAAAAGCAGGTTGCAGTAAAGGGCAAAACCCCAGAGACACGATGTGTGTGAGGAAGTTGCTGACTCTCCCATTATGACACCCAACCCTGAGTCACAACAGAAATTCCCTTAAACACCCAGAAACTACTTCCAGCGTTAATAATTGGCTGTCCACCTCTGCACACAAGGAGAAGACTGATTTCTCCTGGTGTCAGTGAAGAAATATGTTGATTCTGGTTTTTAATTAATGGAATTAAGTATCTTTACAGTGTAGTTTCCTGGTTTCATGCTTTTACAAAGTGAGGATTTAGAGCTTCTCTCTGTTTATTGTCATTCCTCCACCAAGGTTGAGCTAAGGTATTTCAATGCCAACAATACAAATTATTTTCCAATTAAACAATTTCAAGAATCAAGGCTTTTTTTTTAACTGATTTTTTTTAAGCCAAATCCTTTGTCTGCGTCTGTTGTCACACAGGTGTCGTAAATTTGAATAATTTCTTTGATAAATGCAGCATTACCAATCTATAACTCAGTACGTTATGATAAAAATTGAGCACGCTCCTGTTTTAAAGCCATTCATGTATGACACAGGCTGCAAGGTGGCTGCTACATTTTCCACTAGAATAGAAAAAACACTGTTCAAGTTGATCCCATGTTGAGTTAACAGTGCAGGCCAGGGGTCATTAAGCGTGGCAGAAGACTTTGTCATGGTGCCCCTTTACTAGCTAAAGCCTTGCAATGCTTTCTGTGTCCCAACATGGAACTGCCCACCTCCTCTAGTCGCTACAGTATTTTACAGTAATAAAATGAAAACTTCACTGGGAAATCCCATGTTCCTGGTTCTTTTAGTTATTACTAAATTGTGCATATTTGGGCTTTAAGCTGTAGCTGACAGAAGACATTTGTTTACGTCATCCTGTGCTTAAGGATGCCTAGTGTAAATTTATTGTTTGATGTTGTTTAGTTCCAAAATAAAAATTATTTAGAATGTATTTTTTGGCATTTTTACCTTTATTAGACAGATGTAGTTGAATGACATGCCGTGAAGGTCGGGCCAGCCGAGATTTGAACCGGGGACTCACTGCTTAAAGGCATTTGTGCCCATGGGGTATACACATGAGCCAATCAGCTATTGGGCCACACTAGACTAAACCATTAATTGATTAATTGAAAAATGGAACCATCAAGTGAATCAGTGGTAAAAGTAATCATTATTTGCAGCACTGCTTTGTGCTTTTCATGTAGGTTCATCACGTTTTTATGTTCCTTGTAAAGAAACTTTGAAGGTCTTTTGTGTGCATGTTTTATGTATTTGCAGCACAGGTCTGTATTTGATTATGTTTCCTCACTTTGCAGGATTTTCAGAAATGCTGCCCAGGCAATGTCAAACTGGTGAAAATATTTCCTTTGCTTGTGTTTTGTCTTTCTTAAATTGGAGCGCACTGAGCTCTCAGGGTTATAGCAGAAAAAATGCTTAGTTCAGTTTTCCCAAAGACAAAGCTGCTGTCTTCATAGAGCTTTTTTTGTCCAGTAAATAGTCGACATTCATGCAAGACAAGAAAAAAAATCCTCACAAAGGAGAAGCTGAGGCTGAAAATTTCATATTTTTTGCAATTAATGCATTAATCCGTCTACCTGTTTCTATTCCCATCATGCCTTGGGTGATGTAAACAGGAGTGAAGATGTTAGAGACTTTAACCTGTATAAAGCCACCCTGGAGGAGCCGTTAACGGTTTGCTTTTGCACTATCCTCATGAATGTACAAACAACAACAGTGGATTACATTTGGTACTGAAGAAAATGTATAAATATGATCATGAAGCAAAATCTAAAGCTGCAGGGTTTTCTGATTCTTATCATCTCAACATCAACAACCCCGACTGTGTTGCAGAGTTTGTTGTATTTCAGTTACTAACCCATCCATCCGTTTTATCATTATTTCATTGGCCTTGTCTGCATTTACAAGACTGACAGCTCAGTCTGTATTTTGCATTCCACTTAACTCATTTTTCATTGTTTCTCACTTGATGTTTGTTGCGGCTCTCTTGGGAGAATGTGGTTTGGTGAAGAGGCCAACGAACCGTGACTCAACTTCATTTTTCACAAAAAAACTGTGCAATTCTCCTCCTTTCTTTCTTCTCTCTAAGACTGTGATTCTCTGGAGGGTTGTTTTCTTTGCCATGTTTCTGCATTGTTAACTGAGAGCAGGCAGCTGTCCCACGCTGTACTTCATGTCATTGTCTTTTGCTCGTCATTTGTCTTGTAAATGCTTACAGGAAAATTGGCAAAGAGTGAGTGATATTGTCTTTTTCATTTATCTGCAGAACACAAATCTCATGTTTGGGCAATAAAAATCACATTCTACACTGTAAAAAAATCTGTTAAAAAACACCTGTGAAAATCTGGCAGCCGTCGAAATAGTAAAGAAAATACATTACAAAAACAGGAGAATACTCTAATTTTTAAAAGCTGTAAAAGCAGAAAAATAATGGCAAAAGTTGGTAAAATAATATGTTTAGCTGATTTAAATACAGTAAAATTGTATAATTTTACGAATGTTGTGAAAGAACAAATTACCATTTGTAAAAATACTGTTTTTGATGTGTGGACATTATGAACAGTTTTGCCCTTTGCTTTTGCCGTTAAGACATAAATAATAAACCCTTTTGTGTGAGCAAAACAAGTAAAATATGAAAAATAACGATAAAATTGTTTTTCAAAATTACATTTCAAAACTGTGCAAAACATTCATTTTTTTACAGTGTATGTGTGGGATCTTTGTTTTCCCGTTACCCTCCCTGGCTTTGTCCTCTTGTTATTCTTCCTTGCTGGCAGTGTCAGGGCCCGGTTAGGTCCCTGCTGGTTGACACAGCAGTGACATCAACATTCAGGCCCATTGGCTAATGTTGGAGGGGTCAGGGGTCACAGAGGTGGGATGGACAGTGACGTCAGCATCATGTTGCTGACTTCAGACCAGAGGAAACACCTGGGGGAAACCCAGAAGGAAGAGAGGCTGTCAGTCAGCTGAACTGACACTGACATTCACATGATGGGTCAGTGCTTAACTCTGATACACCATGAAACTGCAGTGAAATGAAGTTTGGTTTGTGATGTTTTTAAGATTTTTGTATTCAAAATCTAAAACATCAGACTTTCCAGTTGAATTTTATTGAGAATGAAAAGGTTGTGAGCATAATTCATGTGGCTGTAGTTAGAACTGTTGTTTCTGCGAGCACCATCTCCCAAGCTTCTAGACAGGAAGGAGCTGAATGCTTCACACGTCTGGTATGTCTTTCTAGTGCAAGCCAAGCTGCATGTTTAGCCCACAAAAATGCCGGGAAGACTCCCAGCTCAGCCCCAACACCGCCGGACACATCACGCCTGTGTAGGGATTTTCACTAGGGGGAATTCAGCTATTTCACCAAAATGTCAGAGTGTTACACTGCAGGATTGGCTCACTGTGAGCTATTCTGTGCCGGTTTTTACTCAGGCAGCCTGGTGTGCTGCCCAGAAAAGGGCTGCGAGAAGCTCCACGTCTGTAGGCTTTATTGTCTTCCTCCCTTCAATGGAACATTGTCCAGGCCGGTTCTCACAGCCCAGGCCTCTTCAGGATCCTCTGTGTGTGTGTTCCTTCTTTCTTCTCCCTCATCTTCATTGACATTTTTGTGTGTTGCAGTCATCTTAGACCACCCTGAGTTAATATAAACCTGCGCCGCCGGCCGAGACCTCTCATATCCTGACCTGTCTTTTGCCTGTCAGCCTGCTGATCAACAGCATCCCTTCCCTTCCCACCTCCACTTACAATACTGTTGTGACGTCGCACACATCCTCTATGTAATAATAAACACACAATCTTAGGCTCACCCTTCAAGCCTGTTTCCCCTGTGATGGAGCTCAGGAAGCACTTGCAGACCAAACTTGTGCAGAGGTCAGCCCCAAACACAGGAGTGGTGTAAACACAACATAGTGTTGTTGTGCTGAAAGGGTTAATCTGTGTCACATTTCCCCTACTTGACTGTCTTTGTTGCGGGTTCCACATGGGCTGTGGTGGCCTAATTGCACTGCCCCCCCCCACCCCATAACTAATGGGGGATGCATGGAGCTGGCATTGCATTATGTATGGCGACTTCACCCAGCTGGTTTGTTAAAAAGCCTAATTGCAGCCACTGCTCCCTGTTGCAAGCCGATTTTATAATCATGCAGCGGTAAGACCTCTTAACTCGCGGCCCTCTCGGTCTTGATTATTCCAAAGTTTAAACTGAAAACAAGAAGTGATCCGGCTTCTGTCCAGAGACCTTTTGAAAGACCTACATCACTGGCTAAATAATTGTTTGTATTAGCTTTACTACCAGCCAAGCGACTCCACCAGTTTATTCCAGACATAAATCACTTTCAGACGTGCACTCCTTTCCAGGAATCTGATGGCGTCTGAATGTATGTCAGCTGTAACTGATAAAAGGAAAATTTGCCAATAATAATATTTAACCAGGTTTTGACCAAATGTTAACAGGAGCTGAAGGTTAGTCCGTTGCTTCCAGGTGTTTGTAGGAGTCTTTCCTCAGAGTTTATTGGATACCTGCAGCATCAGACAGCATTATCGTTAAATATTTTGTCTGTTTGGGTTAATTATATGAACAATAAAATGTGACATACTTATGACAACTTACCCTCAGACCTGTTCTTGTTCCAGACTTCAGACTTCTGGCTTCACTAGCCGGCATTTCAAGTCATACAGATGTGAAATTTGCAACAAACCCTTGCATTTTAGAAGCTCTAACTAACACAAATCTGCAATTTTTACTTCTTAAATTACGTTGAAGATTAATTTATTGGCAAAATTGGCATCAGTTAGTCATTGGTTGAACAGTCAGCTAATTGTTTCTGTGGTCGCTGCTGGTTCTTGGTCCGTTTTAGTTGTTTGCATACTGGATGTCACCTGACTATTGCTCAAAAAAGGAAGAAAGATACTGCGGTATGTTAAAGAAACAGTAATTTCAGTGTAATTTTTGGCCACGTGTAGTTACAGACTGTTGCATCACACCACTCTGCTCTTCCCTTGAACCAGTCTTGTGGCGGTGGTTTGTGTTCCCACTGATGTTTTATCCATTAAAGCTGTGAGAGCAGGATTGTTGTGTTGTGCTGAGTTGATATCAAAATGGGAGTTTATTGTTTATGAGATCTGCAAAATGATTTCACCGCTGACCAACAACAAGTCAAGGTCACTCAGGACTCGCTGGGCCACGTTCCCGTTCATTGTCTCTGTTTTCCAAGAACGGCGGTGTTAACGGGAAGTTCAAGACTCATGGCTGCTTCCAGATTCACTGTAAATACTAGACTGGACCTCATCCTCTCTTCCTCTCTGTGTTTATCATCCTATTACATGCAGCAGATTGAGCTCTTTGTCTGGACTGAGCGTCATCAGTTATTTCTAGCTGATCTCTATAATCTCGTGTGCTGTGGTTGTAGTGTTCAGTACAGACTGGGGATCTATTAGCAGCTAATACAGCTCCAACCACAAAGCTCCAGAGGCTTTGAGGAACTTGAATGGTGTGTGGAAAACTGCTAAAGGAACAAACAACACCAAAGGCAGTGTGTTAATTGCTAATTTTCAGCTCAGTAGCCACTAAATCACTTTGCATGATTCATTTTTAAATCTTCTTTATCTTTTATTGACCCTTCTCACAGCCCTTTAGTTTACCTGCTTTCTGAAACACTGTGTTTTAGCTCCTGTCTCTTTAAGGCCCCCTCACTAAAAGCCCACTCTCGTCTGATTGGCCAGTTTCCGGAAGCCAGCACCCAGTACTTGTGAGCTGTGCTGCCTATATTCGATCAGATGACCCTATAAAGTAAACTGTGACTAGTTAACTTCAGGTCATCATAAAAGAAAAAAGGTTAAACTTGACTCAAATCACAAGTCCTAGGCAGTAGGCACTATGCTTCACAGAAGACTTTCTCATGGTGGCTCGTTACACAGCTAAACTCCCACAATGCTCTCTGCCTGCCAGCATGGAACTGAGGGTAGTCCAAGTGACTGCTTCCTCTGGTCACAACCAGTCACTTCAAAATGTTTTCACCTCATTTACCTCAGTTTTCACTTATAACAACAGAAAAAATGTATGAAACATGCATCACATCCAGAATTATTTACCTAAGTTCAAAGATCCTAAACAATAATACTTAAACTGTGTCCACCGCTGTTTGAGATTCTGTTTCATTATTGTTTAATGTGCACATTGTTCTCTCAATTGCTGTGTTTTTAAATGTAAAATTCCCATCGATAAAGCAAAGCAGGAAATCCTCATATTTGAACTGATGATGGATGAATCATTTTTCAGATTAGTTGCCAATTAATCAACTAATCCTTTTACATCAATATTCGGTCAAGATATTTTGGCCTTTTTGTAGGAACTGGTTACCCCTACTGGGCTCCATCAACACTGGATCAGGGAAGTGAATAGGTTCTGGTTCGTAGACTCCTACTAGTTCATGTATTTGGAAAGATGTTTGATGATAAAACATACTATGGGGTTGTTTAAACAGAGCAGAAAAAGTGTGATGAAGATGCTGTTTTCTGAGGAAAAATAGGTTGTAATATGGCTTTTAGACACTTCGAGTCCTCAGTGTTGAAGCCTCTCCAGCTGTCTGACTGCAGAATGAAAGGAGATATTGTGCAGGAGACGTCTGTTCCAAAGCTGACCTGTAGTTAAAGCTTTGAAATATTAGTGGAAAGGCTGACACAGGAAAGAAAACCCTCACAGATCCAACTCAGATGCAGCAGGAGAGAGACTTTCTGCCACATTACGTTCTGTGCTTTCACACATCCGTTCATATTTTTGACGCAAGCCGCTCTAATACTCAGCTAATAAGTCTGGCTTCGCTCGGGTCATGTACCCATAAATTAATCTGTCTGAGATGGAGCTAAAATTAAAATAATCCAGATGTTTCGCCATTCCTCAGCTGCACAAATCCCAGAGCCAGATGAATTATAAATGGAGTCAGTGTTATTTTCCTTATTTTAGACATAAAAAAATCTCAGAGGATGACTTCAATGAGGAGAAAGCATCCATACTTGACACATTTGCATATTTTGTGCATGAAAGGCCCTTTTATCATGTGCTGATTATTCTCCTCACTGTCTTCAACTTGTGTAAAGATTTTTGTTTGCTTTAATCCAAATTATGTGGATGTCTCTGTCAGGAGAGAGTCTGCATGTTGTCCAAGTAGATGTGTTCGGGTTTTGAATTTGAGCGGGGCAGATTTTAAAAAGAAGCGGGAAAGGCCTCCTCAGCTGTTGTTGCTGGTCTGTCTTTCTCTGTGGCTGTGAGGTGGGAGGACGGGGGGGAGATGTGAAGTGTTTTTTCTTTTGGCAGACGAACCCTCTTCTTGTGCTGCCTCAGCCTGGAGGGCGATCAGACGGCGGCTGAGGGCAGCTGCTCGGGGGTCGCTGTAGGGTCACGATTTGGCAGCCGGTGTCTACTGTATGTGTGAAGGAGTTGCTAGTACAGTAATGTGTCACTACCAGTAAGGGACAGTAAGTGGCTGCACCATCTATTAGTTTACATAGTCTTGCTAGCAGCCTGGCAGTGTTTATCAGGTGTGTCCCCAAAATGTATATCTCAATATCTGTTCGACTGGATGCCATGAAATTTTGAACAGGCATTCATAGTCTCCAGATGATGAATCCTGTTGGTTTGGGTGATCCTCTGGCTTTTCTTCTAGTCCTTCTATGAGGCTCACATGTCTCAACAGCGACTGACAACTAATGATTTGTACTAGGGATCTACTTGTGAAGTTTTAATTTATCCAATACTTTGGTTTCTGACCATGCTAGGTTACGGCCTCTGCTGTGTTTTGTGCTAAACAGAAAATGTTAGAACAACAAGATTTTAACAAGATAAGCTTAAATGGTAAAGGCGGTTTTCTCGTGCAGTCCAGAGACTTTGCATGGTAGGTTCAATTTTAACAATTTTCTTGACCGATATTCAGCAGCATTTTGAATCAGTAATTGATTAATTGCTATTGAACTAGCAAGAGTGATATAGTCACATCAATCAGTTAGTGGTTGAAATGCTGTCCTAGTAGATCCCAGTTTGCCTTAAATCTGTGAGCTCTGGCTAGAAGTCATTAACTGCCACAGAAGTCTGTGTCTTGGTGACCGATTGCGAGCTAAACCCTAACAATGATCTCTGCTTGCCAACCTGGAACTGCCTATATTTGTAGCGACCTTTAGAGCTGCTGGTAGGTTGGTTTTATTACTCCAGACAGAGCCAGATTAGCTACTTCCCTTTGCTCCAGTCTTCATGCTAAGCTATGCTAACCTACTGTTGGATGTTGACTTATATTGAATGGACATATGTGGAAGTTATTATCAATGTCTTTGTCCAAATCTTTGCAGGAAAGCAACAAAGAATGTTTCTCAAAATATCGATTGGTTTTATAGTTTTCTCTCTGCATTTTAAAAGGAGTTGTGTTAATGTCCTGAATCTGATTTTCATTCTTCTCTTTGGACATATCAACCTTGGTAGGAGGTTTTGTAGGAATATACTTGACTGCAGGAGTCTTGTTTGATTTGAATGTTTCTGCTGAAGAATGTCTTTCTCTGTTGTCGCTCTCTTCATGTGCACATTGAGAAGATGGGATTCATCTGCTCAGATTAAGTGGGAATGTTATCCCCTGCTCTGGGACTGCCGGCCTGTTTGCCTGGCTGCTTCACTGCCTGTGAACTGCTGGCCGACGGACAGCACCAGAACTAATGTCTCTCGCCGAGGGAGAATCTGAAAATATGCACACATGTTGTTCAAGGTCCAGCAGGACACTAACAGGCTGATACAGGAGAACGATTTGCAACAGCAGGGAGAGCATAAAAATCTCAATCTGTGACGCACAGTTTGAGATGTTCTCTTGTTTGCAAAGCAGTCTTTTCTTAAAGGCGCTTTTTGTTAATTTCACACATGAAGATCAGTTTACTCATCACGAGGAGGACAGAAGTTGCGTAATGTCTTCTTAGGCTTTGCACAGAAATTTGTTAAGTGTGGGAAAGCAAGCCTGGTGATACAACAGAAAGCCTGTATAACAAACTGATGCGTTTACCGCACAAGTGTGGGGATGTTATGTGATGGCATTCTGGAACATGAGCATTTCATGTGTGCTTACAAACAGAATAAGCGTGACAGCTGTGGTGTGAACTACAAGAGCAAGATGGTTTAGTGAAATATATTGAGCCTAAAGTCAGAGTTTTCAGTCTCACAAAGGTGGCTCTCTTTTAGCCTACTAGATCGCCATGGTAACAGATGCTGCACAGGTAACCTGTTCCGGAGGAGGAGATTCTGTCAAGAGTTTGGGATTTTAATGGTCTGTAACAAGTGCCACCCTTATACCAATTCTTTCCCGCTGTTTCTCTTTGAGTAATGTAAATTCTCAGTCGAGGAAATATGTTACTTTTGCAGAAATGTTGAGCTGTACATTAGTAATATCCCTGAACGAAGCTGAGCAATTACAGTCGCACAATCTGTATGTGTCGTGTTACCACGGTAACCGACATGCATTCAGTTTATGCTGCAGAAAATGCATAAATATGTTTTAAAGTTTGGCCCTGATTTGCTGCTAAGTCTGTTTTGCAATGCTGGTACTGCAACTACAAGAGCAGATTCAAAAATGGTCATGTTAATATTGATTCAATAACAAAAAACTAGTGATTTCTACATGTCCTTTGTTGTGCTACAGTGGCAGACCTAATGCATCTATTCAATATCATGTTTAAATGAATTAAGTTTAAAGTCTAATGTCCAGCTGTCATGTTGGGGAAAAAGCAGTTGCATTAAGATCACACAAATAAACATATTAACTCAAATGATTAACAGTTTTCCACCAGCATTTCTCACATTGTGTCATTTTCAGTAACAGTATTTTCACCGTAATAAATGTTGTAATCCTCTTAGCTCTCTATTATAACAACTTGTTCCCTTTGAATTAAATAGACTTAATCCATTTTGTGCAGAAGAAGAATAAGCACACCCAGAATCTGGTGAAGAAAACCTGGTTAACCAATGATGACCACCATCATGGTACTCATTATCTCTGACTGGGGTTTTTGGTTTTGTTGAGCCAGATAAGCAAAGAAAGCCTGGAAATATCAAGCTTTCTTCATAGTACAAATCTCATGAGGAGCTTGCACGTTGGAAAAGTATAAGAGTTAATTCAGTAAAAACAAGCTTCCTCTGTCAATTGGAGAAATGGACAGTAGCGCTAATGTGGTGAGAGCAACCACTCTGACAAATGGATAAGACCGTCATGCTTCTCTGTTAAACTACCCTGCAGGACACTGTTGAGTCTTTACAACAAGCTGTAACTTGTTCTTATAATGCATCCAGGGGCTCGTCATCAATTTTTAGAAGAGATAATTGCCTGTATTTATCTGATATCAACTGTTCAGACGTCTCCTTGGTAAATGAAGTCACTGCCAGCATGTTGACTCTCTTGTCCAGTCAAAAGTTGTGTTACTGGATTGTGAACATACACAAAGAGTCAGCTGAGAGACGTGTCTGGAGATAGTTATTTGAAGCTTACTAAACGCCACTCACAAATATTCACTAATAACTTGCACAAAGTTGTTTTTTGAGGTTTGTGTTGAAAAACTTAAATTCTGTTTCACTTTTTCTTCTTTTGGAAATATAACATGGCATTGGTGTTCGGTTTTTGAGTACTCTGAATGGTGGTGTTTACATTTTCATGAAAATTGTAATTTAATTTGTGAATAAGATTCCTTTTCTATTTTTCTGCTTACTCAGTTGGTTAGTTTAGTATTTGGTGAAGGTTGGGTTTTACTTTTTTAGATCACGGTGTTTACACAACTCTCAGACGGTTTGCTGATATGACTTGTGGTCAAAAAGATATTGTTGACTGGTACTATTTTTATATCGTCATACGAGACGAGAACGCCCAACAAGCGCTGACTCTTGTGGGCTAGTCGACAGCCTTTTTCAATAAATAAAGAAAATGTTGCTTTTGCTCTGGTTTGCTGATATATTCTTATTAAATATGGGACACTGACTGCCTCTTCTGAAATGATTAAGAGTCGTCTCAAACCACAACTGCCTAAAATCATCCAGTAAAACCAACATGAAAGTTTATTCAGTCTTTTTCTGTGAACTGTTTAATTATTCTTGGTTTTCCTGTGTAGTTAAAATGTCAAGTGCAGATGTAAATGTATTTTCAGATGAAAAAATCATTGTAATTTCTGGCACAGGAAGATATTAAACACTGGCATTAATCAGTCAGTCCTGTTGGTACTAGTGTTGGCATTCAGAGAGTCATTGTTTTTAGCTTCAGTGGGTAACTCCTTGTTTTTTTACATGATATACTTGTTTTTGTGTGTGTTTTCTGAGGAGATGCTTTAAGCCTCAGGCTGCTCTTTGCCTCAGAATTTATGTGCTGCGGTCTGTGGCGTCCAGAGAAACACCAGAAAGTCAAAACACTGGCATGTAGGAGGAAGAGTTGGCAGGGGTGTGGCAGCAACCGAGGAAGAGGAGGAGGAGGAGGAGGAGGAAGAGGGGGTGGTGGTGGAGGAGCAGACAGGCAAAAGTTCAGCCAGAGCAGGCAGACTGGTCATCTGAGGTGGAGCGCTCAACCCGTCGCCAGACTAGATATCCCCTTCAGTTAGAAAAAACATCTGGGGTGTTGATTTTGGAGCAGTGAGGAGAGAGGAATATGTATCGTCAGCCAGACTGGAGCTCCCCCTTATCTGCTCACCTCTACTTTCACCTCCTCCAGACGTCTCTCAGCAACATGAACTGATGTCCTGATGAAGGGCCGTTACAGTAAACTCAGCTGGGCTCCACATGCAGACACTGAAAGTTTCTGACATCTTATCCTAGTGTGGGCTCTGGTGGATTCCTCACAGCCGAGTCACAGCAGTGCAGATGGGAGGTTCTGGGTCTGTGTCACAGAGCCGCTCTGGGCTTCACTGAGCCTCAGTGATCCCAGATGTACCATCACCCGGAAACTTGTTCACAGCTGGCTCTGTTAACTCAGGTTTTCCCCGTGCAGCTGAGATGGGTATGTCATTTAAAATTTGCCTAAAATTAACCGTTTGCAATAACCACATTCTGTGAAAAAAAATATAATTCTGCACTCCTCGGTGAAACCATGAAGCCATTATTTACTCAGCTGTGATCAACAATCATGCGACAAAAATTCAGGCTGTTTACATAGTGCAGATAGTAGAGTACTTTCTTTTTTGTCTTTTTTATGATTTAGGGCTTTACAGCACTGTTTCATACTGCACAGACGATATTTTTGATTTATCTATACTCCTGGCCATGGTTGTGCTGTCTCCATAGAGGTGCACTGTGAGAAAATGAGCCATGAGACATTCAGTAGAAATTTGACAGGAGCAGAAAACGCCCAGAACCTACTTGGGGTTGAGAAGCTTTTAAGAAATAACGTCCAAATATTAAAAGCACGTGCAAAGTACTGGCCAAGTGGTGATGTCCTAACATTATTTTAATTGTCCTAAAAATCTAATTATGAACAATATTAATTATAATACCCATTGGATGATGTCACTCATAAATATCAGTGGGACCACTGCAGTGATAAAAGAGTAAATAAGTAGATAGATGGCAACAGTCAACAGAGATAATATCATACTTCTTATTTTAACTCCCTTGTTTTGTATTTGTTTCTCTTTTAATGTGTGCAGTAAGTCTATATCTACCCAGCGAGGTTGTCTGAAAAATGCTTGCATTTATCCTCATTTTTAAATGAGACTGTCAGCGTTTTGCTCCATCCTTCAGAGTGACCAGCTGGCATTTACTCTGACATGATTGGACTACAGAACGATCTTTAACCTAACCCTAGAGATAATAATAGAGTATGTTATCTATTTAACAACATGTCTTTTAAAATATGTTTAGCATTTTCAACATGTTCTCTTGATATTTTTTCACCCTCTCTAGTTGGCTGCACTTGAAAAAGTTAGAAGAAACATAAAGGAAACCAAGAAGAGCAACTGGTCTGTGCTTTATAACTTGTCACCTAATGACAAACTGTTATATCTTGGTCAGGATGCTGTAGGAATACACTTAACCTGCTCTATAGCAGCATCTGTTACCATGGTGATCTACCCTGATCTGCACTGAACAAAAGTGCCTTGTAATATCAGATCACATCTTGGTACCAGGGACGTTTGCTGCTCAGAACTGAAATGCACAAGTAAAGAAAATGCTAAAAATATGAAGCGTGCACACATATCTATTTTGAGACTCTGCCTAATCTAATTTGCATTTCAGAGGCTCCTCACTGCGTGCAACAACAAAACTGTATTGAATTAGCCTATTAGAGTTAATTATACACTGCTGGATTATTCAGTTTAGTGCGCAGCAGTAGACGTAGAATGTCTGAGCCGCATGTAAATGTTTATACTCTTCATTCAGACAGAGCTGTCCTGCCCTCAGTCCCTGTCAGTGATTTATGAGAGAGAGAGAGAGGGTATGCCATGCACTGCTGCTAAAATAGACCCAGTGTCTTTTTAGAGGGGCTTTTCCACGAGGATGAGCTCAGTCAGGTGGTAGTTAGGACAGTCACTGTCGATTCACTTCACTGAGAGCCTCCGGGAGAGTGAGGGTTTGGCTTTCATTGGGAACCCACTGTAGAATTAATCAAACAAGTGAAGTACAGCTGATGTAGTTTGATTGAATGATGAGAGAAATGCTGTTCTGCCGCTGTTTTTTGATGAAGACAAACGGCAGCACGTCTAGTCTCTTTTACATGTAAATACGGCTCCTAAAAGTGATTATTCATTATTATTATTGCTGTTTATTAACCTCTTAAAACAGCCTGGCGTAGGCTCTCAAGTGTGAATGATTGCTGTTTTTCTCTAGTATGCTATGATGTGAACTGCATATCTTGGGCTGTTGGCTGCAGCATTAGTGAAGAGTAATATCCATTTTTAATGTCTAATCATGGAAATGTCAGGTTTGTGCCTTTTTGGCCTTTGACAAATGGGCTGTAGTTGAGAATAATAGCTTTCATTCTTTTGATTACATTTACTAGAAACCAAGGTCTCTTTTTTAAATTTCTCTCAGCAGAAAATGTTTGGTGTTAATTCTCAATAAATGACTTCAACGTATTATTCATTCGTCAGCATCATTACTGATCAATTTTCTGCAGCCTGATTTATTGATTAATTGCTCCTCAGAGGTCCTGCCCTCTCCTGAACTCGGCACCAGACAGTTTCTGTACAGAGATCAGACACCCGAGGCCCCTGTGAGGAAACAGTTTGGTGCTCTCTGAATTGAGCCCAGTGAATGAGTGGGTGGGCTGGGAGGGTCGCCGTCTGCAAGGGCGGATGAATGTTGCTCCAGAAATGGGGTTTGGTGAATGGTTGCCACTCAGCTGTCGGGCTGCACACAAGTATTTGGCACACCAGAGAACCAGAGGGAGGGTGGTGAGGACTAACCTCCACTTGTAGAGGAGCTGGTTGAGCCTTAATATATGACCTGACGTAGTCGATGTGAGCGCCTGTCTGGAGACGCACATGTTAGCCCTGTGATGATGGATGCCACATATCCAGTACATGCAGCTAAATCTCTGCATTCGGCGTCGGCTTAATGCGCAGGCCTCCAGCGTGTTGTAATCGAAGCATAAATGAGTAATTATTGCCGCAGCAGACATGTCACTTCTGTGAGGCCATTAGTGCAGATGTGTGCTGCTGAAGAGGAGGGTTTGAGGTTTAATGCTCGCTGAAGTCTGGAGCAGAAATGTGAGCGGTGTTTATGGAGCGCTCAAGCTCTCAGAACAGAAAGCGGCCCAGTTTAAGTATGAGAGACACATCTAAGCTTTCAAGTGGAAATAAAAGCCCGGGCTTATGAAACAATGGTCCGAGCTTTGAACACATGTTGAGGAGGGTATTACTGGAGACATCTGAACTCCCTCTGCACCTTAAATGCATTAGGATTAGGTTACGGCAGATTATGGGGCGGCGTAATTCTTAAATTATCAGGATGATGAAGTAAATGTGACGCCAGCTGGAAGAGTGCAAAGGTTTCTCTGGAGGTCTAGGTTAACAGTTGCAGCACTGACTGTTGACAGTCTGGGTAGTAGATTGTTTTCTGACCCCTTCAACCTTTGTTACTGTTGAGCTTTGTATTATCATACTGCAGTTTACAGTGATGGTGGTATAATGGTAGATTCTTGGTAGACAAAACCAGGATCCTACTTTTTTGCTGAAATCAATTGATTTTTGTTACTGAATTAACTGTTAGGAGCAGATTTTATTGGCTCTAAAACACAGTTTCCTCGAAAAGAGATCAATCAATTACCTGCCAACTCTCAAATTAATCGGCAGCCATTTTGGTAAGCAATTGTGTTTGAGTAATTCTACTCAAAGAATAAAAGAGTAAATTCTTTGATTGCAGCTTCGTAAATGTGAACATTTTCTGGTTTCTTTACTCGTCTGTGAGAGTTAACTAAATATATTTATCTTTGTAGTGGACAAAACATTTTAGGTCGTCATGTGTGCGGTTGCGAAACTTCTGCTCTCAGATCTTCATGAAACAACCCCGTTTAAAGGATACTGTAAGAAGTAAAGCAAATGCACCTGCAAGGAGGCAGTGAGGATTTCGTTGGTCAATGTTCGGTGTTCTACTGGTTTGAAACATTTGATTGAATTGTTTCATAGAGATCTGAGAGTGAGAGCACAAATCCAAAAGCAGAAGTTTTGCAAACGCACGGAAGCAGTCTTAGTGGAAGAGATGCTGTCAAACTGAAACACAGGACATTTGTTTTTGGAGAAATCCATAGTTCGACAGGCATGGGGAAAGGGTCTAAAGCAATGGTCGCGTGTGTGTGAGGATATTTTTGAGTGACTAGTTATTGCTCTGAAAATGGACGCAGGAGATTTATTTTTAATGGTTGGCATCGCGTAGCCAGGGGTGCCTCCTTGACCCTGGTTTAGTTCATTTGGTGGTCTGCAGGAGGAGGAGGAGGGGGCATTAGGAGCCATGCAGCTAAGAATAACCGGAGCCTAAAGGGAGTTTGCTGCTAAGCTCTCCCTCCCCCCCTCCAATCAGCTATTCAGCCCTGCCACAATCCAGCCTCAATTAGGACACTAAAGCAATCAATATTCCAACAAAATGCTGCTGTTTCTCCAGACAGGAAGCCGCTTTGTCACAATGGGGCCCTCAGACAGACGGGGCCTCCCCGTCTCCAGCTCCTCGGCCCCCCCTCCTCCACCTTTTTCTGTAGTAGGTTTTGAATGAGGATGTGAATTGAATGTGCTGAAGAGGGTGTAGCAGAGCAAACAGAAATCCATGTTGAGTCTCCTCTACAGCTGTTCCTACTTGTACACCACATCACTCGGTGGCTAATTTGCCATCCCCAGTGAGCCGCCGTCTGGAGGTTTAGCTGCCATGCCCCAGCTGGAGGACGAATTGGGTTTGGTTGTATTTTTAGGGGTCACTACCTGGACCCAGTGTTGGCTTTCTAGTCAGCATCCCACCTGCTCACTCTCCCCATCCAGACCACCAGGCTGCTCTGCCTCGATTCACCCTCAAAAACACAACCCTCTGGGGCGTGCGCGCCCAGCTGCATCTCTGTCAGCCATCACGCACAACAGCCAAGACACTAATGGAAGCTGCGGAAGTAACGTCTACTCAAGCACTTTGGCTGAGATTTACAATAAAAAATCACATTTTATTTGTTTTACACTCTTTTTTATCTTCCATTACAACTGATAAGCTTAAGAAAATATGATGCATTAGTATAATAATCTTCTGAATAGGATTTCAAAAAAGTTAAAATTGGCAAAACCAGAAAAGCCAAAACCGGCATAAAATTCCAGTATTAAAGAAAGAAACATTAACCGTATGTTTTTTTGATACTACTGTGTAACTGTTACGTGTCTTGTGGTGATGGACAGGGACGACTCCAGGTTTCGTCCATCCCTCTCAACATGGTCACAGTGCAGCTAACTGTTCCAGATGTGCGGGCTCTGGCTCACGGGACAGCTGTTCCCTCCAGGCTGTAGCCCCCCCCCACTACTCCTGTCTCACTGCACATGCCTCCCATAATGGATGCACATGGTGCCCTGGGCTTGTAGCCACGGCAACCATCTCCTAAGTGGGCCGCAGAGGTCCCCGATATGCTTGTGATTTGACCCTTATTCACACCACGAGGAGCAGAGAAGTTCAATGGACAATAACATGACTGACAACGAGGCTACTGGGACAAAAGGTGACCACCATTAAAGCCTCGTGAGGAGACCATTAAACAGCAGTAAGTCTGTGTTTGGTCACTCAGATAAACGTGGTCGTCCTCAATGGCTGAACAGGACGGAACAGCAGCAGCATGGAGTGTTTGTAACATGTCGAGCAGGGTTAGTGGGATCATTGATGGCAAGAAGCGGTGTAGTTAAGCTGTGGTGTAAAAACGTAATAAACACGGAGATTGTGCTGAGCAAGCTGCAGCTCTGGTGGTTTCTGGCTGGTGGCGTGCTGACGGGGCATCAAGGGGAGTGGCTGAGGTGCAGTTTACTGGCCCGACATCGCAGAACACCTCTGTTTCTCTTTAATTCAAGAGCCACTGCTTGTGCCCTAACTACTTTCACATGATGCTAAAGACTGGCTGAAATGTTGTAACGTAAACAAACATTTTGTCCTGGTTGGCACTGTTTGTGAAGTGAAATAGGACTTTCAGAAAATGTTTTCATTGTAGCAAGTGATGCTGGAAAATAGTCTTCTCATTCTTTTTTTAAGCTTTTTTTAATGAATATTGAATTATACAGCAACAGTATCAGTCATGTGGGTTGTGTTTGTGTCCAGCTGGTGAATGTAAGTCCAAATTTACTTGCATTTTGGGGGGGGTGTTTGACTGGATGGAGCCTATCCCATATCCCAGCCAACTCAGGTGAAGGCAGGGGGCACCCTAGACAGGTCGCCAGCCAGGCGTCCAAGGCGGGACATGAACTGGGGATCTTCTAGCTGTGAGGTGACGCTGCTAACCACCGAGCCACTGTGCAGCCTTCAACTAAAAATATCATTGCTAACTTTACCCTGATAAATTACTTTTCCTTAGTTTCTGAAGTATATTTAATAGACTATAGTTTGTCATACATTGCTGCCTTTGAGTAAATGCTCCCGATCCATAAAAATTTAACCTGCCTTATCCTTTATACTTGATTGTTTTAGGTGTTTTAGTGCATTATGCATTTTTAATTGTTAAACAGAATTGCTCGATCTCAATTCTAGGTCATAAATATTAAAGACACATCCCAGCAAACAGGACCTGCAGGGAAACGTTCCCTACAGTAACTGTTTAAGTAAATAACAATTAAAACACTGTTAAACTACAGTAAAATACTAGTGACCACAGACACCAATATTTTATTTTTAGAGTAAAAGTACATATTAGGAAAGTAAGTAAAAGCACTTGCAGAACAATGTCCCCAGTGAGTTTTATACTACAGTGCTGTACTATATTATTGCAACTCAGATCAATACTGATGCATTACTGTGTAGGTAGGATTTTACTGTTTTATTTGGTCAGTCTGGTATGCTTTCAAAAACAGTTGTCAGTAACTTATTATATATCATCACTGGGTTATAACATCCACATCCACCAGTCTATTAAATATAGATTCACTGGCCAAGAAAACAAAATGCAAAGTTTATTTTATTTGCAAGATGTTGTTGTAAAGGAACCATCATCATGTCAAAGATGCAGCAGATGAACGTTGTTCATCATCAAAACGTATCAAAGCTTCTGAAAGGACCTGTACACATTTGCAAAAAAAACCTGACATTTCAAGATCAGTCTGGCCAACTGCGGCTAAAAGACATGAGCAGAACTAGCGTCCTGAAAAGAGCCTGCAAAGCTCTGCTTTATCACACAAAAGAGCAGTTTGAAAAATGACATCAGCAATGAAAACAGCTTTGCTCAGTGCGGAATTATCCCTGGGTGTGGTTGGCTCAAGGCTGTTCAGTAGGAGATCAGTTAAGGTTACAATAACATACGTCCACATGTGGAGTAATGTGGTATTGATTATTTAGGTTATGCATGTTTCCATTTTGCATGAGTTAGAGCGTTTGACAGATATTTCCTCTCTGGAGTATTCCTCCTTCCACTTGCTCGGGTTCCATATGAAAGTAGATGGTGAGAGTAAAAGCTGTGGGGGTGGAGAACACGTGCCATCCTCCGTCCCCTGAGCCCGGCCATTCAGGCTAATCCACCCAAGGCCAGGGAGGCAGAGATGAGACAAGTTATATATCTTGCCAGGCTTGGCCGATATATGCCACAGATGCTCTCATCAAGAAGCTGCTGTGCAACACAGCCTCCATATCAAATGGAAAACGACTCAAGTGTGTGAGAACGCAAAGCTGGAGAGCTGCCAGAAGTGCATGCTGGATGGTCCAACATCTTTGGAAATGCTCACCCCCCCAACTGTACCGTTCCCAAATCCAGAATCTGACATTCCTCTCCCTTCTTGACTCTTCTCTTTAGTTCACTATATCGCTGTCTCTGGAAACAACACGTCAAAACTGGGAATGTTTTCCTTTTTTCTAATTGTCTGAAAATGTGTACTATTGTCCCCTCTGTATGAGTGTGGGTCTTTGACTGTGCCTGTTCAGAACAACTATACACCTGATTTCTGGTATAGTTGTACAACACGTCAGGTTGTTTTCAAAGATAACTTGGGCCTAAATGCATACAGCTAGTCATTACTGAAGATTCGAGCTGCCTTAATAAGTAGACACTAACAAAACAAATTAGTAAAATACATAAATGTTTACTAATTAATTGCTAAAACACTATTAGGGGACTATAATTTGGACAAAGTGTAATAATCCTGAGGGATGGTTCTTTTAATTGTTGAGTCGACAGTTGAAATCTGTTAAGTTTCTGCTTTTTTCAGCAGTTGGTGCTGGCTGACATTTGATATCCATGTTCATGTTTTGTCTGCACTTCAGCTTGGAAATGTTTAAGGGTGTGTTCCAGTATCCATGCTACCATGCTTTATTCTATGGCAGCAAAATGCATTAAATATTAACACTTTACTAAAAATCAACAAACTGGGATTGCACCAGCAAAAACAGAATATAAACGCTGCTTAGTCTGTTTGTGAGACATCAAGGTGGCATTGTTTGATGTAAAGAAACATTTGATATCTAAAACTGCCTCAGAGGGATAATCAGCTACAGGTGACGATGTTTGCAAATCTGATTGCCTGACAGATGTGTGATGTGGTGAAGTTTTACTTTGCAACTTCATAGCATGACACGATCTGCAGATGACTGTAGCAATGTTGATTTATTTCATCATTTGTTTGATTTAATGTGTATGTCTGTATGCAATTTAAATAAGGGGGAAGTTGTATAATGACATGCTACGCTGTAAAAAAAAAAATCAGTATTAAGTATAAAAATCTGGCAGCAGGGGTGCCAGAAAAATATGAAATACTCTAATGTTTAAGACTGTAACAACGGTGAAACTAGCAACAAATATCTGCAAAATAAATAGTATTTTTTAGCTAATTAAAATACAGCTGGATTTTGTAATTTTATGGTCATATGTTGTAAAGTAACAACAAATAGTTAGAAAAAATATTAGTAAAAATCTATAATTTTTTATAGTGCATATCTGTTAATGTGCATGCAATGATCTAGACTGACCGACATTTTCATCAGTCCGATCGATGTGCTGAAAATGGGATGGCAGGTTGATTGACAGAGCAGTGATTATACGAGGAGGCTGGCCGTAGATCATCTTTATACTCCAGTGAAACCACGAGGCCCCACTGTGCTGCAGCAGGCACATAATGAATGAGCAGAAATTGACACATCACGGCGGTGAGCATTGATCATTTCATGGGCCACATACTCTACATCAGCTCAGTATGTGGAGAAGCCGGGGAGTGGTGCTTTGCAGGGGCGACGTCATGCAGCCTCTGGGTGTAAATCACACCTCTCCCAAGGGTGGGGGCTCCAGATGTGGCTGGGTGTGGTTTTGGTGGTGGTGGTGTTGACAGTGAGTAGGTGGATTTGGGGGTTGTGGGGTGGACCAGACAGCCAGCTCTCCTCACTGTGTCGATACCACGTCTGTCGCTTTGTTTTGACAGAGCCAAACTGCTCCCAGGACGGCGTCTCAGTCACTTAAAGCACGCCCAAAAACTCTCACATGGTGCTGCCCGAACACGTCTGACTTGGCTTTACTAAGCTCCATGTGTCACTCACAGATTTATGGAGTCTCCTCGCGCTTTCTGAGAATGTGGGAAATCATAAGCAGATTGTAGAGTGGCAGCTTTCCAGTGAGATAAATGACCTTAATGGAATTTAATAGAGTCATACAGGGACACAGTACCACACATCCATTAACAGCTTCTTCTGCTTTTGTTTTTCAGGGCAAATATTGATGAGGTGGAGACAGAGGTTGTGGAAATTGAGGCAAAACTAGATAAGGTAAGACACTTACTATTTTCACTGCCAACTCATGAAATCTGTCCATCCATCTGCTCCACGTGTCAGTATATGTTGAGGGACAAACTATCAGTATGACTTTACTTTATGACATTTATTCAGTCTGTTCCTCCTTTTCTTTTCCCTCTAAAGCACCTTGTAAGTTCTCTTTATAATTCTGTTCTGTCTACATAAAGTCATCTGTCTGTAACTTTTTGGCAAAGACAGCACAGAATTCTTGACATTTATAGTCAGACAGTACAGCCCATGTTGTCGGTACTTGTTTTAAGTTCTTGCAGTCAGTTGCTTTTCTATATGCTGAATTTAAATTAGATGTTACTCTGCCCTTAAGCTACAACGATGTTTTCAAGCACACCTGAAGGCAAATCTATGGCTTTAAAGCAGCAGCGATTTTTCTATAGTCATACATGCATTTATATGCAACTAAATTGCAACAACTTTGTTAAATTAGGTATTTGACAAGTTCCAAATACGTTGATACTGAAGATATTCTCAATAACTTCACTGTCAACATATTTTTTTAGCTGCAGTATTTTTTGTTAGTGCAATATAATAGTCACTTGTAGTGACTACTGCATTATGAAACTTTTATATGGTTACAGTTAGACACATTGCTTGGTTATGGTATAGGAAAGACAGACTTCAACACAGAAAAAGCCTGCAGTAACTTGAGACACAGCGTTTTAATTTTCATTTAGTGAAACCCATTATCTGCTCCTAACCTTAACCAGCCTTTTGAGTTTGAAAATATTCCCTGATCTCTTTAGTCCAGTGCCTTGTACACCCACCATTGACCCCAGCCATCTCCTGTTGACTCAAAGCAGTTCCTATATGTGGGGCTTCATTCATTGTAAACACAGTGTTGCCTCTTTATTCTTCTCTTTATAAACGTCTTCGAAGTGACAGATTTATTTTAATATTATGTACCATTATGCACACAGCCAAAATATTACACAGAATACATCCTGCTCCATGATTTGGTTGTTAATCTGGCTGTGTTCTTTATGTTGTTAAATAATGTGTGCTTACAACAGGTTTTTCTGAAGTACTGTAAAGAAAATGAACCCATTTATTTTCAGTTCATTTAATCTTGCATGGATCGCACTGACGTTGGTTGTAGTCACACAAATGGAATAATTAATCCATATAAATGCTGCAGCTTAGCTCCTTTGCATGCTGCCTTTAATTCTTAAAAGTCCAACATACACTTTAGAAAAAAGTCCCTTTTCGAAATATCAGTCCTTATGTGCAGAAAAATGTTAAATATAATCCTGTGGGGTTTAGAGCACAAACCACCATCAGTAATGTCTATCCTTTGTGTCTCTACCATCTCTATAATAAAAGCACACAGTGCAGATTTTAGAAGACGAAAAATCACCAGTTTTCTAAAAATCAAGTATGTAAGTTTCCTTACAGCACAAGATTATGCTTCTCTTCCAAATAATCCCCTGGGTGTGTAGAAGAAGGCTGTGCTATGTTACATGTTAAATCATTTACGAAGGAATCCATGCAACATATGGGACTCCGTGATCTCACGCCCGTATGGTTGTAATATTGCATAATAAATGACAGTAAAGGAGGAATCTTGGTCGCTCTGCACATTCTGTCACACTATATTGTGTTGCAACAGACATTAAACACAGCTTGCCCATTATACTTATTGCTCTGCAGTCTTCTCTCTGCATAATGGACAGTATAATATCACTAAGTCCAGTACAGCTCAGGTTCGCTAAAACGTGACGTGGCTGCAGTGCAGTGTGGGGATCGCTGAAAACATCAGACTGCCTGGTTGTCTAAGCATCCAGTTGCCCTGTAATGAGGCAGCCAGATGCTTTTCCCTGTAATGCTCATGTCACAGGTCCATCTGGTCCTTTTGACTTTACAATATGTCACTGGAAGCCAGGATTAGTCAGGCTGGTCTCCTTTTCCTGCCACCAGTGTTGGAAACCTCCACTGTTACACATTTTTACCCCACTTATACACTTGTATGTAAGTTTGATCATTTGAGGTCACTTGATATCTTTTACTGTAGTTTGCAGATTTTTTTTTACAAGTAGATCATGAAGGGGGAAAAATTGGAATGAGAAAATACTGTGATTCAAACCTACGTTGATTTATTGATGTAGGCTTCCTGCGCTAACAAGATTATTATTCTCTTGGTAGGTTAGGTGGATACCAAGGCAGGCCTACTGTATCCTCTGGGCAGTAAATGTATATAGGAATAGCTTTAGAAGCGTCTAACTATAAATAATACAATAAATATCTGGTGATTTTAAACAAAAATTTCAGCCACTCTAGCAACCTCATGTCCAGAAATATCTCAAAGATGGGGGAACATGCTGATACTAGCCTTTAGATCAAACACTGCTATGTCAGCTAGCATGCCTGTACACTCTTAGTGTTTTAATTTTTGTAGTGGCATTTACTTTCAACTGTGTGGACAAAAATATATTATGATTTATATAAATGTACTATTAGCAGGCGTTGGCAAGCCAGCATGCTAAATTAAGATGGCATGCCAAACACCATTGTAATTTTTTGAGTGTTAGTATGCTGATATTTGTAAAGCACAAGGCCCCAAGCAGCACAAGTACTACTGTGTAGAGCTGCTAGCATCCCTGTAGACTCTTAGAATTGTTTTTACTTTAACATTTTTTTTTAGTTTGTCACTAGTTAGCGCTCATGTAATGCAGGTATGCTCACTTTATAGTGCTAATTGGCATGCTAGCATGCTAATCTGAGATGCTGATCATGCTGAACGTCAACATATTAGCATTGTTTTTGTTTGCATGCTAACAGGCTTACTATGGCTTTTAACACAGACACTGCTCTGTCTGCTAGCAAGGCCATAGACTTTGTGTTGTTGATGGAGTGCCATCATCAGGTCAAATTTTCAGTTTGTCCAGCACCTTGGTTTATGACCAAATATACTTCATGCTAGTACTAATTAGCAAACATTAGCATGCTAATTCACTAAACTAAGATAGTGGGCTCGCTAACATCCGCGCCATCATTTTGCAGGCTGATGTTGAGCATAGGTCAGCATTTTTGGAAATACAGTTTTTCACTGAAATAAACAAGATACAATATGTTAACTATTGACCTTTAGCTGCACTTTTCCCTCTGCTTTCAGTTATTATGCTAATTAAGCAAATCGTGTTTTTGCTTTAGCTTCATACTGAACTAAAAGACACAAGAGTGGTATCCATTTCCTCATGTAACACAGCAAAAAAAGCAAATGTGCGTATCTTCCACAATACCTTGTAAACTTTAGAAAAGACTACATCAGCTTTATGTCTGGTTAGCAGCTGGGAGGAAATGGGAATTTGTTGGAGGAGGCGGGTGCTGAAAACCTGGCATTAGAACACAGTGAAAATGAGAACAAATTAATTTTCCTCTCATGAAAGCAGAAGCTAAACAAAGCAGGCTTTATGGCAGATATCACAAATTTTGCTGACAGTTGCAGAGAAAATGTACACTGTATCAGTGTCTGTTATCATTTATCCGGTCCTGGATAGTGTTAGGGCTCTGTGGCTGGGTGGCATGCTGATGTCAGGGGATAGCATGTGGAGCCCACCTGCACACACTAGCACATGTGAACACAGGTGATAAGCAGACAGAAAACATGCAACTGTTTGACCTCCATGCTTGTCCATGTGTGGAGATGAAAACACGGAGAAACAAAAGTAGGAGTGTTGTGGCTGAACAGATGATGTTGAGCCTTAAAAATCGTTGGCCTGGAGCTTTGCGTGTACCTTAGTGAGGATCACATGGATTCTCTGGTTGGGCAGATTTTACAAAGCCTTGTCACGATTACATGGTGTAATCTCAATTTACTTGCAATGCAGTGCAATCCTAACTCCCTATTCTGCCCATTTATACAGGATTTCCTCAGTAATTTAACAATATCATTGTGGACAGTATTTTAACCATTGAAAAGTTACAGGTATGGTTTGTGATAAAATACAAAGCCAAAAGTCTCCCAGGCAAATTGTGAAAATCTTGCTCCTTCTATGAGTCATGACTCAGTCAAATCTTAAAATACTGACATGACACACAGATTGATTTTATTTAGTGTGATTTACACATTCTGTCCCAAACAAGCTTCCATACTGATGATCACTGAATACAGTAATTGTGTAGATGTGTTTGTACATTGCAAACAGGGGCCACTTGCATCAAGTTCTACAATTAACCAGGGCTGACATATGTGCTCTACACAAGCGTAGATGATGTTAAAATCACCTTTCCTAGAGAAATAAATCCAGGTTTGAACTTCAGTTTCATATCAACTCTGATAAATGTCAGAATACCTGACCAAACAAACACAAGTCCTCTTTGTTCTTAAAAGAAATTACAGCCCTGTTAGCAAGATGTGTGTGGTGAAAGCCTCAACAATGTGCTGTGATACATTTATTTAACCCCATGTCTGTCTGTTCTCCACAGCTGGTGAAGCTATGCAGTGGGATGATTGAAGCAGGGAAGGCGTATGTCAGCGCCAACAAACTCTTCGTCAACGGCATCCGGGATCTGTCTCAGCAGTGCAAGAAGGATGAGATGATCTCGGTGAGGTTCTGATGAGGCCCAAACCAAGTCATTTCATCTCGTCTCTGTTTGATCCACTGCAGCCTTTGCTGTGGTTTTTATTGTCTGTATTTGTCATTTAGTGGATAAGGTTGTTGCACTGTGTGGCCTTGGAGAGTGGGGACTTTCCATGTCTTTAGGCATTAGTCTTCCAGCTCTGTTAGTGTGTGAATAAACCTGATTACTAACAGATTAGTCAGTGAGGATCGGATCAGGCCTGGAAACTTACTTCTGACTCGGCTCGCAGCACAAGCATCTTGGACTATTTTCATTGCTGCTGACATTAAGTACTATTAAAAGCCTTCCTGGCTTCAGCTGTATGACTAATTGTAAGTTTCTTATTAAAGTCTTGTTCACATTTGTAGTTTCCATTGTAAAAAAACAAAAAGAGAAGTGAATCAGCCCTGCAATTATAGCTCTGTTTCCCGTGCATGGCTCAAGTACACCTCAGTGACATTAACCAGCATTGACTTAGTTTTAACATTGCGGATCTTTTCATTTTCTTCCATTTAGACTTCAAATACATTGTGGTTTTGGTTTGTGACAGCTTTTATGTGCTTCTTTTATAGTAAAAAATGCAAATACAGCAGCGGTTAAGAGAATATTTCTCCCTGTATTGTGTAGTTAAAGAATGTTTTGTGTTGTTTTCTGTGCAGGAATGCCTGGAAAAGTGCGGGGAAAGCCTCCAAGAGATCATAAACTACCATATGGTAAGTTGGCCATGTGCTCCACATACAGTAGGTCAAGACATAGCAACATAAAGCTGATACTACCTGGCATTTAGGGCCACACAAGGGTCCTATTTTCTATTTAGTACGATACCGGGGGGATTCCAGCTTCTTTCAAACATCCTTAAATCTTTTACTGTGTTAGTGTCACATCTTAGACTGCAAAAAAGACACTTTCATTCCTGAGATGTTTTTATGTGAGGCAAATGTCTGACTTGGCATCATAAAGCACCTTTATTAAGGACTTTAGCTTCATTAATTGTTAATAAATATTTAGCTGATACATTAAATCTTACTTAAAGCACATTTACACTAAAAATGTGGTGTTGCCAGTATGCAAAAACGTCTTGTGGGCATTCATCTTATGATTTTTTGGTATGAAACCTTCAGAAATAGCCATTCAGTGTATAGTTAAATAGAGAGTATTAATATTTAAATAGTTGGTGATAGATTTTTGCTCAGATTGTCCTTAGACCTTTTTATAGAAATCATTTAACCAAGCCTACAGTATTCATGATTTAAAAGCAATGTATGAATAATTGATGCTGTATATGGATAAAAGAGCATTTTAAATGTTTATTAATGTCCTTATGTCTTTATTAATTCATCATCAGTCTATACACTATCAACCAGTTAAACTTGTTGACAGTATACCAGAAACCATAGTATAGCGTAAACCATGTAATAAGTAGTGCATTAAGGACATTTTTAAAAACTAAGGTTGTAGTTAGTGTTTGTGATGTACTGGACTGTAATATTGTAATATTGCAAATGATATAGTGGAATTAATTTCTCTCTCACAGTGTCAATCGAGACATTATTGAAAAAAAATCTGCTTTCACATGTGCACAAAATAAATGGTCACGTAATTCTAATATTTTGACAATTCGCTCCTTTTAATCCGTATGCTTATAGCTCATGTGTAAAGTGTTTGTTAATGACTTGTTAACCTTAATAAAGCCATCAGTTACTACTCATAACCCCTTGATGAATGCTGTCCTATAGCAGGTATCATAAAGGCCATTTGTAGTTTTCAAAGCACCGTTCTGCAGCCATTTAACAGTGAAACAATATTTTCCTTCTTTGCTTTGTTACTGTATTTTCTTCATCCACATGTTTCCCTGACGTTAAACAGAGCTTGAGCTTTGCTGCTGAGTCGTTTCCCCTCCCCACCTCTGAGGCTGCTGACCCCCTGCCCCCATCCTGCCCCTCTAAAGCCCTTTGAAGTCCATTAGCTGGAACTCGTTGCGTGCTTGATGATGCTGTAAAGTGCAGAGCACATGTGTGTGTATGTGGATCACATTCCTTTCTGAAGCCGCAACAAAGATGTGTCGTCGCAAATCAGCGACTCCCTCCTCCCCAGTCTATCAGCAGAGAGGGAGGTCAGCGTTACAAATGGAGGGTTAATGGCTCGGGTCACTCAGACAGGCGTGGATTAGCTTTTGCCGCTGGACAGTAGTACCCCTGGACAACCTTGACATGCTACATATGGTGTGTGTACAGTATGGATGTGTGTGACTGTCGATAACGTGTCTCTTGTGAGGGTTCAGATTCCCTAAACAAAAGACCTTAGTGGGACATTAAAAAGTCTTAAATTAGATTTATAAAGTTTAGGATTATTTTTTTGTGGCTGCTGTTTGGAAGTAATGTTTGATGTAAAACGTTTCTGTATGTGATCATGGATTGACAGGAAATTTTCTGCACTCATAGACTATAAGATTGGTATTGTGGATTGCAAACCCTGTTCCTGGATGCTGCAGTACAGTAGCAGAGAAGATAATCAGGTCAGAATGGACAAGCGATTTATCCGTTTTCTGCTCTTTATCTTAATCCAGGTCTTATTAATTTAATCACGACTGCTGGAAATACAGCATTTTAGGCCATATTTTCCCTTCTAGTTTTATCATTGTCGATGTTTGACCAGTATGACTATAAAACAGCTTTTAAATTGCATTCTCTGTGTTACTAAAGTCTGAAATGTAGTTCGGTGAACCCTGCATGAAATGCAGAAATCACAGGAATGACAAACATTGGGACAATGATTCTGGTTAGCTTAGCTTAGCAGAATGACTGGAAACAAAGGGAAACAGCTAGCCTGGTTCTGTCCAAAGATACCAAAATCAGCCCATAAGTAACTGTAGTTGTTTTTTTAAATCAAAACTATAGATTTTTTAAAATAACAGTTTGAAGTGTTTGTTGGGTTATGTGGTACACCATAACACAAAAAAAGCTCTGCACTTAAGCCAATATAAAACCCCAAATTGTTTATAAGTTGTTAGAGGGCAGTCAGTAATTGCTCAGTCATTCAGTAACAGTAACACATGACTGCAACTGCTGCCGCGTGTTTGACCAAAAGGAATCATTGTTTAGTTTAGTTTTTTTCTCTTAATATAACATTTTCAGGTCTTGACCTCACGTTGTGAAGTGCCCTGAGATGATCCCTGCTGTAAACAGTTATTTGAGGCCAGGTTTCACAATGAGTGAATCGACTGGAGTGATTAGTTTTGCAATAATAAGACCAAATTTCCTCTCATTTCTGCAGCTGCGCCGTCCTCAAACTCAATTAAACTGCCCTCTCCTGCTGTATCAGTCAGCTAACAAGCTGTTGAGGCAAAGTCATGAACTAAAAAGAAGAGAATCACTTGAAGTCAGAAAATATACAATACTGATACTCTATCAGTGAAAGTGGGAGTGTAGACGGGAGCAGAGGGTTGCACATGAAGCAACCAATCAGGAGGAACCTCAGGTCAGCTGCCTGCTAACAGTTTAAGGCTTACATACACACTTATTTGGCCGGCACCTGCACATAGGAACTACGTATTTACACAGCAATCCATCCATCCATCCATCCCTCCATGGCATTATCTGTACATCACTTAATCCTCTGACGGGTCACGGGGGGCTGGAGCCTATCACAGCCGACTCGGGTGAATGCAGGGGACACCCTAGACAGGTCACCAGTCTATCACAGGGCTACACAGAGAGACAGACAACCAAGCATTCTCATTCACACCTACGGACAATTTAGAATCATCAATTAACCTCAGCATGTTTTTGGACTGTGGGAGGAAGCTGGAGTACCTGGTGAAAACCCACGCTGCACAGGGAGAACATGTAAACTCCAGGCGTCCAAACCTGCCAGGTGCATAATTATGAAAATAGTTATTGCTTCATAACTATTTTTTCAATACTTATATTTAATTTTTGTTTAACACGTTTCACTAACCTTTGTTCTTGAGGTAATGGCAGCTTCATGCAGCCACATAACCTCATCGGAGAAGTCAAAACTCATTTTCCACACATACGGTAGGAGAGGATGAAACACACAGGAGAAGCGAGCTAATCCCTGGAATATGATGAGCCACACCTACAGTAAGAGGAAAGAGGCGATCCTCATCTCTAAATTTAGGCTGCGCTCCAAATCACATACTTTTAGTATAAACTGCAGCTGCTTTCCAAAGTGTGTACTGCTGCATGCAGTCTGAATGCCATTACTGCAGCCAGATGTAGAAGGATATCCTAGTATTTTTTGGCTGCATTTGACGTAATATGTATTGGAACATACTAAATCTTGTACTGTCATACTATACATTATGCTAGCATGGACGTTGGAATGTGTTTTTATTATAGTTTTTTCTTTAATGAAACTGGTAGTATATATTTTTATACTCTCTGCAGCATCACTAGGAACTGTTGAGGCTGTGAAGTGTGATGCTTTATTGGATTGTGCTATTTCATACCGGATGCCTTTTGTTTTGCTGATCCCTGTGTAAATGTATTCACACCAGAGCTTTGGCAGTTTTCTCATCATGCCTCTTGCCATCTTGTATCAGAAGCAGACTTCTGAGCTCTGTCAGTCTGTCAGCATTGCTGTCAGACTGACAGATTCCCCGATTGTCTGGTTCACTGTGTCACACTTTAGAGACCATAAGAGAGTGTGGTTTGGCCTGGGACCAGCTGGCCTCCTCCACTGTAAGCTCAACTGCGTCTTCAGCCTCCTGTTTCCTCTTCTTCCTCCCTCCTGTCCATTAGAGCCCAGAGTCGGACTGGACATTCATACGATTGTCTGTCAAGGGTTTCTTAGATGTAAAAGCAGAACAGAGGAGATGGGTATAAGTGCAGTGTGATATGAGGGATGCCCCTGAGAGCAAAGAACGATGTGTAGTAACATTTTCTTTTGGCATCTTTGATGCGTTCGTATTTTAATCAGGGAAGACACCGTGTGCATTTAAGTGTGTGGCGCTCACTGAGCTGAGGGACTCCAGCAGAGCTCCGATGAATAAGAAATGATGATGGTTATATCTGCTACTTGTGAAGGACGTCCCTCTGTGTGCATACTTTGCTTTGCAGCTGCCACTGTGCTCTCCCTACACAGCAGACACTCAAGAATATTAAATGGCACCGTACAAATGGGACCGCTGAGTGCCAGCCGCCCTTGTCGCAGCCATGCTCGGATGCCTTTATAACCCAGAAAAGAAACACAAACAGCACGTATGTTTGAGCGCATACACAGACAAGCAAACCACTCAGATCCAAGCAAAAGTATAAAAGAGCCTTGGCCCTTGCTTCCCTCCATTTCCTGATAGCTTGGCTCTCTTTGCCAGTCCAATACCACACAACAGAACAAACAGGCTCTGTTTGTATGAATGTCAGAAGCAGGCCAAGTATAGCTCTTTTTACTTAAGCTCAGATCCTGAGAGTCTTTCCCTTTCCAAAGATTTCACAACAGATTTTTCTTTCACATCACCAGAATCAGGCCAACATTTTTTTTATCAGTTTCTGTTCAATTCGAGCATGAAATTCCATTTGAATACTCAATAAATTATTGACTTATGTTTGACTCTGAACATACATTAAAAATGAGGGGAGACTGACAGATGCAAAGAGAGGCTAACATATGCAAGTCTTAATGCACTGAAAACAGTAAAGGCTCATGTGCCGGGGCTGTTGTGATTTATAGCCAGCACACACAGAGAAAACATGTTTAGCTTACAGCTACATTTAATCTTCAGATACATCTCCAGCATGATTTCTCGGATTTTAATGCCTTTGAAATGAAATGTTCCTGCAGTCGGATGTACATACCGAATGAGTGAATTCCCTTGTGAGATGCCAACGCCAGTGTCTCAACTATTTTTGGAAGCTGGAAAACAAAGCAAAACACAGCAGGAAGGCACTTCAGCCTGCAAATGCAACCCCAATCATTCCTCACTGCAATCTTTTTTCACAAAGTAAAAATATATCAACATGCTTCCTCAAAGGGAGCGCTTGTTATACTTGAACTGAACACGTACAGATGTCAGCCTTCAGTTTTCTAACACTTTGCTGTTTCTGTGTTCCTTCAAATCATTTTCACAGCTACCAATTTACTAGTTGTGCTTAAAGACTGGAAACAGGTAGAAACAGCTGCCACAAAATCGCTCCTTGAGCTTATTGGCTGCTGGTTGCAGCTCATATTTACCGGACTGACACACATAGTGACATTAACTTTCTCGTGCAACACACAAATAAGCAAATAAGCATATTTTCAAAAACAACTAATTTAAAGCACAACCTAACATGAGCCTGAAAAGCTGCTTGGTCCTGCAGTTTGCTGGCGTTTGGTAAGGTGAGACGTTAAAGCACTTGAGGTGAGCAAAAACAAGAGGTTTGAAGAATTCAGTACTATAAAGTCCAAGCAAGTAATTTATGTCCTTTTTTTATCCAAACCTTTAGCCCAACCATATTTAAGCTTCCACAGTAAAATCAAATGACATTACAAACTACATGTTCGTTTTCCCTTTTAGTAGTAAATCCCAGTGGTTAAAGAGTTTGCCTTGTCTCGAACCGGGTCGTTACTCATGGAAATATGTGATGCATCAACCACCTCCAGAGCCCTTGATCAGGTCCCTACAACCAAAGCTGCTCTGTGTTGATGGCAAGAGATCGACTGTGGCAACCACATATGTATTTTTTGCTTCAGTGCTGCTGGAAGGAGCATGTATGACTTCCTGACTAAAGTCTAAAAACAACAGTATTTTTTGCCACACTGACATGTTTGACAGAAGTGCTTAAGTTGTGTGCTTACTCTTGTGCAGGGAGTGGAGCTTAAGATAATTGCTTGACTGATTTCATTACATTATTCTGTCTCAACATGCTGGCCCAGTGAAAGGGGCATTAGTAAACTGATACAGTAGTCCATTGTGATGGAGGTTTCAGGAGGTTTCATTCCTTAGCTGTGATATCAGGTCGCTGAAGATGTGCCAGATATTCTTGACTTACTTACAACATGTTTGACAGTGTTTTTTTTTATTACAACCACATTCCAGCTCCATTGTTTGTGGTGATCTGTCAAATATGAGAGTAAAATGTTATTGTAGTCTGTAATTGCTGAAAAGATTTCAAGTCCAAACAGAGCGACAGTGTGTTCATATCGTTAAAGTGACGGGTCTGTAGCCACAACAGGGGCCCTGTGATTCTGATGGGCAGAGTTTTGAGCTTACTGATAACATTTGCAAGCTAGCATGCAAATATTAGCATGAAAACATACTTATGGTTTGGACGAACACTGAAAAAAGAGAATTGTTGGACGAACTTAAATGAAATGCTTCAACTGTTAACAGACAACTAAATTAAGTTTATCCTAATTAGGTTAACAAGTAATATTAATGTAACTGGTTTGAGTTAGATGTGTTTAAATCATTTGATTCTTCATAAAAGAACAGTTTGCATTACTGCAACCTAACTGTTAGGAAAGTCGACTTGAAGTTTCCGATTTTTCCCACTTTGCCCAAACGTAAAATGTAAAACATGATTTTGTCATTAGTCTTAGTGTTCTTGCCTTTCTCTACTCTGTCATCCCACTAGAAGAAAACATTTGCAAGAGAAAAATCTGAAGATGCATGGACATAATGGCGTCAGATGCACAATGCATCTGACACTCAAAGCGTCTTTGAGTGTCCAAAAAAGCGCTATATAAAATTGATGCATTATTAATGCTAAAGGAGTAGTAAACCCAATTTTTGCACTTTTGCTGAAATTACAATACCAGTTTAAATGGACAAAGTGTATTTTGAAGTTGATAAAATCCTTTGACGTAAACTGGTGTCACCAAAGCAGAAAGATAAAGGAGAATTATATGCCAAAGACAGAGTAGTAGCTAACATATCATATGACAAACCGTTGTGTTTTACTGTAAATGGCAAAGAAACAGGTCTGTGTTTGAATCCCAGTTCGTAAAAGCTGTGTTCTCAAGCGCAATATGTGTCACGTAATTAGGAAATTTAAGTTTTGAATATCTGGAAACTAATAATGTTATGTCCTCATTTCCATTGACGGGCAATGTTTTTCTTCCTCCATGTTTTAAGGTGTGTTAGGGCCACCGACAGTCGATCAGTGGAACAGGGTGAAACAGTCAGCAGAAAAGTGTGTTTGAAAAGACAATGGGAATCACTCATTACATTATTTCACCGCAGTGCTAATGTGGGTCACAGCTCCACCTTACCTGTATGCAGTAGAGCTTAAGCATCATGTTTTTTTAAGGCATCCTGTCAAGTGCGGGGTTTTTGACCTGATGGAAGCAGATTAGTAGTTATGAATCAAACTCTGAACACCAATGAATGTCTGCCGCGAATTTTATGGCAGTCTATCCTAAGTTTGTCAGCAAATTTCACAAACTGACACACCAGCTATTACAACTACCCCAGAGCCCCATTGTCCTTTGGGTCTGTTTCAGCTGTTTCACATTGTGCACAGACAACCTGTGGCATCTCAGTGTAATGAAAGTACGGTGTCAACTTGCCACAAGGCAGCTCAGGAATGCCTCCATAGGCAGGAAGTCTCCCAGCAGCTCTCCTGCCACACACAAACATCTCTGAGGTGTGCTGGTGGAGCTGACAGCTTATAAAAGACTGTGGTTTAAATTGAGCCACCGTCCACCTCAGCCCTGTCTGCACTGTGCTCAAACAAGTCCAACTCTGCAGTGTTTATGGCCGCCGCACACCGCTGTCCTGCTGATTTTGTTTTGAGTCATCGCCTGCTTGTGGGAGTCCTGATGGCACGAGCTTTCAGTTCCCACTTGCACTTTTCTAAAAGCTTGTTAAACTCCAGGCACACAAGTCCAAAATCAGGCCTGAGTGATCTGCTGTCAAACAGGGTGGCGTTTAAACATGCTACTTTGCCAAGAAACTGGAAAGGTTTCCTCGGTTTTCACTGCATTTCTGGTGAGTTGGATAAAGCAGCATCTGGTGCAGCAGTCAGTAAAGAGCATGTTCTCAGAAAGGCTTTGTTGTTCCACTTCACTCTCACACTTATTTGGACCCAGTGGCTTTACAGAGCAGTAAAACGCAGCCTTAACTCACCATCAAAACAAACACGTCTCTCCTAGAGGTGTCTGGAATACCGTAAAACTGACGGCTTCCACCTGAGAAACATTATGTTTTTAAGTCAAATTCCAATCATTTGTGTTGTTTCCACGCTGGCCAGTGGCTCCCTCTGTACACTGCTGACAGCGGCAACAACAGAGACGTGTCTTACTCATCATCAGCGCCTGTAATCCCTGAATTAAAACACCCATAAGCTTAGTTTTATAGAGCCTGGCCAACTCAAATCTTCTAATCCCCACAGACACTCGTATATCCAATTATTCAGGCAGGATGAGGCCAAAAACCCTTTAACCAGTCTAGCTGCTCGTTTGTGGTGATAACACGTGGACTGTTTAACTGGTTTGCACCCTGCGTTGGATGCAGACATCATACCAAAAAGCCTCCTCTCCTCCCTCTCACTCACTCCCTCCCTCCCTCCCTCCCTCTCTGCCCGAGTGACCTATTTAGCAGCAGCAGCAGCAGCAGCAGGATGGCTGCAGCAATCACAGACGATGTGCTCAGAAGGTTCAAAGAGAAGAGGAGGGATCTTAGATGTAAAACACCTAACTGAAGGCAGCGTGTTATTGTGTTAGAGCAGGAGTGTTCAAGGCAGAGCGACATCCCTCCTCCATTCATTCCAACAGGCATTAAGGGCTCACTTGCATCTTTTATGTGCATCTGGTTAAAACAGATGTGCGTTGTCGCCCTCTGCTGGTTGGGACTTTAACCGATGCACACTGGTGTTTCCCTCCTGAAGGCTTGAAATGAGGAATAGTAAAATGCACTCTTGTACGCTTAGCATAAGTAAATTTTCATTTTTTTGCAATTTAGGAATATAAGTAAGCACATTTACTCTCATTAAGTGTAATTCTGACATTGTTTTACTTGAGTATTTTCATTTTATGCTGCTTATATGTAGCATTCATTTATTAGCTGACAATGATCATTTACAAGCTGTCCAGTAGTATATAAAGGAGTTCAAATTTGCTCCACCTGTATCAGTTTTATCACATCATTTATCAGTGATGTACATATAAATGCATTATAATCCATTATTGGAATAGCCCATTCTGCTTTAAGACTGTTTTTACTTTTGGTACTCGAGGTATATATTTTGCTAATAAGTGACGTTTAGAATGAATTTGCACAATGTGGTACTGCTACTTTCACATGTAAGTGCTTCTTCCACCAGTTTTTTTCTGCACTGGTTTAATAGTAATATGAGAAAACGATCATTGGGCTAAAAATGACCCAGTTTCGATCACTTTACCAAGAAGTAATGGGCTGCTTTTTTATTTTCTAGCTAAAATATGGTTAATTTAAACCAGTAATAAACACAACAAATTCAGGTTTTGCCCCAAAAATGGCACAAATTGGTTGTTTTTTGTACCAGATATATGGAGACAATGTTCAAAATGCAACTGTAAAAGATAAACATACTATCAGTAACATATGCACATCTAAAAAGAGCTTAAATAGATCGTAACATTTCACAAATGTGCAACAGTCATACAAAATGCGTCACTAATGGTTTATTCATTTTGAGCTGCAACCAAATTTAATTATTATTAATTATTGATTTAACTTCAGACTTTTTCTTCTTTAATTTGTTCCTTGTTTTCTTCTGTAAAATGTCACAAAATGGTTAAAAGGCTCTTCGTTATTTTGCTAAAACACAAGGTGATGTGTTCAGATTGTTGATAACCCAGTGATAGTCAGTTTACTGTAGCATGACACAAAGAAAAGCAGAAAAATGTCATATTTGAGAAGCTGGAATTTTATTTTTCTTGAGAACTGTCTTTGTTTAAAATCTAGCAATTCTGCACTTGCAATGTTGGAAGTTTGTACCTTCACTTGTTTCATGATCGTGATCAAGATGGGCCAACGTGTTCTTTTCATCTGTTTCAGATACTGTTCGATCAAGCCCAGCGGTCTGTGAAGCAGCAGCTGCACAACTTTGTGAAAGAGTGAGTAAACCTGTGATTCCCGGTGAATCAGTCAGGTATCCCTGCAAGGTTTTAGCTGCATTAAACATTCAGCACATTTGCAGAAAGGCAAAGTCCACAACCTTTAAAAGGCAAACATACCCTTGTAACCACCGAAAACCCTTTTTGGAGTGTTCAAATATTTAACATGATACAAGTTTCTGCAATCCAAATCTGTTGTCAGAGACGTATCATGAGCAAAGCAGCTAAAGCAGGCGATTATGAGGACCCTGCTGACATATCTAAGATCTTTCTTTCCTGAATTGAAATTGTGATCTGTGTGAAGTTGATGTGCTGCTTTCTCACCTGAACTTTCTTCCTCTGTGTCTGTCAGGGATGTCCGGAAGTTTAAAGAGACCAAGAAGCACTTTGACAGGGTGCGTGAAGATATGGAAATAGCACAGGTGAAGAATGCTCAGGCGCCCAGGAACAAGCCTCACGAGGTGGAAGAAGCCACCAGCACGCTCAGCATCACCCGCAAGTGCTTCCGACACCTCGCTCTGGACTACGTACTGCAGGTCTGATAAATGACTGACCAATGCCTCCTTCTTTCTTCTGTATCGTGTTTAGTTTACAGCAGTGGTGACGGAAGTGTTATTAGCAACAAATTTCAAAGTAAAAGTTCCTCATTCAACAGTAAATGCCCTCTCTGACCAGTCTGTTATTATATATGACTTAATTTGATTGTTGATGATGCATCAGCGTATCAGCAGTATTTTACTGTTGGAGCTGCTGAAGGTGCAGCTAGTTTTAACTCCTGTATCCAAAATTAGGTAGTGGGATCTCTCCTCAGTGTCGCCACATACATCTGATGGGACATGCGATCGTTAGTGGAAAAGGAAAGAAAAAGATTATACCTTTTTAAAAATTTTTCTCTAATCTTTATTTTTGCTGTGAAATTTTGTATATTTCCAGTTGTGGAATGTTTTCAGTTCTGTTGTCTGTTGACAAGATTACGCAAAAACTACCAGGCTGAATTACATGAAACTTGGTGGAGACCTTGGTGGAACTTGGGCAAAGGCAGAGCCCATTAAACTTTGATGCAGGTCCATATCTCTTTGTTTAAAAATACAAGATAACATTGACCCTGGCGGAGTGTGCCTCCACCTGCTCTACTCGTTTAAACATCAGACACTGCTTTTGTCCAACGTTTCACAGGCCAAAACAATAGGAAACCCCTGACTTATTCTTAAGCAATGCATTTTATCTTATGTGTTTATTTATGTAAACTCTCTACAGAATCTCAGTGTTAATATGAAAAAAGTAATTAGCATCTTTCTTTGCATTTTGGAAAGTCAGCATCAGGGAAAGTTGTTCTGCTTTGGATACTTGCAGTTGCTGTTCACACTGAACAGACAACAGTCACTTGCATTGCTTTTGATACTTTAGAAAGAGTGAATTGGTTGATTAAGACACCAAGCTTTATGAACGTCAACTTTATTTTGCTGATTAATGACTCTAAGAAGAAGTAGTGTATGACGTTTGTGGAAAATCAGCTGGATAACGGGGATACATCTGCCTTTTATCCGTTTATATCCAAATAATAAATGTCTTCATATTCGTTTACATTCCCACTTGACACACTCATGTTGCCAGTAAAGTACAGTCAGGAAATGACCGTGATGTAGCCCGTTAGCCTGCAGCAACGTCTGTGTCCGTCCTTCTGCTTGTGTGACACATCCGTCATGTGCAGCATGGGTTTACTTTGCTCACAAGTTGGAGCTTCCTACCCGTGACTGCCTGCGGGAACAAAAGCAGACTGATTCAGAGTGATCGCTGTGATGGCCATGCCCTCTTTCCATTCTTCAGCTCGTCTGCTGGCAGTCTTCTCTCACGCCTCTGACCCTTTTGAGTCTTAATCTAAAGTGTCTGCAGACAGAAGAGGTCAAAGCTGTAGGGAGATGCATTTTATATCTTAAATGTAGCACAACAAATCTTTGAGGTTTGGATCAGTTCATATACACAATGAAAAGGCTTTAACCCTCTGAACCCCATAAACCACCAGTGGGTTTGAAAGGCATGCTTTCTTTTTAAAACCCCCAAAATTACGTCATTAATCAGAGCCAGAAACTGTACAAACAGAATTCAGGGACTTTTCGACTGAACTGCAGGCTGTGCTTACACAGAGCAGATAGGAGAAAAGTATATAAAGAAGTTAAAGATGTAAGTAGTAAAATATCGTAGAGTGACTGTTTATCCCCACAATACTGTAAACACCTGTGGGCACTTGCAAGCATTTTGTATCGGTTGGGCTGTTTTTTTTTCTTTATTTTGTAAAATAATTAAATATGCAAATTCAACTTTTGATTTTTTTATGCATTTTAAATGATTTATGGCTTTATGATTGTGTCATACTGCACAAAAGCCTGAGTTCTTTCTCTTAGCTTTGGTTGTGCTGTTTCCATAGAGCTGCAGGACTTTATATTGCAGTGTATAACGAGTCCACAGTGAATAAAATGCCCAGAAACTCCTTGAAGTTGAGAGAATTAACTCAGGAAAAGTCCTAAAAAAAGTGTTTGTCTATCAGGCGGTGTGTATTGAGGCATACTGAGATTTGTGTTTGTCAGAGTTGACTTAAATCAGGCTTGATTGTGTTCCACTTAGAAACGGAAAATCATGTCCACTAGAGGGAGTCGTCTCAATACCTTGTAGGTGTCCAAAACACTGTATCATGCATGAGCAAGACTTTTGTGATCATATTTGTATCTTGTGTTTTTTTTTCTGCAGATCAATGTCCTTCAGGCAAAGAAGAAATTTGAGATCCTGGATGCTGTAAGTCAGAGCAGATACACCATCACCCTTCACCTTTATATTCCTCATGCAGGGTCTGGTCTCAGCTCTTCTTAATGGTCATGTATCTGTCTCCTGCAGATGCTGTCGTTCATGCACGCCCAGTACTCGCTTTTCCAGCAGGGCTACAACCTGCTGGATGAGATTGACCCGTACATGAAGAAACTGGCTGCTGAGGTAAGCAGAGCATCATCATCATTACGACCAGCACTAGTGCTGCGTCACTGGGACACTCTTGTTGTGATTGATCCTCAGTGAACTACGAACGAGGGGTATTTACGTAATCTGTCCCTTAATTTTTCCGCTTAATGATTGAAACAGTTTGATACATTAGATTTTCCGCCTACTCCCCTTGAAGAAAAGACCCCGTTACAGCACTTTATGTCATGAAGCAGCTTGTTTGTTGAGAACTGAATCAGCGCTTCATTGCTAATCATTGATCGGAGGCTTGTTGTGTGTTTGCTAGTTGAAAGTGTCACAGTCAGCTGCTCTGACTCACTGCAGGTCTGCGGTGTTTACTGTGCCATGCTACCGTTATGTCACTGAAACATGGACACTGGGTGCACTTTTGACTGAGGCGACTCATTTCTGTCTATGTGAACTGACTTTCAGCTGGATCAGCTGGTGATTGATTCGGCCATGGAGAAGAGGGAAATGGAGCATAAACATGCAACCATTCAGCAGAGGGTGAGATCCTGTTCTGTTTTAAACAAATGAGATTTCTTCCAAAAAGGCCTTAGAGTGTGTTCAATTTAATTTTTAAACATCTCAACAAGCTTCCCTTGCTTGTTGTACACTGCCAAAAATGAAAGGTTTTGAGGAGTTTTTGGTGTCAATTTTAAACAATTTAGTGTTTTTTTGTTTTGTTTTTTTGTTTACATATTTCCATTATTTTGTTAAATTACAGAGAATAACTAGTAAAATCCCAGAAAAATAATAATTACATAAGTTAAAGCATGGTACATTTAAACAAACGGGCCCAAGCTGTACATAATGTCCACATCAAAAATCTTTATTTTTACAAATAGTAATTTGTTCTTTCATGATGTGTAATCATAAAATAATACAATTTTTATGTATTATATATCATAAAAAGTATGTATTAAATATCTGGCGCTGGATATTTAAATCAGAATCCAGCGCCAGACTTACACAGATTTTTTTAGGGATATGTTTTTACAGTGTTGGCAATATCATTTGTAACCAGTTGCAGGCTTCTTGGAGACATTTATTTGTTTTTTAAAGATTTTTTTAGCCTTTACCTCATAGAGACAGTAAATGTGGATAAAGAGAGTAGGGTAATGACATGCTGCAGTTGGTCTGGTCAGCTGAAAATCAAACCATCAGCTCACTGCTCACATCGTTTTTGCTCATGTGGTTTTCACTCCAACCACTCAGCTACTGGATCATCTCTTGGAGACACTCATTCACTAAAACTGGGACTGTGAAAGCGGTTTGTGCTGCAGGAGGAGTTTCAGTCAGCAGCATCAGACCTGTAGCGAACACTGTCACTGCTGTCATCATCTGATAACAAGCAGGTTTTTTGTTGGTTTTATCAAAAACTCTTTAATCAATTGACGTATTGAGTTGCATGAATTTAATACCACTATGTAGTTGTGCAACATATTGCTGGGAGATGCGAAACAAGCATATTTTTTAAACTGTATTACCTCTACTGGTCTTCCATTGTAGTCTTTTTGCCCATTATTCTGCAACAGGTGTTAAAATACCTTCTGTAAGATGTCTTAAATTTGATTTAATATTTTCCTTCTCATAGAAAAAAAATGTCTCCACATTGACCAGACAAGTGGAGGAGGCACACTAATGTGGTTTATTTTGATCCTAAGGATTTGTGGCAGGTGCTCTTGTACTGTTTGTTTCTCCTCCCATTCATGTTTGTTTTTTTATATTGTATTCTGAATAGGATGATTAGAAGATATGCCCTCGTCTTTGGACTCTTTAATAGGTTGGAGAGTTCCCACTGAGCTGTTCTGATGAACTGACAGAGTGTGAATGTGCATCACACCTACTATCCAGTCTGCCACTTGGCCCGATGCGTCTGTTGTGACTGGGGAGGGATTAGACCTGGGCAGCTGGGAAGTGTTTGATTAATCTCCCTAACAAGGACCAGGCATTGATTAAAGCATTAAATCAGGTGGAATTAAGTGTTTTAAGAAGATATTAATCCCACAGTTGTCTGTTGTAGATGGCAACTCTCAGCATATGTATATGCTGATGCAGAAGCAGGAGTCTCAAAGCACTTTTAGTCCAGAGGAATGCTGACTTTATGGTTTGTTTTGTGTTTTTAGCAGAATGAATGGCAGCGTCAAACTGAAATATCTCAGCAACTATGGTGGATTGATTTTAAACTTTATATAAACAGAGATGGTTCTTCTGACTGTTTGTCTAGCACCACCATGACGTTGATATTTGTGGTTCTTCGTGGACTATCTTTAATATTTATTGGATTCTAGATTTGCTACAGATATCCGTGACCCTCCTTCAGAATGTATATTTGGGTTTCATTTTGTCAAACAGTAACTGACATGCTCAACAGATATATCCGGTGTGACAGGTGCTGACCCACAAACTCACAAAGCCGGCAGCGCTCTCGATTTAGTATGCAGCACTTGCTATGCAAAATTAAAAGTGTTACATACTAAATTGAGGTTGCATTTTGTCTTAACGAACCAACGCGACCTTCAAGGAGGGTCGTGTGAAACAAAAACATCACTGATGATGTGTTCAGGTGCATCAAGATGATGTACTGCATGTTAAAAGGAGTGTGACAGATAGCCTACAAAATGAGGGAGAGGTAAAAGAAGCAAAACACTCAATATTTGTTTATTTGTTTGTTGCAGCAGTCGGTGGCAATCTACAGAAATGTAAAGAAAAGCCTAAAACAGTGCAAAGTGTAAAAAGTAATTCTACAGCCTGTAATACATCCATGGCCTGTATATGTCTTGTAATGTGCAACAACATACTCTCCAGTCCCGTTAGTGCTCCATGTTAAACTCCTCTCTGTTACATTAGTTTTGAGGCCCAGACATATGCTGAGCTCTGCTTTGAATATTCAGGGCAAGGAATCAGTAGAATGCAGGACCTTTAGGATGGGCTGAAAACCTTGGCGCTGTGTTTACTGCTATTGTTTTCAGTGTTGCTTCATGGGCACAACCAAGTGTATAACTGAGAGGGGGGTGTCCCATACTTATGTTTTCCCAAGCAAACAGAAATACAATGTACAATTAAAATGAAATAACAACAGACAGGTCCGATAATATGGTTTATAAGAAGAGGACACTATAACATTTAACATATTTTAGTCATCAGTATTGTTTGCTACCCATAGTGCTACTACTATCGATCACATGACTCTCACTTTGAATATTTTCAAAAAAAGTGGAATAAATATGTACAAGATTGAGTGTGGGTGATACCAATAATGAAAATCAATGGCTGTCTGCTCTGTGTGAACACTGCCTGCAGTTCAGCCTAGTTCACCTAAAAAGTCTCTGAATTTTTGTCACGTGACTGTTGGTCACAGCTTCATGGCTTCATGGTTGTGCAGGGGAGAACAGAATATTTTGCTTTTGACAGAATCTGGATAGTACAAACTGTTTATTTGAAGAATTTGAAATGAGATGTTTTTTTTTTATTTATTTTAAGCTTTGATTTCTTGAACAAATGGCACATCACAAAAGAATAGTTTAATGAGCATCTGAAAAGTGCCAAATCTGACAAATCTTTCAATTTTTACAATTACTGTCTGATAAAAAGTGCAATTTTAGTGTGTTTTTTTTTTCAGAAGGTAACACACCCTTCAGACCTATTGGTAGATTCTGAGCATGCAAGTACCACGCTGTCTAAGTATAGCTGTCGGCTCTTTAATTTTGTTCAGCAGTGATTCTACATATTTCAAATAAGCTCTATAAATATACTGTACATGTCCTGTTGTTTTAATAAGGAAGTCCATAAACAGGGGGGTGCACTCCCTGTCTGGCATCTCCTCCCTTTAATAATTCAGAAAGCCTTATTTTCAGCAGGCCAGTGTCTGTCTCCTCTGTACCCCAGGATCAGTGACCATCTGTCAGACAGCTCCAGTCAGTGTCCTCCCTCCAGGCGCTGTGGGTCTGTGCTGTGGACAGACCCACAGGGAAGGGCTGGGTCACATGTGGGGCCACTTATTGATCTGTTTTTGCCAGAACTGTTAGACATTAAGCTTCACACAGCATCCATCACCAAGAGACATGTAGCAGTGAAAAAAGCAAGGTCACAATCTGAAGCCAGGTTGAATGGCAATATTGTTTGTATTGTAGTAGGCGGGTGATGTTTTTTTGTTGCTGAAGTGTGATTGAAAACCTGTTAGGAGGATAATCAGAGGTGCAGTGAACCTGAAAGATTAGCGTATTATCCTCATTTAAACCAGTCTGCCGTTGGAGGCTCTAATGCTCTGTTTCTTGTCTTTTCCTCTGCTTGTATGTTCCCAATGCCACCATCTCCTCCCAGACCCTGATGCAGGTGAGTAACGTCTCCATTTGTTTTCCCCATTTGAATTCTCTTTCTTCACTTGAAGCACATCTTTGGTTTGGAGTGTGGGCAGATTGCAGCGTAGCCCAGAGTGTTAGCAGGGAACATTAGCAAACCCCTTTGAAGTTTCCTCCTGCTGTAGTTGGACTCTACAAGCCTTGAGGGCAAGATGAAGTGCATCCTGAATCATTTATACAAAACAATTAGAAACACTGAACTTAGTTTGAATGGCCTATATAGAAACTGTCTGTTACATCAGCCGCTGGGAAGAGATCATTGCGGCGTCCTAAAATAGAGAACAGAATATGCTTGTCCTGCATAAAAACAAGTCATTTGGCTCCTTCCTTTGTACTTTTTCATATTGTTTTCCTGTCATTTCACCATCTGTCAGAATACTAGATATTACAAAACAGATTTTAAATAGTGTACAATATCATTACGTTTGTTTTATATTTGCCATCAGCTGCTTCTAGAACAACATGGCTTACTTTGTTATTCATTCTCCTCACTTTAAAGATTTTTTCCCCCTGTTCCTTTTCTTCCTCAACACATGAAGTATGTGCAATAAGCCTTGTGTAAACTTACACAGGACAAAGGGGCAGCCTTTACTCTGCACAAGCGAAAACCAGGGGAGCAGAAACAGAGTTAAAGTGCTCCAACCATGGACTGCCACTATTGTTGGCTGGGCACACAGTGCAGGGAAAGCATCTAAATGCCAGAGCCATTCATTTTTAACAGCAGGTTTAATGGAGAAGTCCTGTCCGAGGCCGCCAGCTCTGCCCTCTATTCTATATTTCTGTGTTTACATCACCAGCGCAGTGCTACTTGCTGCAGTTGTGCATCGCTGGGTTTATTTTTACTGCGTGAAGCTCCTCCTAGATGTTATGAGAAAAAAATGGCTAGTGTTTTTTTGCTGGCATGCTTCTTTCATTGCCACATTTAACTTATTTATTGCGTGAGACCATTGAACCAAAGGTTGATTTATAACACAGATTAATAATGACAATACATTTTTCAGAAAGGCCCTAAGTTTACAGGTTTTCTTAAGTTTTTCAGCATGAGAAACCAGAATTAGTTCCACAACATGTAATATTTATCCCCGAGCATCATCACAGAGTTTACAGATTCTTCTGACTTCCTCAATTCTCGTGTCGGCCTCATAGCTTGTTGTTTCTGATGGAATAAATACTTAAAACTCTACATCTGCTGTAGCTCAGTACACTACTTGTGTAGAAATGGATGTTTTAACATCTGTTCTGTTGTTATTTTTAAAGCAATTCATGTTGTCAGATCATTTCCAATCAGCATGTCGTTCAGCTTCCAATATGTTTCTATAATGTCCAAGAGTTCTCTGTGGTAGTCATAGTCCATCACTCTTTGATTACCAGTCGACCCTTTTTACTCTTAATGTCTCCTTCAGGGGTTTTAGACGTCAGTTTTATCGGCTTCACAGGGATACAGCATACCTGGTTTAACACACCTCACACTTACTGATAGATCCATTTTTTAGATCCCCCAATGGGTGCAAATGTTGCTTTGCTTTTCCTATTTTGCAGCTAATCGACAGCCCCCTTAAATAAACCACTAAAGAAACCTTGTGTATTTAAAGTAGTTTCCTGGTTATTTCCATCGCATTAAGTCACAACAAGACAGTTGTACAAATCCAGGAGCCCTAAAGGCACAAGTATAAATAATTTAATCTACAGAACACAAGTACATATAGAAGAATGACAATATTTAGTGCGGCAACGAACATGTATTTCCATTATAAATTAATTGTTTGCCCGACAAACGTATAAAATAGTGACAAAAGTCCAAATCCCATAGCTTTTCAGTTTCAGTGCTGATGTAAGACAACCAGAAACATAAAGTATCCACATCAAGAAGTTGAAACCTGCAAACTTTTTAACTTTTTTTGCAAAAAAATTAGTAAAACTGTGAATCCAGTTTCAAAATAGTTCCAGATTATTTTGTGTTCTGATATTTTGTTGAAGCTAACATAAAATTGGTCCAAAAAAAGGACAGTTTATTGAATTCATTTTTACATCTGGACACTCCTATTTGAAGCTGAAGTTGCTCCAGAAGTTGCTTGTTCTCTCTGTTTGAATAATCCCGTCACTCAGGAGTAAAACAGGGTTTTCTATGTGGACAAAAATAACTCTTAACACACGTATTCATTAACACATGATGTTTCAGCCCTGGGCTTTCATTAGTTGAGGTCATCAGATGGCAGAACCGTCAACACAGCTCAAAAGAGGATAATGATGATCTCAGGGATTCAGAGAAACAGAGGAAAGTTTTCCTATCAGGCAGTCAGGGACTCAAGTGGTCACTGATCCGTTAACATGTGCTCCTCAGGACTGTTCAATCTCATTTTTCAATTTAAGCATTAACCTGAGCCTGTCTGATCACTTCTTCTTCTTGGCTCTTTGTTGTTTTCTTGTGCCAGCTTCTTTCATACCGACACAATGAGTCTGGGACTGCGGCGTGTTCAATGTCTGGTATGTTCTCATGTTGGGATAGTATTTGAGAAGACCTTCTGTAACTTTGTAGCTCAGTCGAGCAGGTTAATAGTGGATTAGGTGGAGGTGGTGGAGCAGGTGTCCGGCAGGTACGTGCACCACAAAGCCGGTCTGTAACAGATGAAAGCTGTTCAACTGTAGTAATAATGAGGCACAGGAAGATCCTACAGACAATAAACAAACGCTTCACAGCAGACTGCATAATCACTGCTGCCAACTGGGTTCACCATTTGGTGTTCCAGCTCTGCAGCCTGGCCTGCAGGTAGACCTACGCTCAGCACCAGGTGGATGAAGCATCAGGACACGTTGTCTGCATCATCCGGTGTTCCCTCCTGGTTTATTTTCCGCCTGCTGCTGCACAACAATTTACTTATTTGCTTGTCACATTTGGATGTCTCCCGCTTGTTTAATAATTTACTGATGTTCAATTTCTGTCTGTGTGACGTTGCATCATTAAAAATAGATGATCTTTGTTGTGGGCTTGAGAGATTGCAGTGCAGAGTTCCACCCAGTGCACAGCTCGTTCAGCGTTGCCTCACTGTTTGTGATGTGCTACTTTCAGAACAGGGAGGCTGCAGGTAAGACGCATCAAACTGATTTCTTACCGATTTATTAGTTGCACTGGAGGGACTGACGTGAGCAGAGCTGCTGTCGCTGTTGACGGTAAATCAATCCCTCAGTGGGACTTGTTTGGTGATCTTGGCTGCCTGCCAGATAGTTTCCCACTGGGTCAACATGGGGCTGAAACTCCCACCTTCTTCAGCAAGGGAGGGGTGTGTAGGGAGTTGTGAAACTGCAGCAAACCCAGCGCTGAAGTGGCAAACAGCCTGCTTGTTTTTGGGTCGAGAGCAGCTACAGTAGTGTATGGTGAGGTCCACTGTTGGTCCACAGCACTCTGCCGTGGATACATTGGCAGCTGTATGGTAATTAGTGGTAATCCTGAGGCTCACAGTACAGCAGGCAGGTGGCTGTAGTGGAGGGCACACATGTCAGTGTTGGGATTACTCTCCTCGCTGAAGCGGCACAATGTGTTAGCCTCCGCCGAGAGAGCTGCAGCATGAAGACAGACTTTCATCTGAGAGATCTGGCGTTCAAGTTTTTTTTGCTTTCTTTGTGATTTTCAATGTTGCTGGAACGCACAAAACGTTTGAAAATGAAGATCTTTTGCCACTGGGATCACAGTTTGGTGGGTGGATTTGAAGTTTTTTTAAGATGCTGTTTGACTTTATTCTAAGAGTGATCATGTCTGACTTTGTCTCTAGGTTTAGATTTAAAGCAAAAGTACTGTTAAAGACCTTCTACTCTGTAAGATCCTCTCAGCCACTCTCTTTATCTCTGTCTCTCAGATTCCCTACTCTTACTTTCTCTCAGCATAGACTCAGCACATTAATATTTTCAGACTTAATCCTCAGTAACGTATGCAAACTGTATGTATACATGTAAAAATGAATGCACATTGGAAGGCGTGTACACAGGAAAATGCAATCATGAATAGTAACTGATTCGTCTTCATTAATATATGTATGATTTGTTTTACTTGAAGGAGTTTGGTTATGAAACGTTGACCCCGAAAATGAACTGCTGATTTTGCTTTTCCCAGCTGTTTTATTTAAACTGCCAGTTTCACTTTTTGTCCTCTCAGTTGCATTTTTGTTTTTAACGATCAGTTATTGATGTGGCAATTCCCTAGGCTGTGATTTGGTTTGCGAAAAATCTGTGGCTTTTGTATAAAAATGGATCGTCTCGCGTTGTGATTCCGGTGCCTGTGTGCAGGAATTCAGCCTATTTTTAAATGCATACAAGTTAAACTGCTGACGTGTGCAGCGCAGCAAGTCGTTCTATTATTCAGACAAACAGTGAGAAGTTAATGGTGTGTTGGGAGCTGCTGTACGGACATATACTCTGTTATGAAACGGCAGAGTAGGTGAAGGTTGTTTTTATATGGGCCACTCCAGCAGAGACGTTCACATATTCTCTGCGTGTTAACAAGAAACAGTCTGAACTTGCTCCGGAGGGAAGACTGGTTCTGGTGTTTTTCTCAAGGCTACATGCTTGCAAAGTTTGAAATTCAATTATGGATAAGTTAATCTTCTGTCCTACTGTATATTACATTACTTCTACAATGTAGGTTATCAAAACACTCAACTTTAAATAATACATTTGTGCTCTCTAGAAGCCTCTAATTTAGGGTTCAGGTCCATAACTCTGCCCTGGGCTCTAAGTACCTGCGCATTACTTCCTGTTGGCTACCATTAAAGTGCTCAGCTATTAGTCATGAAGAGGTTAGAGGCTAATTTCATACGAATCATGCTGATTATGTAATAATCTGCGTCACTCTCGCATCTGTTGTCTTATGAAACGCCCCAGTGTGCCACACAGGAAGATGGCATGCAACCTCTATGCATACATGGACACACACGTGACCATTTCTACATGGTCGCACAATTTATGATGAGTCGTATATGGACTGTATGTACTGTAAAGTGCACATCGAATGCTGCTGGTATTCCAGGATTACTGCATCTCTCATGCAGCGCGTCACTGCAGAAGACTGTTTAGTTTCCTATTTGGTCATTAAATGGTTAGAACATCAGCAACCAGCAGCCCTCTGATCTCCATCTAAGACAGCCTAAATTTATTTTGCTGCTCTGTCTTTCCTCCTTCAGGACTTTTCATATGACGACTCCAAGGTGGAGTTCAACGTGGATGCTCCTAATGGTGTGGTGATGGAGGGCTACCTGTTCAAGAGGGCCAGCAATGCCTTCAAAACCTGGAACAGGTAACCAGCATGACTATAATCTCTATGTATGTACTGTATTATATTACATTATTAGTTCAGTATACAGAGGGAACTGAAGATAAAACATTGTGTTGCCATAGAAGTAGTGTTACCAAGTGTTTAAGATGAGATACAACTTTTTCAGAGCTGAAGGAAATTCTTGTGCCAGACATTGCTCAGAAGATAATTACGATGACATGAGAATAAAAGCAGTGCCTGCATAAAAATAAGTCATTTAGTCACCCATTTGTACTTTGCCATTTCACCATCTATCTGAATCTTAAATATTACATAAATGTTACATAACAAATTTTAAAAATAGTACATTATAATTATATTTTGTATTTTATTTGCAGTGTAATAAGAGATGAATATGATACTTTACTAAAAATAAAAATAAGTCAGCTAAAATATGACTAGTATTGAAAAGTAAGAAGTAACTCTGGCAATAATACTGAATTAGTAAAGTAAAACTGCACAAGCTTCTGAAACCGATAATGTACAAACTACTTGGAAGGTAATATTGCAGATTATATTGATAATATTGTTCAAATTTAGATTTCCACTGTTTTAGCTGTTCGAGGGAGAATTTACCATTTTTCACACAACGCACAGAAAATCTTGATGTAAAAGATTTTATTTATACACAGAAGGTAATGTAGATGTTACAGCAACAAATATGCATAAGAAACAGATTAAGTATTGTATAACAAAATAAAAATTATAAAATATAATCTATTTTTTGAGTTGAAACACTGGACTCTGAACAGTAATATCAACATCCTTTGCAATATTACTTTCTCAATAGTTTGTGTGGCATCAGTTTTAGAATCATTTGGAATACTTCAATTTCATGTGCAATATTACCTCACTAGTATTACTTCTGGTCCTATTTAAGCTAAATTATCAATGTATCATATTCATCTTTTCTCTTAGGCACTGCATTTACTCGGTTATGTAATTTTTCTGAACAATATCTTGCATAACAGTTTCCTTCAGGACTGGTAAAGCACTTCTTATCTTAAGTTTGTTTGGTGTTGTAGGTTATTTTATGACAATAAAACCAAACCAAGCATAATATGCATAACTGTAATTGTAATAATTATATACTGCATATTAAAGCATGTAGTGTTACATGGCTGTGTGGGTCATATGCACAAACAGGTGCTAAAACAAGAGAAAGTTTGACTCTTAGAAACAAAATTTGATGGAGGTAATCGAAGCTGAAAGGTTGATTGCTCCATAAAATAGCAAGTTAGTTACTGGTACTGTAGCTTGGATCACTGATGTGTGTTAGAAAAAAAGCTCCTTTTCACAGTGTAGTGCAGTAAGATGTAAAATTTCTGGAGGTTAGTAAGGCTGTAGTGTGAAGCAATCTTCTTGGTCACTGGTATTCACAAGGGCTCATCTTTGTGCACTGACCCTTCAGCATTTTTGCAGGATATCCATCTAAAGCATGTTTTATTCATCTCCTCCTCTCTCTCTAGACGATGGTTCTCCATACAGAACAGTCAGCTGGTCTATCAGAAGAAGCTCAAGGCAAGTCTATATACTGTATCTCTGGGCTATCAGCTATCTCCCGGGGCAAAGTGGGCTCTGAGAGGTTAAGTGCAGCTGTAATGTGTTTTAACGTGATCTTCTCTGAAATCCATCTTTGCTCACCGACTGCATGTTTCTGAGTAAAGAGATCTCTGCTCATAAGTGAGTGCTCACTGTGCAGCCACCACTGTGGCTTTTTCTGCATGACATCCTTGTGTGTAAATAATGTAATGGAAAGATACACTGAGGCTGGCAGCTGCCAGGAAAAATGTCTTATCAGGGAGGAATAGCTGTTTTCTACCTCTGTCAGGGCTGATGATAAGCACAGAAATGAGAAGTTGTTTTGTGTTTGCAGGATTCTCTGACGGTGGTGGTGGAGGACCTCCGACTGTGCTCTGTTAAACCATGTGAGGACATCGAGAGGAGGTTCTGCTTTGAGGTCGTCTCCCCCTCCAAGTAAGGCACAGTGTCACTGCCAACATCTTAACCATACTAGCAGCATTACTCCAGCCATGGCAGCGTTCATTGGTTTGTCTACGTTGGTCTCGATATTAAATATCTTGTAACTATTTGCTTGCCATGAAACTGCCATGATTGAGTCAGATCTTTCTTTTGCTTTGGTTTATGACAAAGTACCTGCAAAACTATTTTTTACAAGTTTACAGATATGAGAATTTTTGATACAAATGATTGAATTGGTCTAGCAGGGGTAAGATTTTTTACCCATTGGACCTTGAAAATGGCAATGTGACAAAATATAAGTAAGATGGTGAACATTAGCATTTTAGCATTGTCATTGTGCCCAGGCTAGTATGCTGATGATGGCATTTACTTCAGTACACAGCTGTGCCTTGGTGCAATCTTACGGAGCTGCTAGCATGGCTGGTAGACTGTGTACCTGTATAATCTGTTTAACTGGGCTTTAGGAAATCGCCATAACACCGCTTAAAGTTAAGCTACATGAGTACACAGTAGTACAGCTGTAGATGTACATTGTGTATACTGCAAGTTATCAAATATTAGCATGCTAAAATGCATCCTTTCTAGATCTCATTACCTGTAAAAATGAGCCAAATCTTTGAAATCTTACTAAAACATGTTTTGAGAAAAACAATTTTCTTAGTTATACGAGTTTCCTGTACTGTTTAGTCAAATTTACTCAGAGCTTAGCACTGTTTAGCAAATGTTAGCCGCTGACGTGCTTATCTATGGTAGAGAATAAGGTAAACATAATTGCTAAACATTAGCATGTTAGCTTCGGCATTGTAAGCATATTAGCAGGCTGACATTAGCATTTACAGATTCATAGAGCTCCTAACATGACTACAGACTGTTATTGCTTTTATTTTTTTTACTTGAATCTTTTTATCTGTATACCTGGAAATCATTATAGCACCACTTTTAGTTGAGCTATGTGACTTATGTTGGTGAGATCACATGAGCTGTAAAATTGAGTTATTTAATTGAAATCTTACTAAAACAAATTGAGATACACAAATGCTGAGTAGGACCACTTTCTGGTGCCATTTACTCAGCTTTGCTAATACTTTAGTTCTGTTTTGCACAGCTACATGCTAAACTGAGGTAGCTGCTGTAGTGAACATGGTAGACATACATGGTAAATTTTAACATAGTGTCATTAGTGTTTTGTTCAAAGCGCGATCATCCGTGAATACAGTCACATAGAACTGCTCTTATTCGACTTGTATTGCTTTGAATATTTTCATCTGTGCTCTATTAAATTATTGTAGCTCTACTGTGCAGATCTGTAAGGAGAGTACTTTAGGATTTGGGAATATGACTTTGATGTTTTATTTTACAGGAGCTGTATGCTTCAGGCTGAGTCTGAGAAGCTAAGACAAGCATGGATTCAGGCAGTTCAAGCTAGCATTGCTTCAGCCTACAGAGAGAGCCCAGACACCTACTACATAGAGGTAGGTCACAATCATCCAATGGTAAAAAAAAGAGTTATTTATGTATTTGTTTGTTTAATCTGTACAAAAAAGAAAATCTAAAAGCGCAATTCATGCCAACAAAAATCTCCATAGTTCAAATATAACTAACAACATAAATAATACTTTGCTTTCTGCATTGTTTTTTAGTTATCTTGCTACTTTGTCTTCAATAAATGACCTGAATGAAAATGAATGTTTCTTTCAGCTCTATAATTATAAGATGAAGAGAGCCTTTGCTAAACACTGTTATCAAGCATTAACACACAGACATAGTGAGTGCCCACAATCCTAACGGATGTTTTTGTGTTTATTTTTAGCATCTGGACAGAACAGCCTCACCATCCACCAGCAGTATTGATTCAGCCAGTGAGCCGCGGGAGCGCAGCGCCCGAGGAGAAACCATCCTGCAGCGCATCCAGTGTCTGCCGGGGAACGAGCAGTGCTGCGACTGCGGTCAGACCGATCCTCGCTGGGCCTCCATCAACCTGGGTATCCTGCTGTGTATCGAGTGCTCCGGCATCCACAGGTAGGGAAGTCCAGAAAAACATCTGCATCTTTTAGGTTAATCAAAAAGAAAAAGCTAACCAATATTTATCTAATCACAAGTACTGGACTGAATAATACTTTTAAGACACTTGTACTTAATTTGTAGATGAACATTTTACGCGCTGTGCACACTGCAAAAGTCTGCATCTAAAAAATAGTTTCACGTGCTGTCCGTCTGCAGCATTTACAGCTTTATATAATATTGTTTTTTACACTACAAAAACTTCTCCTTTTGACTATAAAGTAGTTTTTAATAGTTTTTAAGAATAGTAAGATAACAAATGTATCTTTTTTATCCAAAACAGGTTGCTTGGCTCTAATTAGAGTAACACATTTCTTCACCTATTTAAAGAAAAAAATATTTTAGGACGCAGGTTTTTGCAGTGTAAAAGAAAAAAATCAATATATAAAGTTGATAATGCTGCTGACATGTCATTGCATCAGTGATGATAGTAATTCAGTAATATGTTATTTATTAAAAGACTATGCAAATGCTCCTTGTGCATTTAAAGTAAAACTTTAAATTAAAGTAAAACTTTAAATGCAAGGCTTTTCCTTGTAATTCTGTATTTTTTCACTTTGGAGTTGATACTTTGACTTGAATTTAAAACAAATTATATTACAGAGCATATGGAACACCCCAGTCATCTTCAGCAGATGAATGTACACACAGCTTTACAGTGTCACATGCAGAGCTGTATGCAAAATGATGCACAGTGAGGCTTCAATGTCCAAGTAACAGGAATTTTTTAAGTGGCAGTGAAAGATCTGATTACTTGTTCTGTGCTCTGCTGGCTCTGAAGACTGTAAAAGCTGCCAGCTGTCTGTTCCTTTGCCCTTACTTTGTGCTGCTAAAGGCAGCGAGCACGTTCTGCCACACACACAGCTTAAAGATTACATCACTGGGGTTAGTTTTCAAGAGCCCGCTGGGAAAACTGTCCCTCGGGAGTTGTGTGTTTATTTTCAAGTTGCAATTATCACTGCTTATGTAATGACGAACCTCGTCCCCGTGTGTGTTCCCACTTGTTGAATATTCATGTTCCCTCTGTGGACTCGTCTTCTCACAGTTACATCAGTCGTGGCCTCTGCCTACAATGCAGTTTCTTTCTAACATGCAACTGTTGCCTGGATACCAGACAGTGATTTGCATGACATTAGGAGCCCGGGATAAGACTTGCAGCTATTCAAACCAGGTCACCACACAACGCCATAGTGTATTATTCATTTGTTAAACTTCCTCTTCTCATATTGGAAGAATATTTTTGTTGATTGCCGTCTGCTGCTTTATACTCTTAATAAAGTAATTCTTCCACTTTCACTTTACTCCACTTTGCTAAATTGTTTCTCCACAGTGCATCAACAGCATATTTTTTCTTTTGTTGTTGTTGCAGGAGTCTTGGAGTTCATTGTTCAAAGGTGCGCTCACTAACGCTGGACTCGTGGGAACCAGAATTATTAAAGGTAGAGTTTGTCTCAGCAAATGTGCCACAGAGAAGTTGTTAATACATTAAAGGAATTTATAGATACACACTTGTAGAGATTTATCAGAGAAGATTGATACCATCCTTACATCTACGTGTTAAATACAAAGACACAGTCAGCAGCTGGTTAGCTTAGCTTAGCTTAGCTTAAAGACCGAAAATGGGGAAGCTGCTACAATAGCTCTGTTCAACGGTAAAAAAAATTCCATCTTTCAAAATCTTTAAAACAAATTAAATATTCGCGCCTTGTTTGTTTAATTCATACAAATGAAGAAATGTACCCCCAAGAAGCTGTGGTTTTACACAGACCGGGACTTTTTCTTTACTAGGACCAGTTGCCGGTCAACCAGTGGAGATGCCAGGAATTTACTGGCCCACATCAGTGTTCATTTTGTAGCCAAGTACTGTGACAAGAAAGTATTTATTGACAACCTGTTTTTTACACTAAAAATGAGGTTGAAACAATTTAAAAAGGTCACTTTTTTATCCACAAATAATACAAAAATGTCAAATTAACCAGTAACTGGTTTAATGCTGAGTCTTATTCAGGTTCCTGCACCTCTTCAATCATCTAATTTTCAGTAGATTTAGCAACTTGACATGGTGCACTAAGAAGCACCTTACATTAAAAGTCTCTTTCAGTGATGTTGTCTGATGGTAGCAGTTCTCGGATAAAAACCACAACCTATGGATTAAACAAACAACATATGAGGTGTCAAGTAATGAGTTTTCAAGATGTTGGCAGATGTTTGTACACTTAAACAGAGCCAGGCCAACTGCTTCCCAGTTTCTCCAGTCCTTATGCTAAGTTAAACTAAGTTCTGACAGCTGTGGCTCATGTGGTGAAGTGGATTATCTCCTAGTCTCAGGGTTGGCGGTTCAAGCCTCAGGCCCTCCATGTGCCATATGGTCCTTGGGCAAACTATTTACCATCTTCTACCATTGACTTCTTTCTTTCTTTCTTATTTGATCTTGGTCTTATATGATGTTGTCTTTATATATCTCAAAATATCAAGTTAACATATCTTTTACGCTTCTCTCTATGTAGTTAATGTGTGAGCTTGGAAACAGTGTCATCAACCACATCTATGAAGGCTCATATCAAGAACAAGGTCTGAAGAAACCACTACCGTCCAGTTCAAGGTAGGAATTCATGAAAAGGAACCAGCCAGAATATGTATGAATGTTGCTTTTAAGGTGCTAAAGTTTGTCACATGTTGTGTGGCGCCCTGCAGGCAAGAAAAAGAGGCTTGGATTAAGGCGAAGTATGTAGAGAAGAAATTCCTGAAGAAGCTGGGCTCCACAGAGATACTCATCAACGGGGAGAGGAAGTCGGAGCGACGGTGGAGCGTGAAGAAGTGTCGGAGGCACAACAGCGCCACCACGGTGCCCAAAACACGGCGGAGATACCGACAAGACCCGGGCAGTATCTCCCCTTCCACCCTCTCCTCAGGTACGTCAGCTAATCCCTGTCGATGTGATTTGTTTGCTTACGGCTGGTTTCCACAATCCTCCACGTGCCAGAATTGATTAAATCAGTGTTATACAGTATATCAGATGCTTTCAGACTTCGCTGTTGAAGGATGTGCAGATGGAGAGACGTGAGTCAAAGATACAGTATAGCGTCAAAGAGACAGGTGCATGCCCTCTGATAAACACAACCAGCAGTCGGATTTGCAGCAGTGACTGTGACACACACGTCATTCAGGCACTTAAGACTCTTTAAAACCCTTAGAGGCCTGTTGTTGTACTCATTCTTTAGATTTACAGTGACTTGTACTTCCTGGGAATACTATTATCTCCAACGTTCCTTACAAATCAAATTTGGAAATCATAGAAAAAATAGACATTCCTCATAACTCCAGAGTTAAGCTGACAATCATAGAATTTTTAGATTTTCTTAAGTATCAAAGTAATTGAATAATAGCTGCCTGTACTTAAGAAACAGTTTGAAAGGCAAAGAAAGTGACTGGGAGGAAAGAACACCCATCCCATAACACCGTCTAGCAAAAAACTGTTGTCAAACATGATGGTATGAGGCATTAGAAGGACACAGTTTCACATCTTTAAAACTCTGATATACAGTATAGAGGTGTTATTTTACAATAAGAGCAATGGATTGAAAGGAACAGAGGACAACATAATGCTTCAACAAATGCTTTTACTCTGCCTGCCTCATGTGTATCGTTCACCTGTGTTTGTCTCACAGCAGCAGCAAAGTTCAGACGAGAATCTCTGTTTTGTCCCGACGAGCTGGACTCTCTCTTCTCCTACTTTGATACTGGATCTGGGCCTCGAAGTAAGCGACTCACTAGTGCAACAATTTATTCCTTCAACCTTACACCCCCGTCCATATTAAAGCTTTTTGTTAGCATACTTGAATCTTGTGTTGGACCTTGCCTGTAGCTTCAGAGAAATCTGTTCAGTCTGAAAAAGACAGTGGTGACTAATGTGTCCATGTTGTGGCGTCTCTTGGTCCGGCAGGCCTGAGCAGTGACAGCGGGTTGGGAGGCAGCACAGATGGCAGCACAGACATCCTGGTGTTTGGCTCAGTGGTGAACAGCGTCACAGAGGAGGGTGAGTCCAGTGGAGGAATGTTCAAAGACACCTTCAGCAACAGTCTTTATGCTTCATGTTTTGTGAATCCGGTGTTTCTGTTATGTGAGCGCTTCTTGTGATTGCAATGTCCTCAGAGTGTGAGGTGTCCGAGGACTCGAGCGGCGAAGCTGAGCTGGAGGCCGAGCCAGAGACATCGGACCCAGAGGACATAAGAGACCTTCATCCTGGAGCACTGCTCTACAAAGCCTCGAAAGCTCGCAACCTGCCGGTCATGGCTGAAGCGTTGGCTCACGGGGCTGACGTCAATTTAGTCAGCGATGAGGATGAAGGAAAGACGCCCCTCATTCAGGCTGTGATTGGGGTGAGTGAATGAAAGCATCATGGGCCACTGTATAGGTCGCTGAGTTAAGGCGTTACCATGTGGGCACAGGTCACCAGCAGCAGTCGTGAGTTCGAGTCCGGCTCACGACCCTTTCTGCATGTCTCTTTCTCTCTCTTCTCTATACTCCCTTTCACCCTGCCTCTCCCAAGGTCAATAAAATGGAAAAAAAACTCCCCAAAAAAATTTAAAAAGAAAAAAATGAAAGCATCATAGTAAAATTATTAACTCTAAAAACAAAAAATCCCCTCAAAAAGGCACCTCAGTGAGCAGAAATGTCAGCAGATTGGGTGGGGGGGTGTGAAGATCAATTTCAGACTCCCTTTTTCTTTCAGAATCTCTGCCAATATTTTGTCATCAGTGCGAAGCTGACTGGTAATTTCATTTTAGGGTTCGTTGATCGCCTGTGAGTTTCTGCTCCAGAACGCTGCTGACGTCAACCAAAGAGACGCGAGAGGGCGGGGACCCCTGCATCATGCCACATATCTGGGACACACAGGGTGAGTCATGAGGCTCAGAGGAGCTGTTTACTCTCCTGCTGCATGAGTGATTTAAGACAATTGATTTTCCTCATTCATTAGTGGCCCCGGCTTGTTGTACAACTTTGCATTGTCTTCAAAACTGTTGTTGAACATGAAGTGGGTGCAATTGATATTTTCATGCTATTTAAAGGACAAACTGGAAACAGTGAATAGTCATAGCGATGAGCCTCAAGAGGATTGTCAACAAATCTCTAACTCCCCCTTTTTTATAGAGATTTGCAGCAACGTTCCAGCTCATTTTTAGCTGCTCAACTGTAACTTTAAGTGTTTTGATTTGCTCTTACTGAGTTCATCATGTCGTTTTCAGCTAGTTTTACTTGTCAAAATCATCTTACTAGTTGCTAATCCCAGGATGCAGCGAGTGGGCCCTGCAAAATAGTGATGGGAGGAATTGTTTTGGTGGAACGTTTGCACACAGTGAAGCGAGTACTATCATTAAATTGCTCATTCACCAATAAGACCAAGCAGGGCTGCCTTAGCGCTCGATACAAATCTTTGGCAAAACTTGCCATCTTAAGCAGAGGTTGTTGTTGTTGTTTCCTGTAGCAAAGAGGATTTTGAAACCAGTAACATGCAGATAGCAGAGCAGGAGGAGCAAGCCACATAAAATGCACAACAAAAATGACATCTGATGAGAGATTAGCTCAGCACCACAGAGCAGACAGACACAATGAAACATTTAGCAGCCTGATATTTCCCTCAGGGGTTGTTAGAAACCAAATAATGGAGACCAGCTAATAGAGAGCAAATATTGATTGAACTTCCATTCATCATGTGGCCAGAAGCATAACTCCAAATGAATGTGTAAATAATTAACAGTTTACTAACACATTTAATCAGTTTTTAGAGGTTTAAGAATTGTTGGGGCTTAATTTGAAAGGTTTTCAAGTTAAAATATGTTACAGAAGTAATAAGATTAAACTAACACAAAGGTAATGATTATTTTTACTGGCATGTTTCTGCACAGCCGCTGCTTTTGAAGCTCTGCTTTAGAAAAACATCTTTTAGCCTTTAACTTTACACCAAACAATTCCTCCCCTCAGTGCTGCTAACGCTACATTGACTCTTGTAGAATTGATATTTCCTCGTTGTTCCTCTAATTCGACTGACACTGCTCAATTTCTCCTGCTGATTTCCAAAAGCAGAACTTAAGGCTTTGCGGCGTGAAACTCTTTGTTGGCATTTTTGTGAATGAATCTTGACCACAAATGGAGCCGAAGAGGGTGCCTTATATAGCATATTTAGGAGGATCGACCATGTGCACACTTCCTTATAGACTTGAGCAAAAAGAAGGAGATGAAACAGATTTAGAATAAGAATATGGAAATGTTCCTGCATGAGAGATACAGTGATTAGAATATATGTTTTAGAGAGAATCTTATTGGCTGTGCATTAATCTCATTTCCTTTGTGTTTCCAGGCAGGTGTGTTTATTCCTCAAACGAGGAGCTACACAGAACGACGGTGATGAGGACGGTCAGGACCCTCTGAGTATAGCTGTGCAGCAAGCCAATGCAGATATAGTCACACTGTATGTTATCTTACATGCATAATGCAGACTCAACCAAGTTTTCTCTGGTTTTGATGAATATTTAACGTTCTCTCTCTCTCTTTGTATTTCCATCTTCCCTTCAGGCTGCGTCTGGCCCGGATGAACGAGGAGATGCGGGAGTCGGAGGGACCCTTCGGACAGCCAGGTCAATACCCAACCAGCAGCCCCACTGAGCAGCAGTATAAGAAATGCATTCAGGAGTTTATCTGCCTCAATATAGCTGACTGCTAATCGAGTCCAGTCAGGGTGAAGCAGTGCAGGGGGTGCCAGTAGACATATGATGAGGCTCTTGTGCCTCGAGCTCGTCCAAGAGACTTTTCACCGCCAGTTTATCTTCTTCTCTACGTCAGAATCTTGCTAGTGTTCCTCTTCCCTGCACAGTCTGTCAGCCTCAGACCAGACACCTGCCAGCAGACAGCTCCCCTCTCAGGATCTAACAACAACTCAGTGCTCATTCACTTTAATGATGTCAGATTTGCCAAAAAAAAAAAAGAAAACCAGTGTAGATGATATTAGCGAGGTGCTGATCAGTCCAAACACAGCAGGGAAATCACTGCCATGGAAAGATTAGTCACTTTTTATCAGGCTACGAATGGACCACAAATAACTTCATCAGCTGAGTTTTCAGGAACATTCTTTGTTTGGAGGTTTCAGGGGGTACGAGATGTTCTGAACCAAAGCAACAGCTCATTTATTTTAACAGCTGTAGATTTCATTTCACCATGTGGCTGAGCTGTGTTAAGTGGAAGCAGATATTCTGGCTTTTTGAAGTAAAACTCAAAGGCTCACAGTTGGAGCTCTTCTTCTTCTGATCAACAGCGTCAGAGGCTCCTGGGTGTTGTAGCATTTAAAGCTGCCCAGCATGCCAAAACGATGGTCCTAACATGATGATCTTCAAAGCTGATGATGAAAACATAAACCTTTAGTGTTGTTTTATTCCCTATTATGTTTACAGGTTATTCTAGTTTATTTCAACCTGGTAAATTTTCCATTAATGTGCTCAAAACTTTCTGTGCCTCTATTGTGGAGCTTTGAAGAAATGAGTATTGTGGCAATAAAGAGAAACTCCCTAAGGCTTTCAAAAAAATAAAACTTCAACCTCAAAATTTTTAAACACCTAATCTAATCACCCAAGAGAAACTCAGACGAACCACTGCTACTAAGAACAGACACAGACAAATGCAGTGTGACCATGATTCCCTGTGGTAGCTGGCTAATAGCTGTAAGATCAACAGTAAATATAGTAACTAGTGTAACTCAAGCTAACATTGGCTGCTCAGTTCAAGCAGGGTTATCCGTGTTACAGTTTCCTTTGCTGCAGGAAAACAATAAAGACTTCAGTTCAGCATTGTACCTCAGTAAAAAATTTCAAGTTTTGCAGAAGATTTGGATCGTGCACTAAGGCAGCGTAGCTAGTTTGTTTCAGTGAATTATCCAGTTTAAAGACACTGCTCATCTTCCTGCATGCAAATGTTCCCCCACAACTATTACACCATCACTATTTTGAGGAAACACCGAAGCTGCATACGTCAACTGATTGGTTTAAAGAAATAAAATCAAGCCAGAGCATTTTTTTCCTCTTCAGCAGAATGATGGTAAGTTGCAGTCAGGCCATTATGTTCTACAGAATGGTCTGGCAGAGCAAAACTACCTTCAGTCAGGCTTAAGATTTTTAGAGAGCAGTGAGTGCGAAGTTAGCATGACTCAGAGAGCCACAGTTACAACCAAAATGGGGAAAATGCCAGGTTGAAATGGGGTGGAATTATCCTTTAAGTAACATTGAGAGTATCGTCAGACAAATCTAAAATGGGACAACAGAAGGAGCAGTACTTCTAGAACCAGTGACCGCTCCCACTTAATAACTCTGTACAGCCCAGTGATAATAATATTAAGTGATAGTGCAGATACATCAAAGTTCATGCTGTGCTGTGATCTGTCCAACATGCACTTGTGATCAAAAGATGAAGGAGCTCTTTCTTTAAATATTGTGACTGTCACGAGGGGAAACTGTGAAGCTAGCGATAACTGTGACTGAGAGCAAATGATCTTAGGATCGTTTCTCTCTATCGATCGAGAGACTGATCGAGCGAAGCTTTTACGTTTGACTAAAAGCGAAATGATGCACTTTTTCTTACCAACAGTGATCTGAATTCTAGCTTGTCTTTTGTTCGTTTTTTTATTTAAGACAAAACTCCCAGAGCAATAGTGCAATGATTACGTCAGTGCAGATAATCAGTATTTTTTGTATTACGTTTGACAACGATGCAGATGGTATTTTTTTAAGCTGGATATATTTTGTTAGATTTTATTTTGCTGAGCACTCGCGCACACGTACGGCAACAGTATTATCTTCTCATTGTGAGAAATTCTCCGCAGCTTCATGGTATATAATCACTTGTTGGTGGAGTTTTTCTGCAAAAACAAACTGCACTGGAAGATGGACGTTTTTTTGATAAATCACACTAACCTAACGTGTATTACTGTATATACAATATTTGTATGTCAGAATGTTTGTTTATGATAATCTGGTGTATCACGACTAGACCTATATTAGATTTGTTCTTTGTTTATATGCATGGGTGGCTGTTGCCCAGGTCCTCTGCAGCCCTGTTGCTTTTGTTACCTTCTGTACCCAGTGTATGTGAATAGTGTTGTAGAATGATGTTGATATCCTTATTATATACTGCCAAATCATGACAACAGTGCATGGAATGACTTTCGTGACAGAAATTAGTGGACGCAAGAACACCGAGCGCCCTTTTTCCTTCTACTGACTGGATGATGATGACAGTGAACACAGCAGTATGTAGCTGTATTTAATCATCCAGTCTTTTCGACCACTTGTTTTCCTCCTCGGTAGCTCACAGTAAATGGCAGTGATTCAGACTAGACTGACCGCAAATGTGTCATTATCTGAGGCAGGATTAGCCCACAGAACAATACTGATAGTTTCCCAAAGATGTCGCTTGTCTTTCAAAGATGCTGTGGACTGTTGGGGGTTTAGTTCAAACCAAAGAAAACCAGCAGTTTTTCCGAGAGCCAGCAAGTGTTTTTACATTTTCTTTTACATAGTAGGACATGAAGGTTTTTTTTAACTATAAGGGACTGTACAAAAAGGATTGCAGTGGAGAGACTTTCCCCAGGGTCATTAGATGTCATTTTTGCTGGTTTGAAGCTTAATATGTCACCAGAACAATCATTTTCATGTCGCTCAAATTGCACTTAGGTAGGAGAATTTATAATTTCCAAACTGATACTGACCATGACAAGTGGTGCATTATAGAATATTAACATACTGAAGACATTTCTATAACGTCAAATGGAACTATGTTTACCGTGTTCACAAGAAGAGTGAACACCCACCTGTCTGTGGTATTCATAGTTTCATAATTGGAGATTTTTATTGAGAGTTGTGACTCTCATTTTCAAAAACAGTGGATGCTACTGAAGTTCATTGTTTACTGGATTGTAAGTAATATATTGCAATTTTAGTGGTATAGTTTTTTTTATAATGTCTCAGGAAAATGGTATTATTTTCCAACAACTCCATTTTTTCATACGCCTGTGCATTTCCAAATTTCCCAATTTTAAATGAATAAATTAATTGGAACGTCACACTGGTTTCATTTCAGTGAAAAGAAAAACCCCTTCTGTAATCCCACCACATAGTTTTTGTACAGTCCTCAGCTTGTATTTGCCGATGCCATGTTTTTAAAAGGACGTGACGTTGATGGAAGGATATTTTCTGTCAAATACTGAAAACGAAATAGTTTTTTGTGTTTTAGACCAACAATAAAAAAACTAGAAATCAGGCCCATTTAAAAAATGTTTAAGGTTTCAACCAGCGGCCAAAAAAAATGGGAAAAGCTCAATTTTTCCAATTTTCCAGCGTTTTAAACCAACAATTAAAAAGTGAGAAAATGGGCCTATTTTTAATTTTTCTGTTTAAACCAAAAATAGAAAACTGGCCCATTTAAGTTTTTTCTGTTTGAAACCAACAACAAAAACTCGAGAAAACTCACCCATCATCCATTTTAAACCACAGGCATAAAAATAGATCTACTTTTTCATGTTTTATTTTTAGTATTTGACAGGGAAACAGGTCATACTTCAGTATTCAGACCTAGAAAGAGCAGCTCGCTCATTTTCTCCTTCCTCCTCATCAGCGATGAATTCAAAGCACTTTGAAAACACTCCGTCTCTCTCAACACAGCCTTTTCTTACTTCGTGCAGTACACCGTGTGGCAGCTGTGGGAGCCACACAGATACTTAACAACAGTTCACGATTTTTTTTTGCGTAATGAATGAAATCGTGACGAAACAATCATTTGCATTACGCCATTGAAGGATTACATGTTGTACAGCTCAGTGTGTCTACAGTGACTGTTGTGTATATAAACTAAAAACTATTACCACTTCTATCTTCTAACATGCCAATTTTTAACCTTCTTGTATTTTTTCTGTCTCTGACTGTTACCTGTACGATTTCTTTGAATATTCTAAGAGAACGTGTGTCTCTGATTATTTGTGCATATTAACACTGACTGCTACCTTTGTTTTCCTCCCGGTGTCTCTGAAACGATACTGAAAATAAACCGAAGGTGTGACTGAAAAACTAACCTCTCCTTCGCTTCTGTGTCTCCTTTACTTGGCTTGTTACTAACTTTACTCAACATCATTAACACACTTCTAACCTTAAACGTGTCTGATTTTAACTGCATGACTTGATAACTATTAACTGTCTGAATTAGCAAAGGAGTGTTGGTTTGATGAAGAGCTTAAACAGTGAGTAAGTAATACAAATGTACTTAACAAATGGTCAGAAGTCTAAATAACAAACAGCTAATGAATCATTAATACCACGGCGTATCTATAGTCACATTGAATGTTTTATGATTACAAATCCTCATGGCCAGTTATAAAACATTCAAACCGTTCCCATGCTGCATCTTTGAGATTATTTTTCACTTGAGAAACTGAACAGTCAGCTCACTAGATACAAGGGCTTCATAATATATGCTTTATTAATGTATGCAATAAGTACTTCATTATTGATATAAATACTAAATATAATAACGTTTTCATCTATATTTTATCTTTCAATGTAAAGTACATTTAGTTCCCTTTAATGAAAAGTGCTGTAGAAATTAAATCGCCATGGGCATGATGCACATAACATATGAAGACAAAGTATATTATACATTTACATTGTTATCTATTCTATTATCCGTCAGTCATTATCTATTTATGAACCTGCAGTGGTGAAAGACACACTCCCATCGTTTACTGAAGTCAAAGTAGTGGCACAACTTGCTGCTGCATTTATGAGTCATGTTTGAACAGCAGATCACAGCTACATTTAAACACTTTATATGTTGTTTTATGTTTATATTTTCCCTGTTTTTGCCTCTATTTGCTTGTACAGCCTGGCAACTAGACGCCACTTTTACTTTAATCTATGATGATGCCTTACATTTGAGAAGGTAAATGTATTTGTTTATCCAAAATCTGAGAATTAATTACCTACTGCAGATACAGCGCAGTGTTTATGTGAGATGTGGTTTATCAGACACATACAAGAGGCTGAACCATGTGAGCAAGCAAAAATTCTGTAATTCATTAACTTTACTTCATATATTACAACTAAAATAAACATATTTGATGTCTATCGTGGACTATGCATGTAAAATCTGCCACAAAACTAAAAAGTGTAGCCCCTAAGTCGTCAGTTCTTTTCTATTTAGAGACACGAAAACATGCTTTTTGGAAGAGCATCTCAAAACTAAACTTAACCCAACATTCCTTTGCATGTATTCATGTTATAATCTCTTTGACAATGCAGTTAAAAAAACAAACAAACAAATGACTGAATTCAAACTGAGTACTATTTCCAAACTACTTCATATTTAACATTTAGCCAATATATTTATAATATTGTGGTTTGAATAAGGCAATTTCCCCCCACAACCCTACAGACGATTAAGCGGTGTATAGATAATGGATGGATGGATGTTTATGATGATATCAAAAAAATAAGCAAAACCAAAAACAAAACTGAAAATTGATGCATTTTACCACAGAAATGAACACATTTTTGGCCATTTTACTTGAGTAATTAGTCAGATTCTTCATCAAAAGAATTGCCCGATCATTTTCTCTTGTTGACAAGCTCACTTATAGTTTCAACTGCAGCTTCTCTGCTACTTAAATGAAAAACAGTAGAAATCTGTATATCACCGCTTTAAAAAGTAATTGGGGGACCCACTCCCACCATTAATGAAACACATGGTTACTAAAGTAAAAATCTAATTTACTAATTTAGACAAACCTTGCAAACATTATTTTAATGGGTTGTGTTCACATAATAATGTTGGTAATTGTGTGTAATATTATGAGTTATTAAAATTCTAATTTCTGCATTAGTTGATTTAAAAACGAAATTAAAGTCAAGGTAACTTAATGAAATTGGCTTGATGATTCCATTTTTCTTCACTGTGAGTTCGGAACAGTCAAGACTGGTAAAAATAAAATGGCTTTGATTGCAGAGGAAATACTAACTTCTTTAACTCAGTGTAGTTTATGAGTTGAACACAGTTTGATACAGAAGTTTTCATAACTCAAGTAGATTGATGCAAACTGGTTTTTGAGTCAAGTCAAAACATTTTCTGGAGTTTACAATGAGGTTCGAGCTCTTTCTCAGGAATGTCCGTCCCCTTTTTAATTTTCCCAGCCTGGGAGCTCTCACAGACACAAAGGAGCTCGGCTGCTTTTGTTGTGGCTGTAGATTCAGCTGTTACCGTGACGACAGTAAAAGTAAAAGCTCAGTATTTGAAAAGTTGAAAAAGGAGGGGAAGCCTGGCGGGGCCTCGGCCCGCTTCTGGCCCATCACATAAAGGCTGTTGTGACTGTTCAAAGGGAACCGGGTCTGTGATTTTCATCGTCTCTTCTTGTCGTTTCTCCTCATCAGGAGACGCCACGTACCTCGACATCTTCAGAGAGTTCTCCCACATGGCGTCTCACAACCCGGAGAAGCTGAAACGAAGGAGTTTGCACTTCCGACACTCCTTCAGGTAGTCTGCAGAGCCTCCGGAGGGGAACTGAATACTTGAAAAGTGCAACTTTCCATACATTACTCAGAGCTGGGGTTCAGTGCTGAGACTCTGATGCTGTTGAATCATTTCCACTATCATATTATACTACCTGGTCTGTTTTAAAGTGCATTAAAGTGAAGAAAGTGTAGGATGCTGCCTTATATCTCAGATCAAGCTTTGCTCTGTGAGGATCTGCTGGACTTTTCCTCTCAAATGTGTGTATAAATACAACATTGCTTTTGTACAGTGTTAGATGAGCACTTGTTTCTGTGTCTTTTTTGTTGTTTGTCTTTGCTGTCATCAGATTCATTGAAGGAATTCCCCCAGTACTTTATAAATGTGCTTCCTATCCAGTATGTGTGCTGCATGCATGTACTCTCATTATACTCCAACCTGAGCTCAGTTACAAAGTGTCATATCAGCATCAGTTATCAGCGTGTTGAAGCTGCAGTGTTACTTCTCTTGATGAGCAGTTCATTTTGATATGAAACCTGTTTTTGTGTTGCCTCCATCGACTATGCTGGTCTAGTCTTGGTGATATTTTGTTCTAAATGGACTTTGTCGTGCCGCTATGGAACGCAGCGCTCGTGTTGCTGCAAATGTGCTGCAGGAGTTAAAATGCTAATATATCTGAAGGAGCAGGAGCACTGATGAAAGATGGATGGAAATAAACATTGTTCTCTGTTTGACTGAGTCCAAGTCTTTGTTACGAATGAGACAACAGCGCCCCCTTGTGGTGAAATGTGAGACTCATCAGTCTTTAGATTGAATTGTGTTTAGCATTTAGAAGCCATGTCATTGAAACCTCTTTTTGCTGAGAGAAAGTTGGCGTAAAAGCCTTTGTTTTTAAATCATTATTTGCACGATGTTTGCTAAGAACAGGATTTTTACTCAATTTGATTTAAACTTTATTGAATCAAATGAATCCCACTGTAGTTATCAACCTCTCTTTTAAGAGAGGCCTGACCAAAATGGCAGCATGTTTAGAAAAACACAATATCATTCACAAAAAAACGATAAAACATAAACTTGTGCAAATAAAAAATGAAAATGATGACAGCTGATTGGCTGATTACATGGTTTAGATGTGTCACCACAGGGTACCAAACGTGTCACAGAAATTGTAATAAAGCATTTCAGTAATTTTTTAAAATTAATTGTACAATAAAAACAGGCATTAATACGTTTGTTACAAACAAATTAATTAATTCATAAATTTAAAGACTAAATAACATACTAATCCACTGTTTGATGTTTTAATTACAAATGGGTATTTAGGGTCACTTATGAGAAAAAAATAGGAGGTAGATTTTTTTTATTATGCACTTCAGGAAAAAGTTGAAATGCCAAGAATAAAGTCGTATTTAATGGATAAAAAAATAGAAATTATTGTATTTAAAATTGACATTACAACATATTATTCCATCAATAAACTGTTTGAATTAAAAACTTATTCAAAAATAACATAATACAGTCAGTAAATGCATTAAAAATATTTCATGAATAAATAAAGGAATTTTAAAATGCAACTGAAAAGAGCGTTTACTTTTCAAACTTTGAGTTCTTGAACCTTCTTTTGCACTCTTACAATACATACTTACATATGTACTTAATAAAAACAATGAAAGCAGCTTGTCTCAAACAGAGCTGCTAGTTTTAACATGGTCAGGATTAATGTTAAGACCCTACATTATTGTATAAAAAAACAAATTTGTCCAGCTAATTGAAATATTACAGTTAAGACCCTGCAATATTATATATATTACAAAGTGCCATGTTGATTTAATTTTAATCTTTTAAATTAAAAAACAAGAATTTATTCTTTTTAATGATACATGTCATTAAAACTATCATTCTGCACAGAGCACATTATTGAGCTTGCAGCCATAGTTGTTTTGTTTCTACAAATGTGTAGGACTTTATATAAAAAAATGAGCCCACAGTGAGTAAAAATGTGTCAAAGCAAATAAACTGCTTGTATTTTAATGGTTTCATTATTACAAAGTTGTCTGGATCTCTCTTCAGCTCGTTCAAACGAAGATATATTTCAGGAGAAAGAGGAGAGGACAAGAGGAGAGTTAGACGATCTTCGGCTGCGGTGACGTCATGACGCAGTGTACGTCGCAGGGCAGGAAGCAGAACGAGAGACGGTCCGTGATGATGAAGATGATGATGATGGAGCTCAGTCCAGCCGACGGGGCTCGCTGCTTTAACATCTAACATTTCGGGGGACGTGATGCTCGGTTTGCTCTCTCGATGCGTGATGAGGCTGCGGACGGAGTCAGGAATGACTCGGATACTCGCAGAGAGCTAGCTAGCTGTTAGCTCAGTTAGCGTCTTCCGTCTTGCTGCAGGCGGCGAGCAGCTCAGCTGATCGGCTGCAGCTCCACACACAGCCCGGAGAGGAGATGATGAAGAGGCCTTAAATGTCAGATCGGCGACGGTGCACTCAGTCATCCGGTTCAGGTAATGTCACCGGAGGAAGAGTCGGTGTCGGGGTTTACTGTCAGGCAGCGGAGGAGACACAAAACTGACCCGAATGTGAGGCTCAGGGGAGACCTGTGGATGTCAAGGTGGAGTCACATAATAATAATAATAATAATAATAATGATAATAATAATAATAATAATAATAATAATAATAATAATAATAGTAATAATGATAATAATTTAATTAATTATGTATATTCATAGTTGTTAATAATTAATTAATAATAATTTAGTTATATTGCATATTAAAAAACAAGTGTTTACATAGTGTCGAAAGCAGGAGAGCCAGAAAGCAACAATACAGCAATTAAAACAAAGTTTAAAAAAAAAAAAATTCTGTAGCACATTTAAAACAACAGCCTCTGAGCCAAACTGTTTTCCAGTAGAGAAATAAGACGTTAGAAATGCACAGTACTAACAAGTTTTAAGGATAAGACTCTACAGTATTATACAACATGTTGATTTACCTACTAATTTAAATATTAAGGTCAGAACCACTACAATATTTTATATAAAACAAATTTATCTGACCACATATTATCTTTAAGACCCAGCAAAATGAGTGATTATACAGGTTATCCTGCAATTTAGGTTATTGTTGTTTAGACCACTAAATAAGATGGTTAACTTCAATATTAAAGTTAAGGCCTTACAGCATTGTGTAGAATGTAAATTAATCTGACTAATTTAATGTCAATGTCCCAACACAATTCTGTATGAATTTTAATTAACCTGACTAGTTTAAATATTAAGGTAAAAATCCTACATTGATATATAAAACTCAAATTAACTTGACTAATTGTAATGTTACAGCTAAGCATATACCTTACAGTATAAAAAATATGCAAATGTACCATACTAATTCAAATATTATGATTAAAACTCAGCAATATCATTAATTGTGCAGATTTACCTAACTAATTTAGAAGATTAACTTTGGTTAAGACCCTAGTGAAATACACATTTACCTGACTGATTTAAATATTGTAGTTGAGACCCAACAATGCTAAATGTAATCCTAAAATCCAAAACTGCCTGATTAAAAGTAAGTGGGAAGATTAAGAACCTACAATATTGTTCATAATACAAAATTCACTGACTGATTTAAATATTACAGTTAAAATGCAAACAAAATCACACATGGAAAACCCAATTAATCCAAAGATTCCCTATGAGTAAGCAAACAGGTGAGACCTCCAGCAGAACCAGGCTCAGGGAGGGCGGCCATCTACCTCGAGGGTGAGAGAGAAAAAGAAAGCAGAGACCAAAAAAACCCCAAAACAAATAAGAGAACACAAACAGTGGACAGTGGACGGATTGATGGAACCAGTTGTCCAAATTATTATTTGATTAATTAATGAAATAATAGCTGATTAATGAATAGTTAACTGCTCTTCTGGGTTTCATGTCTGGATGGGGAGAAGCAGTGAAATCTAACTTTTTTATGTTTTCATATACTGAAAAAAATTGTCATAAATATGTCTCTGCTTTTTAAACTTGTCTACTTGTTTATCAAGGTTAGACAAATGTTAAAGTAGAGTTTTTTTGAGAACCAAACCTGAACTGTTACTGTCTTGATGGAGGAAATACAGTCAGAATTGCCATTTTATTGCTTGCATAAATCAAGTGAAGCTTAGTTAAAGCTCAGAGTGGGCTTTAAATACATGCATTAAAAATCAGAGACACCCTTTGTTGTCGTTTAAGTTTCCCTTGATTTTCCTGCCATTGGTAAATCAATAAGTGGACGGAAAGAAAATTAGACAGCAACCATTTTAATGACTGATTAGTTACTTCCTAGGCTACTTTGTCAGCTTAAAACGCCTTCTTTCCCACTCGGCAGTGTTTCTCTGTTTTACATCATTATGAGATCATTGTGATCAAAAGAAAATCCACAAATCAAGTGATTATTAAAAGAAAAAGATGGCAGCACTGCAACACATTCAAGATAATGAGGCACGTGAACACTTACAATAGGATTAAAACATGGTGTGAGACTGCTGTTAAGTGTAATTACACAATAAAGACTTAACAAAGACAATAACTAAGACTCACAAACCTGAAAACCAGGTAGAGGCATTAAAAGAGGGTGAATAAGAGTTAGTAAAGAAGCACAGGAGTCAACATGGAGAACTGCTTCTGTTCAAATGCAAACTTGACCAAACCTACTGAAATAAATAGCCACATTTTCTGGATATTTACTGGAAATTACTTTACTATTCTAGTCTTATATTATCGTATTTATTTTTAGTAATGTATTGCACATTTTTGCCATTCATGAATAATTTTGGATCCACTGCCCTTTAGCACCAAACCAGATTAACCCACAGATGAAAAATATTTCCCAACAAATTAACTCTTGTTGTTGTTTGTTGTCTTTTTCATGGGCTTTGTTGACTCTAACAAAGGTACAGGAAGATTGCCAGCCTTGAGTTCTGCTCAGTGTTTTATTAAGATCGCATACAAGCAATAAGAGCAGGACGGTAAAACAACAAAGAAACAGTGACAAGACCTCAAAACACAATCCAATTCCTGAAGAGATACAAAAAAATTCAGATTTTTCTCAGCCTTTGACTGTAACTGATGTAATGTGCAGAAATATGGCTCTAAAATATGACATGTTGACAAAAAGCAATTTCTTTAGTTATATAAGTACAAAAGAAGCATGAACTGAACGGATGAAGGTTGTACTTTACTTTTATTTCCATCATTTATTATTAACTGTTTGCTTGTTTGCAAAATCAATTAAAGGGTAATCCAGCTTTATTTTAACCTAGTGTGTTTCCCATTGGTAAATGTGGAGTTGCACAAAAGAAGCAGCTAAAAAAATAATGTTTAAAAAGATTACTGTAAATAGTTTCTGGGAGAAGTTGTTTGAAAAGCTGCAGGGAGTCGTCCAGATTTATGTTTGAATGAGTCCCTATGGTGAAGGTGGAGAGTGCAAAGTTGGCATGATCCATCGAGCTGCAGTAGCCACATTGCTGGGAAATACACCAGGTTGAAAGAAACTAGAAGGATCTTTTATTGTTAAATAATGTTCTTCGTCAAAAGTACCTAAGATCACTTTTTATCAGATGGATAATCAGTGCAAAACCTAAGAATATTAAATTTTACTCACTGTAAAGCAAAGAATGATGCATATTTATGAAGCTGAGGCCATCCAGTGTTTGGCATTAATCAATTATTGAAATAGTCTCAGATTAGTTTTCTCCTGATTGACTGATGGCAGATTTTATATTAAACTGAAGATCAACACATTAGGATGCCTGGTCTTGTTTTACAGGGCTTCTCAAACACATTTAAGTTGAATTTAAATAAAGTACTGATAATAAGTTGTAATAACATGAACAGTGCAGAACAATCAGGATAATAACATCGACATAAACACACACATTAGAGCTCCACAGTCTCAAACCAGTACATCTGTGCTAGCAGCAGCGTCTTGTCTCTCTGCTGATTGCAGCTGCTCGTCTTTAATCTCGTCCACAGACATGGCGTCGCAGCTCCAGGTGTTCTCCTCTCCCTCCGTCTCCTCCAGTGCCTACTCTCGCTCAAAGAGGCTCAAGGTGGAAAACCCTGCCTGGGATGTGTCCAACCAGCTGGGAGACAACGGTTACTACCAGCAGAGCCCCACCCAAGGAGCCGCTGCCTCCACCTCCGGCTCCACCTTCAATGCGGTGTACAACTCCAACCACCTGCCGCCGGCCGCCTCCAGGGAGCAGACGGTGGTGCGGGCGGCGGACAGCACAGGCAGCCTTCGCGGGCCTCCATCCTCCTCCTCTTCGTCCTCCTCCTCCAGCCGGCGCGTCAAGGATGCGGAGTCGTCATCGCAGCCGTGCGACCTCTACCACAAGCAGTACAGCCTGAAGAGGAAGAGCGAGGAGGTGGACAGCAGCGACAGCGTCCAGATCCTGGAGGAGCTGTCGGCCCCCGTGGTGTCGAATCGCACCGGAGGCGGAGGAGGAACCACCACCGCTCAGTCGATAGCACACTCCACCTCCACCACCAAGAGCAGCAACTCCCACAGCGAGGGCGACTACCAGCTGGTCCAGCATGAGATTCTGTGCTCCATGTCCAACAGTTACGAGGTGCTCGAGTTTCTGGGACGTGGCACATTTGGTCAGGTTGCAAAATGCTGGAAGCGGGGCACAAATGAGATAGTGGCCATTAAAATCTTGAAGAACCATCCGTCTTACGCTCGGCAAGGTCAGATTGAGGTGAGTGTGAGAGTTGAGAGTGAGAAGAGTCAATTCACAGATAAACATCCATAAACCTGTGTAGGAATTACAGAAATAAGTTTAGAACTTGCCTGAAAAATTTCAGGTTGTAGTAGGTGAAACATTCTCCACAACAGAATAGTACTTTATTTCCCCTAAAGCATCATGGGAGCTGTAGTTCAAAAAAAGTGACATGATTATCTCAAATAGAAGCAACAGAAGCCTCTGGACAGTAACTTTTTATTTATTTTGATTTAGAAGCATATTTTTACGAGCCATGTCCACAGGATCTGTCATTTCAACCCTTTCCAAACGTATTCTCATAGTAACTACATACAGCAAGGATAAAAAAGGGGTTGAAACACAAACTATAGATTGATGATGTTTTCTCATCATTCATCTATTTATAATGATAATAGAAAGCTTTATTTATTTTGCACAATTCAGCCATACAATGCAACACAATGTGCTTCAAATAATTTTTTGTTAAAACAATAAATATAAAATAGAATCTTAACATCATGATGAGAGTAATTAACACATAATTCCATCTTCCTCCCTCTGTAGGTGAGCATCCTCAGCCGGCTGAGCACAGAGAACGCTGATGAGTTCAACTTTGTCCGTTCATACGAGTGTTTCCAGCACAAGAACCACACGTGCCTTGTGTTTGAGATGCTGGAGCAGAACCTTTATGACTTCCTGAAGCACAGCAAGTTCAGCCCTCTGCTGCTCAAGTGTATCCGGCCGATCCTGCAGCAGGTCGCCACGGCGCTGATGAAGCTGAAGAGCCTGGGGCTGATCCACGCCGACCTGAAGCCTGAGAACATCATGCTGGTGGACCCTCTGAGGCAGCCGTACCGGGTGAAGGTCATCGACTTCGGCTCTGCCAGCCACGTGTCCAAAGCGGTTTGTTCCACTTACTTGCAGTCGCGATATTACAGGTGAGCATTTTGTCTTAACTGCATCTGTATGTGAAATCCCTGCTGTGATTTTGGTATTTATGGATTCTGTTGTGCTCGCAGGGCTCCAGAGATCATCCTGGGCCTTCCTTTCTGTGAGGCCATCGACATGTGGTCTTTGGGATGCGTCATCGCTGAGCTGTTCTTGGGATGGCCTCTTTATCCTGGTGCCTCAGAGTACGATCAGGTCATCTGCAGCACTTTTATACACTTTAAAGTGATGTTTATTACCAAATTCTAATATATATCATACATATTTTAAACATTTCACAAACATAGGTGTCACATGTTGTGTCACAAGTTTTACACTTAAAATGAAGTTCAGCATGTGGATATCATTTTCATATTTGTCTATTAAATAGCAGCTAGCTTAGCACAAAGACTGGAAACACAGGAAACAGCGGCCTTGCTTCTGTCTGAAGTACAAAAATATATCCTAATAATACTAATAATAACAATACTACTACTAATAATAATAATAATAATATTTAAAATTGACAGATGTTCCATACAGAACAAGCACATATCTAATGTTTTCCCATAATGACAATCAGGTTGTCTGCATAATAATTTTATCAGTTGTTCTTAATGTTTAAGGGATAGCTTCATAAATATTTAAATCTGTCTTAAAACTACAGTCAGGTGACCATACAATAACAGTAAGAATGAGAAACTTTATTCATGAATAGCATCATAAGCAAAATCGCATAGTGCTATACAAAATAGACTTCAAATGAAACGATTCAGCTTAATAAAATAAGAATAACATCTAAAATAAAGCTCAAATTTCTGTGCTCCTGTGTGCAACTGTCACTGTCAGTGGCTCAGCTGTGACCAACAGTCACATCGCAACAATTCTGGGACTTTTCAACTTACTGGGATGAACTGCAGGATGTGTTTACATACAACAGATAGGAGACAAGTACGTAAACACACTAAAATGTGTGCAGTAAAATATTTATGGTGTGTGGAGTTATCTTTTGGGCTGCACTGTGGCTCGGTGGTTCGCAGTGTCGCCTCACAGCTAGAAGATCCCCGGTTCGCGTCCCGGTTAGGACACCTGGGATCTTTCTGTGTGGAGTTTGCATGTTCTCCCATGTGGGTTTTCACTGGGTTCTCTGGCTTCCTCCCAGATTTCGAAAACATGCTGAGGTTAATTGATTGTTCTGAATTGTCCGTAGGTGTGAATGTGAGTGTGCTTGGTTGTCTGTCTCTGTATGTAACCCTGCGATAGGCTGGCGACCTGTTCAGGGTGTTCCCTGTCTTCGCCTGAGTTGGCTGGGATAGGCTCCAGCCCTCCGTGACCCTACAGTGGATTACGCGGTGTATAGATAATAGATGGATGGAGTTGCCTTTCTTTTTTCTTTATGGTACTGGTAACACCTCTGGGCACCTATTACATTTTTTGATTTTTTTGAAACTATTTGGGGTTCAGTTAGATAAACTTCTGAAAAACCCACTTACACTCAGAGAGGATTGTGGATTGGTCCAAGAGCAGTGTTCATATTGGTACCTGAAAAACCATCAAGACTCCACACACACTTTAAGTCCTGAGGTGGTTTCAACTGTATGAACTGTACTAAGCACAAACATGCAGCACTGCCGGTCTACATTTGTCTCACACCTTTCTTTGCGTCGCTTTCTCTCAGATTCGTTACATTTCTCAGACCCAGGGCCTTCCAGCAGAGTACCTGCTGAGTGCAGGAACAAAGACCAGCCGCTTTTTCAACAGAGGCCCCGACTCGAGCTACCCGCTCTGGAGACTCAAAGTAGGCGACTCCACAGATATGAGTCCACAAAGAGAACGAACATTTCCACGGTATGTGTACAGTGCATATGCTGAGGTCTGACTGTGGCTGTTCTTTCTGCAGACGCCTGCAGAGCACGAGGCCGAGATGGGCATCAAGTCAAAGGAGGCAAGAAAATACATCTTCAACTGTCTGGATGATATGATGCAGGTGGGTTCCTGATCTTAACTTTCAAAATGTCATAACTTTAATTATATTTCATGGAGCCAAGCAAATCTTTACCTTTATCCTATTAATATTTTTCAGTTACAAGCTCTTCAAGTGCAAAGGGCTCGGTTGAAATTTCATGTTTAATAATTCTTCTTTTTCCACAATTTTGAGTCCTAATAACTTCTAGATGGAAAACACTTTGAGCTCTGTTAAAAACTGCAACTAGATCAATTTTAGATCGGTCAGGGTCTTACAGTAAAGCTTGTGTGGTTGTAGTTTTTACCAGAACTCCGATGTGTTTTTCATCCCTCAAAATGTCGTGAGGCTGTCTGCTGTACTTGTAAAGTTATTTTAGCTCAAAGATGCTGAAAAAAGTAACACAAATTAAAAACTTACAAACTTTCCTACCCCAGCATACTTAAGGGCCTGTTACTGTATTATGTAGGTAACATTTTTCATGGCTTCATTAAATATGATAAAGTTACTGTAGCAAGCTCATTCTGAGAGGGTCATGTGGCACTGATTGATTTTTCATAGGATGATTCTATAATGATGTTGCTGGAACTAGCGAAGCAAATGACGACACTGTGTGTGTATAAGCGCATGTTTTATGGGTGTCAGTCTGCTCTGCTGTTGGATATTAAACACTGCCTTCCTGCAGGTGAACATGACAAACCTGGAGGGCACAGACATCCTGGCAGAGAAGGCTGACAGACGGGAGTTTATAGACCTGCTGAAGAAGATGCTGACGCTAGACGCAGACAAAAGGATCACACCCATGAAGACGCTGAACCACCCCTTTGTTACCATGACACACCTGCTACACTTCCCTCACAGCTCACAGTAAGACAACAAGCTGAGAGGCTTTTACAGACAGTCAGCAGATCTACTGAATACATTAATGTATATTAGTCATCGTTTCACCTCCAGGATTCCAGCTGAGCACTTGATTGATGATTTCATTTTTTTTTTGCAGTGTCAAGTCCTGCTTCCAAAACATGGATATATGCAAACGCAGGTGCAGCGCCTTTGAGAACGGAAAAAATATGTTCGCAAGCAACAACACCCCAAGTGCAGCCACCAACCTCACTGTCACCTTCAGTAGCCAACTCAACCAGCACAATCAGGTCAGGATGCTGCCTCTGATCTGCCTCCTCATAACATTATTCTCACTGACCCAGTTAAGGGTCAGTTCGGGTTATTTCAGCCATTAGTTTCGCTCCACTGTCTCAGATTTAGTCCAGAGTTTGCTTATTTGTTATTTGGCACCCAAAACTCAGTTCTGTAAAGTATTTTGACTGAATGTTTTGAACTTAATGTCTTCAGACATGGGAAATTTTGTAATTTCACCCTCAAAAAAATGTGTCACCTGGGAAGATTTTTTAAAGATAAGAAAACTCCCATAGCCATGACATTTGGTTAAGACACAGACGAAACTGTTTCCAGTCGATCCATATGGTTGAATATCTCCAAAAGAGATCTGATTTTAAATTTTTGGCCCTTGAGAATGGTAAAAAGTGCAACGATTTCAAATGAGGCTGGTATTGGGACCCTAAAGGTTTCTCAAAGTGTTTATATATGGATGTGTGCTCACCAGTTTATGAGGTCCTACGAGTGAGTCAACTTCACCATTCTGGCATTTAGAAATGGCAAAACATGGAACCTTGGCTTGCCATACTTACCACAAATCAAATTTTACTCATTTGAGAGTCCTTGAAAGTCAGCGAAATGTCAGCCAAAGACTTTATTTTTGCAGGAAATTTGGATCCAACCACATATTTATATATTTATATATACACCTACACAAACTTTCTGGGGCCTAAATACATCTCTCATTTGAAATCGTGAGCTTTTTTTGAAAAAACATTGCTGCACCAATTTGACTTTTTAGGTCTACTGGAAACTATTTTGTCGGTGTTCTCACCAGATTAAATGGCTGTGGGAGTTTAAAATAGCTTTCAATGTTAGACTTTTTTTGCAGGTGAAAATACAAAAATATCCTAAAATATCCAGGTCTGAAAACGTGAAATTCTTTAATTCAGCCTAAGGCAGATGAATATAGAACATCGTTGTTTGTGCAGCCACGTGTTTTAAAAATCATTTCCACCACATGCTCTGATAATTGTGTGGCCTGTGGACTTTCTTGCTAAATTTGACTCTGTGTGCTGTTTGTTCCAGATGGCCTCTACAGGAGGCCAGTCATTGTCCCTCAGCAGCAACGTCCCGCTGCTCAACTACCAGCCCGGCCTCTACCAGCAGGCCACCATCAACATCCCCGGTCTGACCCAGCAGGGCGTTCCTCTGCAGACCAGACCCACGCAGCTCTGTGCCCAGACTGAGCCCTTCCAGCAGACACTCATAGTTTGCCCCCCAACCATCCAGGGTGAGAATGAAAGAGCAATTGGACCAGTCAGCAACAAAATTGATTAGATCTATTGATTTCTCTTTTGTGATACACATGTCCACAATACAATCTTTCTCTTTCTGCTCTTTATAGGTCTTCAAACCTCCAATAAACCGTCTGGTTACCCGGTCAGAATGGACAACTCAGTACCCTTAGTTCCTCAGAACCAGTCCTCCCAGTCTCTTCACATCCAGCCCAGCATGCTGGCACAGGTGAGACCCACTGCATGACGACCAGGGCTGGGCTTCAGTTACTGAATCAGAATCTCCTATAAGTACATTTATTTAGGTATTATACTACTTGTATGTTGGATTTTGCTGCCTAATTTCTGAGGTAAATATTTTACTTTTCACTCTTGCATTACAGTGCTGATCTTTTTACTTAGGGAACGGATTTAAATTATTCTGTGGTCTGAGGCGTGACAGACTCGATACTGACATCCAGAGCAGGCAAAGAAATTCAGTCTAGTAATTTTAGCTACACCTGCTGGTGACATTTGAACCTGTAAAACAGTTCTGCATGCTGCTAATTAAAAAGCTTGAGAAGATATTAAAAGTTTAAAGAGATTTGTTAGCAAATCCAATTATCTCAGGACCAGATCCAAGAAGGGGGCTTATGGGGGAAAAAAAAGCTGTTTATTGTTTTGATTTGTATACATGTAGTTGGATTTCCTTTCTTTTTTCCCCTCTGTGCACTCTCCACTAAACGACTGTAAATATCTTGTCCTGGTGTGATAACAACCTGAAGAATCTTGATATACAGACTATTCCTTCTTTAGGATTCAAGCAGACCTGCTCTAAATGTGTCTTCTCAGGTCACGTCTTCACTAAACCAGCTACAATAACATGCATCCACAGCAGACGTTTCAGCTCGTTTGTGCAAACATCTCATGTTCAGATCTACACATTTGGGCATTTTATTTCTTTCTGCCATTTTGAACGTGTTGTTTATTGCATTCATCAGAGAATGTTTTTAGTCTCAGCTCATCAGCCTGTTCTGTGGAGCATAATGGTCTGGCTACACCTCACAATCATTCTGCTATAGGGAAGAAAATAAACTCTGGCTTGTTTATGTTTCTTTGAACCTTATTGGGAAGAGCTGAGTCGACTGTGTCTCTGCAAAACAGTGACGGGGGAGATGAAAACTTTATCATTACAGTGGCTAATTTCCAACCAAAGAAAACACCACATAAACCAACAAATGACATCTGTTGACTTTGACCTTTACCGATTAAAGGGACAAATTTAATTTGATAATCGGCGCCCAACAGGTGAAGCCTGCCTGTACTTTAACTCTGTAGGAGCTCATTGGACACATTAAAAGCAGCAAGTGGCTCCTGCAGAAATTCAGTAGGCTGATATCACAGATGCTTGTGAGAAGTGGAACAGATCGGTACATTGGTCAAGTCAGCGTGTGCCACTGTCACTGGCACATGCTGCTTCCAGAATAAAAAGATGTGACAAGCTTTGACTGATGATGACCTGGTCAGAAAACAGATCAGACATCAGAGTTAAGCTAAATGTGAGACTCAGATTGGCCAAGCATGGATTATAAAACTGTTTCCATAACCAGTTGGCAAACACTGCCGCTCCTTTTTGGATGCACATGTTCCATTTCAGTCTGGATGGAGGACCAAAATGAAGAGAAAAAGATGCATTCACTGGTGTACCTGGTTTAGTGAGGACATGGTCTCAGTGTGTTTGGATATTATAACGCCACCCTCCCCTCACCTCCCAGGCCTCCTTTGACCCCCTGCTGGTAGGCGGCCTGTACGCCTCAATGGCTGGGATGCCACATTTAGGCTCACTGGATCAGTATACCTCCATGCTGGTAAAGCACCATCGTCATTACCTGCCACCGTGTTGAACTCTCTTCTTTCTCCTTCTTTCCTCCCTCGACGTATCTCAGTGATCTGCAGCTGAGGACGCATGTGCGACTCACCGGTCTGGATTGTGCTTTTGCTTGCAGTCTTTGATGTTCTGTTTTCCCTTCAGTGTTTAAGTGCAGGCTCTCTGAGTACATCGTGGTGGGTCCAAATTTTGCACTTATAATTGGTGTTATCTTTTTCCAGCATTTCTGAGCCCTCATAACTTCACACACAAATCAGACAGCCTCGTAAAGGTTTTTAAAAAAACACGTTCTGTTGAGAACTGCTACCACGCTGCAGCAGGAGGGTCTTTGTGAAGCTTTCCTGTAAGATGCTGACTGCCTTTCTGTAGCCCAAATCACACAGAGTCACACAGAGTTAAAAAGAGTAGCACCTCTGTAACATTATTGGACTCGTGTGAACACAAAAAAGACAGATCTAAACATACCATATGTGTTTTGCCATATCAACACTTGGCACCTCTGTTTCCCACAGTGCATCTCCATACTGACGGTTCAGTTGGTGCTTTGAGCTGCTACCCTAAAGTTTATCAAATGAGTACAGAAGCAGCAGTTCCTATTCAAGACCTGTAAATAACTCTAATGTGTAAAATCATGTGCAGTTGAGTTTAATTTCTGTTAAAACTCGAATCTCAAAGCCTCCAACATTTAGTCTTGTTTTAAAAAAGCAACAACTGCCTTTGCTTACCAATCAAAGGCATTGTCAGTTACAACTTAACAATAGGCAGGATAAACATTAGTTTTTAAATGACAGTTGTTTTAAAAAATTGAGTTGCCTGAATTAGATTTGCAATTTTTAGCTTTTTCATCTTTTTGATCATGTAGTAGCTTTTAGGACATCAGTGCTGTTGACAAGGTTTAACTTTTTAAACTGCAGTTATGTGTTTGAACATATCATATTTGTTGAGCCTACAGGCTCTCTAACATACTAGGTAGGAGAGGGTACTTAAATAGTTAAACTCATGGTGAAGAAAATGGAAGTTACCAAGCCAATTTCATTAAGTTAGTAAAACGTGAATGTAGTTTTAAATCAATGAATGTACAAAACTGAGTTTAACTTACAAGCAATATTAAGGTGATGCCATTACCAACATTATTATGTCAACAGAGCTCATCAAAATAACGTTTGCAACCTCAAAAGTTTATCTAAATCAGTGAATTAGATTTGTTTTGTCTTGCAACAACACATTTAATATGTTTGTGAGAATAGGTGTCTTATTTACTTTTAGAGAGCAGTGAAATCCACTGTGACGCCTTCATTTCTGTAGTAAAATGTTTGCTTTGAGCTTGATTTGGAATCGACTGTTTGTTAAGTCATTTTTAGCATGTTTCTTTCTCAGCAGTTGCAAACGTTGCTCTCTCTGAGAGGGAATAAACCTGGAAGTGAGATGCAAAACACTAACTAATTTGCTTTGTTCCATTGTAAGTGTGTCTTGGTTTTAATGTGACGTCTGCTGGATCTCTTGCTGCAGGACGGAAATGGGAGCATTTGCATTTATCTGAAGACTGCATGTGCTCATTGCGTCTTTTCTGATTCTCTAAATAACTCAGGCTTCTGCTACATGGTGTCAACACGCTGCACTTTAATATTTAATATCTTTAGCACCAGTTTCTTGCAGTTTTTCAACTTGCTCTTATGTACATGTGCATACAGCAGGGCTGGCCAGCAGGGACACAGCAGATCCTCATTCCTTCCACATGGCAGCAGATGCCTGGCATGTCCATCCACAACCCTGGACAGGCTGTGGTGCCTGACTCACCCATGGGAGCCCCTATCTCTGACAGTCAGCAGGCTCCAGGCTGGAGGTTGGTTCCGCAAACTTTTACCTTCATACTATGAATATTTTCAGAGTTGCAGGTCCTTGAAGTACATAGGGGTGGATCAAAATTTCACACTTTTTAATTCATGTTACTCCAGCACTTTCCCTCAAGTACAGGAGATAGGCACATTTCAGCGATGAAAAACACACTTCAGCTCTGCTAGAAAATGTCACCAAATCAATTCTGACTCGATTTCAGGCCAGTCTAGGTTTAAAATATAGCAGAGCACCCAGTCAATGTCGGTCACTCATACAGAGTCCTTTTCTCAGGGGTCGCCATGGCAGCCAGTACGATGGCGCCAGCCAGCAGGACTCTGGTGTTGGTCGTCACGCTGCCTCACAGAACCACAACTCAGGAGCTGCTCACTCGAGATCCCAACAGGGCAAAAGATCGAAGGCTCGACATGCCGAGAGCAGAGCCAGGTATCCTGTCCAGCTGTCACACATGAACATCTTTTAGGTGCTTTAACAGGTTGTAAGGTTACTGTAGGGTTAAGCTTCCATCTGGCTGCTCATTTCACACAGTTTTCTTCTCCCCTTCCACTTTCCATGTTTGAAGTAACAATAACCTCTAAGCAGCAACCTACACATTGAAAGTAGTAAGGTTATTGTGTATAATTTATTCATTATTATATTATTTTACATGAGTACAAGCTGTAAACACGATTAGATGTAATATTTATAAATATATATGATAGATTCTATGAGCAGACCTGTGACCAGCATGTCCAAGTTCTGAAAGGTAACATGAAGAATGGTGAAATGTAATGAACAGTTGTGGATCAGTGTCAGTTACTGCTGTTTGTATAGGTGTCTGTTTTCACAGCTGTATTTGTAATAAGAGTCAGTCTCTGTCATTTCAAACAGCGGTGTTGCTCCACTGTTTCAGATTTTGTGCAGAGCTTAGTTCTTTGTTATGTGGGACGCAAATCGAAGTTCTGTAAAATATTTTGGAATTTTTCAGAATTTTTTCTATTGTCACCTGTAAAGAAACATTGAAGCTGCAAAGCCATTTTGAGGGTTCAGTATCTCCCAAATTATAACTGCTACAGACATGAAACGTGATGTGGACACAAACGAAACTGTTACCAGCAGATCCAAACAATTGAACGGCTCTAGTAGGGGCCAAATTTTCATTATTGGCCCCTAAAAAAACTGAAAAAAGTTCCAAACATTTAAACAAGTTTGGTATTTGGGCCCCATAAAGTTCCTGTAACTGTGTGTGTGTGTGTGTGTGTGTGTGTATAATTTAGTAACTTTTGAGGCCTCAGTAGAATTTGATGTGTGCGAAATATGGCAAGTCAATTTTCCCAATTTTTTTGTGATCTTGAAAAGTGGTGTTAAGGATATATGGTGTTGTGAGTATGGGTGGACATATTATATCATATTATATATATAATGTTGACTAAAGATTGTATTTTTTTAGGACATTGATACATTCACACATATATATACACATGCATATAAACACACACACACTATACACACGCCTCCAAAATTCCCCTAGTTAAAAACATCTGCCCTTTTTACCATGTTATTGTCCTCTACTAGTCACATTCGACCCTTTGGATCTGCCGGAAATCATTTTGTCTGTGTGGAATACATTCAGGAGATATTAAACCTTCCCAGCTAAACATTTAAAACAAATCATATAGAGAATTTGGTGTGAAAATGATGAAATTCTCAAAACTCTGTCAAGATATTTCACCACATTTATGAAGACTGAATAAAATCAGAGTGTACAGCAACACATTTTTTTCGTAATTCTGTCTGCACTAACAGTGACTGATTTAAAAGTGAAAGTGTGTTTTTCCCCTGCAGGCCGGTGTCGTCAGTGCATTCCGCCACCACTGTGGTCCACAACACGTCTTTTGCTGGTGACCAGTCTCAGCCCATCGTCATCTCTGACACACCGAGTCCTGCCGTCAGCATCATCACCATCCACAGCGACTCAGAGGACGAGGATGAGACAAAGTTCCCTGCTGCCTGGTGAGTCATTTCCTGTTTAGAACTATTTTGTCTGTCTGTCATGTTAACCCTTTTTTTCAAGACAGGTGTATTCGTATAAAGGCAGAGTTGAATTTTTCTACACACTGGAGAGAGATGAAATGATTATTTACTCCTTGCAGTTCTGGAACCAGCCAGAGGACCAACGTGATCAGCTGCGTGACGGTGCATGACTCCCATGACTCCGACTCCTCCACCAGCAGCCCCCTGAGCCCCAAGACCACCTCCCAGCCCACCAAGTCTCTGGCCGTCATCATGCCCTCTGTGAAGAGCCAGCCTGGAGAGAGCACAACCCACAAGACTCCAGCAGCTCCAGGTCCTTTACTGCACCGCTCTGTTCAACTCAGAGTCACATCCAGTCTACGTTTAATTAAATTCTATCTCGCTGTTATTCTTCTTATTGCCTATTCTTCATTCATACTGATTTATTGTGAAAGAACTAAACATAGTAGCACAAGTGACCTCAGTGGATCCCTTTTTAGACCACTCATACTGACAATGGCTGAATGGAAAAGCATGCAAATTAATTGCAAGCTTCATTTGAATGATCTTATGTCAATTTATAAAATCCCAAGCTTTGCATTTTCTCAGTAGATGTGTACATCTGCATTAATTGTGTATGCAGTTTTTATTTGCTCTAAGTAGTGCAGTTAGGGCTGCATGCAGTGTAAAATGTCTACTTTGTGGTGTCCACTCCGTTTACCTAAAATTGCTCACTTGGCATATCGGCCAAAAATGATTTGTAGCTACTGTGTTTGCTTTCTCGTTTATGGCCCCAACGCGCATTTGTGTTTTACCACAAAAATACTCACTTTCCACTCACTTTCCTAGGCTCAGGGAACATATATAAAAACCCTAATGGATTGAAAATTCAGAAAAGAGTAATAATAGACCCTATTGGAGGTTTAATTTATAATTGTGGTCTATGGGGAAAATTATTTTTGGGCTGCAGGGGTTGAGTAAACACTGTGGAAAACTGGCGGCAAGGCTGAGTCCTGCATCCAGCTCCAATACATCCACAGTTACAGCCTCATTCATTCCAATGAAGGCTGCTAAGTGCTGAGAAAATACCCCAATTTTGTGCATGCATCTGCAGTTTTGGGCCCAAACAGCTTCTACATCAATGTTCGTTTTCAGTCAAGCCAGTAGGAAGACTGAGACTCATACTGGTGCCTTACACATATAAAGGGATGAACTACCCAGAGCTCGGGTTGCTGGCTATATGGAGCAAATCTAGACATTGCATATACAAGAGGGATAAGCTTAAAAAGACACTGATCTAAGCTTCAGGTGAGCTAACGCTAACTATCCAGGTGTCTGCAGATAGCAGGCTGATGTCTCGTCAATACAAACAGTGCAGATTTAGTCTGATCTTGGCTTAATTTAAGATTTTAGCTTGTAAACTTTCAAGCTGTGACACAAAAACCCAGATCATGCTCCAATGTGTGCCTCAACATAGATGCTTATTAGAGTAAAGCAGCCAGAGTTATACCACTCTGGGATCCCAGAGTTACCAATATATTCTGGCATACTTAAGATTTGAACAAAACCCCTCGTCAACTGTTTTGTTTACACTGTTATATCTTAAAATGTTGCTCACTACATGTACAAGAGATTCAGACCTCAAGGGTAAATTCAGATAAGTTTAATGCAGCCTTGCTGTTCATCTGATGTATCTGATGTATTACTTCCATCAGCTGTAATCTGTGCTCTTTTTAGTGCTCACAGCATCCTGTCTGGTTTTGCATCAGCAGATCAAGCTCCGAGTGGCTCGGGAAAGTCCAAGAAGGGGTCTGCTCAGTCGTCCGGTCGGCCGGGAGATTCCACCACTGATCGCCATCAACGGGCTGCATCCAGCAGATCTCAGCCCCTCAACCTGAGTCAGGTAACAGCCTTCAAACACAACTCTGCTCAGAGGTGAAGCCATAAAGAGTGCAGTTTTGTGTCATAACAACACCAGTGTTATAAACTTATGGTTATTGCTACGTACTTGCTCCAGCTTGTTCAAATATTTGGTTTGTTGGAGTCCAATTAAACAGAAGGAAAACTTTCCAAAGTAATAGGGTTAGGGTTAGTCTAATTAACCCTGTCTCAAAATTTTATATATATATGTATATGTATATATGTATATGAGAATGGTGTTTACGATGTCACACATGCAGTACTTGAATCAGTCTCCTTTAAGATAGATACGTAACTAATTGTGGATATTCTGCTATGATGCATTCCTTTATGCCATATAAACACAGCATATTACTTCAGTTGTTGCTGTTTGCATTGCTGTGACGTATAGTTGTGAGGAGGTGCACGTCAGGCTGGGCAATGCTGCTGTATTGAAGCATACATCAAGCTTTAGTTGCAAATGTAACTGAAACAATCGCAGTCAACCCTTGAGGGTTGTACTATGAAACAAGTTTTTCTTTTTTTCACTGGCTCCGCCTAAAACCTAAATGAGAGATGATGAGAACAAAGCTGATGGTGGTTATCAGCTTTGTTTGTCAACCAAGTTTTCTGCCTCAGACTTTGTGTGCACTCACATAAAAGGGGGCTTTTAACGTGGCATGTGACTGTTCTGCCGTACAAAATGGACCAATTGAGTGCCGTCTACTTCTTTCAGAGGAACAACTTATAATAATGGAGCGCTATAAAGAATACAAACATTATTACAGTTATACGTGTTGCTACTGTAAATGATGCAAGAGAAGATAGTGCTGCTATAAAACTGTCATTTGTGAGTTAATGTATAGATTTTATCACCCAGAGACTCTCAGTGCCGCTGCTTATTTCTAACATGACAGAGATGTTCACTTGAAACTTCATTCATTTAAACATCATACTAAAGAAGTGCATTTAGGTCTGACACTGTCCCATAATGCAGGATATCACTTTATTTTTTTTGCAAATCAAAGCAAAATTAATATTATTGATTGAATATTCTCTGTAATAAATACCAGTAGAATTACACATGTTCTAATCTGTTTGTATTAGCTGCAGTACCAGCAGTGTAAAATGGACTTAACAGCAAATCAGGATCAAACATATTTATCCATTTTCTGCATTAACAAATAAATGCTTTCAGGTTTCCATGGCAATCCGAGGCATACAGTTTGTACTGTAACTGCACAGCTTCATTCAGTGGAATTAGTAACTTGTAGCTCAACATGTTTGCAGATAAACATATTTCCTCATCTGAGAATCTGTATCACTCTTTATCAATCTCTAAGTCTGAACAGATCCTCCTCCTGAGCAGTTGTGATGTGTTGTATCAGTTACCATGGTGATCCAGCAGGTTAAAAGAGAGACACTGAAAGCTCACTTGCTAACCCAATAATCTTTGTAGTACAACGCTCTACCGAAGTGTGTGTATGGAGATGGAGCTTTGGTTCACAGACCTCATCATTGTTTTCTATCATTTCAGGTACAGCAATCTGTGATGACATCTTCCCATGAACAAACAGGAAGCAGTTCCTTAAGGCGACAGCCCACTTACCCCCCTCCCGTGTCCTCCCACTCGTCCTACCGGCTCCATGAGAGTACCCTCTTCAGCTCAACCCCAAACCTGTACGCCTACCCGGCCTCTGCCGCCCTGGCCTCCGTGTCCCAGGCTGTGGACCAGATGCAGGGCGGTTCGTCCCGCCATGGCAGGGCGACTGGAGCGTACTCCTCGCTGGCGCTTCTCCAGAAGAACGGCAGCTTAGCCCTGGGAGGGTCTGCTGCTGGACAGTACGGCAACCACAACCAACAGCAACAGCAGCAGCAGCCTTTCCACCGCTCCAGTGCTGCCTACCAACGAAAACTCAACCAGTATCCCTACCTGTAAACACTGAAAGACCAAACCAAGACCGAGACTAGAGACGAGCACAAGCTCATCACAGGCGCCTGTGATTGGACTCGCTTTCAACCCAACTTTTTACTTTGCTTCTGTGTCCAGTCCTAGAATGTGTTTTTTATATCATAGTCAGTTTTTACTTTGATCTATTCTAGTTTCTTTCTGTTGCGTCACAGCAAGTTAACAGCAACAAACAGGCTCTTTAGTGTAGTTTGTCACAGTGTTGGACTCCAGCGTGTGTTTTGAAATTAAACAATAAGAATAAGGTTAAAGGTTATTTAGAGCTTCATTTTTTAATATATTGGGCCCCAATGTAGGGAACTAAAGATAAAACTAAATTGTGCTCTTACTTACAGACTGCGATTTTAAATTCATTATTAATGCATAAATCCCCAAATTTTGATTTTATGTAAGAAATGTGTGTTGCAGAGAAACTGAAACTTAACTGTTATGCTGCTCTATTATTATTATTATTGTTATAATTCTAATTATGTTGTAGTTGTCAGAATCATCCAATAATGACACATTTTCGCCTTACTTATTTAGGCCAATTCTCTTATTTAAATTTTAATGTCTGCACATTGTGATAAGTTGGAATAATATGTTGTACGTTTCATGTGTGAATGTACTGTGTGTTTTATCTGTGTTATGAAAACAAACGGAAAACATAAGCTACGTACTGTACTGTATAAAGATGTGTCACTGTGTTTTCCATGTTGATTCTGTTCTGAGTGCTGGTTCAGTTATATTCATGTGTTCAGTATGTTGAACGGCGCGGTGCATTTCAGTGTGGAGTAGGACGTATTAAAGGGGATGTTTTTTTTACAGTTTTGAAGTTACTGTTAAGGTTGCATGTGTCTGACATGAGTAGCATTCAGGAGAGGTTTGTAATCTGCAGCCGCAGACGGATTAGTAATCTTACGTTTAATTTGTACGACAAACACATTAGTAACATTGGGAAAATGTAAAAGTTGTTGTCTTGTGACGTGATGTCTGTGAAGTAAAGCGTGAACGTAAAAAATCCAATTGGGCATCACACTTATATAAAAGTCAAAGCCATTTAGATAAAAGTTCACAGTACAGCTTTTGGAATTGTGAATAATAAAATCCGACAAAGATGATTTATAAAGATATAAATCGATGTTTAGTATGTTACTGCTTCTAAACAAATCATTGGTTTTGGTGAAATGATGGTTGTTCTTACAATCCTGTTGTGTTGTGAAGTGCTACATTACATAGGACACACAATGAACCTTAACCCGTATGTACGCAATAAAATCCTCTCAAAACAAGAATGTGATTATTTGTTGTTTTTAATTTTCAAAAGAAGTAATTACACAAGTCATATATATTCAAATTAAATCCAGGCTCAAAGAGAACACTTAATCTGTAGCAGACTAGAAATGATATTGTTGAATCATCATTTAAATCTAAGATGTAAGTGGCGTTCTAATCGAGAAAAGGCTGTTGCTGGTGTTGAGCCAAGAAGAGATCGTCTGCCAAAACTGATTTTAGTCCACAAAAGCCGTTGTCCTCATGTCCTCATGTCTCCGCATAATTTTACCTCCTCTGTGTTCTAAATGAACCAATTCAGTATTTTTTTTACCAGTTGAAATCGCTTAAAAGACCAGTTAAGCTTATTTAATGCCATTTTCCACTTGCCAAAAAATGACACCTATATTGTGACTGATATGTTGATAATGCATCAAAATGACTTGGTTTCATTCATTATTTTCATTGCTGATTAATCTGCTGATTATTTTCTGGATAAGTTCATTGGTCCTTTGGTCTGTAAAATGTCAAAACGGTGAATTATGTCGATCAGAGTCTCTTGAAGCTCAAGGTGACGTCCTCATGCATCTGGTTTCTCCACAACCCAAAGAGATTCAGTTTACAATCATAAAGAATGAAAGAACCTATAGAATATTAACATTTGAAAAGCTGGAGTCAAAGAATCATGACTTTTTTCTAAAAAAAATTACTCAAACCAATTAATCAGTGATCAAAAAGTTGAAGACAAATTTAATAGCTGACCAATTAAATGGTAAATGGTCTGCATTTATATAGTGCTTTTTTCTACCTTAGTGGTATCCAAAGTGCTTTACAATGTGTTTCTCATTCACACATTCACACTCCAATGGCGACAAAGCTGCCATGCAAGGCGCTTATCTACCATTGGGAGCAACTTGGGGTTCAGTGTCTTGCCCAAGGACATTCGGCATGCGGAGGGGCCGGGGATCGAACTGCCAACCTTGTGATCAGTGGACAACCCGCTTCCCCCCTGAGCCACAGCCGCGCCAGTTGATTCAACTGATTGATTATTCATAGCATCTCTAGTATAACCCTAAACATCAGGCCTGATTATAATTGCAAACATACAAATCACAATTATTCAGTCACAAGAAACGTTTAAGTTTCACATAGACAAACCTTTGCTGTTTTTGCGTGCGTTTCATGTTATGACTGTTTAATCTACACACGAGCAGCTCTAGATGTACGTAAACTGAGTTGTAATCAGTTTTTGGCAGAGGATCACTTTTTGGCACAACACTGGCAACGCCACTTTGGGACATTTCAGGACATTATAAAGGTCTGACAGCACTTAAACCTCTTTCAGACATGCACTTCTTTCTGTTAATCTTATGTGTCGTCACAGTTATACACTAATGTCCCGTCTACAACTTTCTACAAAGGAAGTTTTGTTTTAAATGTGTTATATTCTTCTTGTGCTTGTGCTCCACCTGTCCAGCAAGTTTCATGAAATTAGATTTAGTGGTTTTTGCATAATCTTGCATACTGACAAACAGTGCTGATCACATAGTAACAAAATGCAAATGAGGAACTGGAAGTCTGCATGTAGTTGCCTTGCTCTCAGTCTTTGACATAATCACAACCCAGAACTTGAATACAACAGATAAAAAGAATTAGGAAATAACTGTTAGAATTAAATAATAATACTCTCTCATGAAAAACTATGTATTTATATCTCTGTTACCTTGTTCCTTATTTCACCGCTATATTTATTTATTGATGTCATTGTTTAATATCGATATTATTGGCAATCCATGCCAGCCATCTCTTAGTCACAGGCCATGCCAGCCAGGCTGTCACACACATACAGAAAAGATGGTCCACTTTTGACCGAGAGCTGTGTGCTTTAGTCTGTGTTGGCCTGTCTGCGTCACTGCCTGGGGCTTTGACTCGTAAAATGCCACAGGGAAGAGGTGCAGCTGGACTTCGGACCTGCTGTTTGTCATGCTAACTGGCAACAGCGATAATTTAATTTGGGTAGGTGCTATTAAAGGTTCTGTACACATTACGCAATTTTTAAATTAGAATGCATGCTGAGAAACCTGGATGCACCAGTGCTACAAATGGAAAAGTAAGTCTGGAGCCTTGTTTGGTGAAAGGCTTTGTGCCTTTTTATGTTTAAAAGTGCATATTTTTTATTGTGGGCAAACTAAGACACTGTCATTGTGTGTATATGTGTGTGTGTTCCCATCATCACAGTAATAACCTTTGCCTTCTGTCCCTTTGTCCCTCCAGACTTCCTTCAGCAAAATGTCTGCAAGGAAAAGAAGGGTCTTTCTGATTGGTAGCTCTGTAACCAGAAGAGGAACTCCAGTCTGGAATCAGAGGCTCCACAAGTTAAAGAAGAACAGAAGAAACTCTGCACCAGTCAGGGGGCAGAGCAGCTTGTACTGAAGCAGGAGCCTGATACCTTTATGGTAACTTATGAGGAAAGTGACCACAAAGAAGCAGAAATAAAAAGTGACCAGCTCCTCTCTTGCAACTCCCCTGCAGCTAGGAGCCCAGATCAGAAAGGAAGCAAGTATGTACACTCAAGATCCATTAGAAAAGCTGAGCCAAAGCCAAGAAAGAGACACCACAGAAATAAAAATCACAACAAGACAGAAAACTATCCCATGAGTACTGACATAGGGAAACGCATACTGTTGGATATGGTGTGGCAAGCCCAAATAAAGTCACACAGAATTTGTATGTAAAACTGTGAAAGTTGAAAACCTGCACTGTCATCACAGAAACAAAAGTCCCAATAACAAGGTAGAAAACATTCATGTCAGAGAGTCAGTGTGCCACTGTCTATAAGATATGACATTTGTAGAACAGCCTACAAAAATAAGTCCCAAATGAAGAGGTAACCAGAGGACAGCTGTAATCCTGCAAAACTTGGGAAGCATCTCAGTGGAAACGAAAGAACACGAGAATCCAAACAGGAGAGAAGCCAGATTCTTGCAAAACTAGCAGAAAATGTTTCAGTCATCATGGTTTTGACTAATCACATAAAACACACCTGTGGGAAGTCGTATTCTTACAAAAGTTGTGCTAAAATGTTTCAGTCGTAGAGATGCTTTGACTATCGGTCTGAGAACTCACTCAGCTGAGACGCCATGTTGTTGCAAAACTTGCGGGACAAAATTTCAGTAGAAGCAAGTGCCTCAAGATCCACATGACAATCCACACAGATGAGAAACCTTAATCCTGTAACACCTGTGGGAAAAGTTTCAAAGTGGGAGTTTGACTGGAAAATGAATAAGTGAGTAATGAATTATCAGCTAAGTTTCTATTTGCTGTGTACCGTCAGATGTTGGAGTCTTGAAGTAAAGAACTCCTGCACTCTTGGTGTTTTGTTCATTTTAGAGGTGACACTACCAAATTGTATGTTTTGTAATAGTTACCATATTTATAAACTTTATTTTATGAAAACCTTTAGATAATTTTTTTTCAGAGTTTGTTATTCAAACTGATGGATTGAATGATTAAGTCAGCCTAAGCAGTGGTAATCCAAACAATGATCAGTGCCAAACAGAATGTGGGCAACAAATGCTGTTTATGTGATCTCATGTATTTATTCTAACAATGAAGCTGTTACACAACCAAATAGCTGAAGGTGTTCTGTACATGGGGCTATTGAATAAGTGGTCAGTACCTAAAAGTAGGTGCTGCTTTTGTATTTTCACAAATAGAAGAAAGATTTCACTAATCTGTGTTTTGACTAAGTGGCCATCTTGTACAGGTTTGACAATAGCGTACCAAATTGTAGTTGCTGGTTTGTCAGGGCCTGGATGGATAAAATTTAGTGAGGGTGTCTTTTTTTCATTTCTAAGCAAACAATATAAATGTGAATGTGGGAAGAAGGAAAACTGGATTAACATAGAAAAATGCATTTATATCTTTCCCACTATAATCATAGCAACAGTATATTATTTATATAGTAAGGAGCAGAGTCTGAGGAAATCTGGTCACTAATAAAATAAAAACCTCTTTCCACAGCCCATTTGTAAAACTACATGACCAAAATTAATGGGAAAAGGACAGAAAGAGCATTTTTTATCAGTTGAAATGAAAACTGAAAGGATCAAACTTGCTTTCCACAAATATTACGAAAAGCACTACACCAATAAAGAGTTGCTGCTGTAGTAGAAATAAGGGACGGAGCCGAGGGGTGACCTTTGGTAGCTATGGCCACCACAGACTAAAGTCACACAACCACTACTGAAACCTCTTAGAAGACTGCACATCAAACTGGTGTCACACCCAGTAACTACTATTTGTCTGTCTCAACCGGTATCTGAAAGGTCAAGCCACTGGTGAATCAGTTCTCCTGGCTATAATTATACCATGAAGACAACACTCCAAGCAACTCTGTGAAAAGGTCAAGGTAGGGATACAAGAAAAGTTCCTGGTCACTGAATATCCCTTTAGTACAGTTAAATCCATCATTTAGAAATGGACGGAACACAGCACGTCTAAATCTGACTACAGCAGGTTGTCCTCAAAAACTGAGAAACTACAATAAAAGAGACGAATGAGGAAGGCTACTAAGATGCCCATGACTCCTGTGGAGGAGAGAGAAGTCATTTTTTGTAAACTCTTGTCAAAAAAAAAAGCAAATTATATTGACCATGATCTAATGTTAAAAAGCAATAAATGGAAGAAACTTCTAAGGGGGTGAATACTTTTTATAGGCACTAGAGACTGAGTATTGAACAGGTGAAAATGGCTAAAACTTCATTGTTACTGACTTTTAAAATGTAAACTTACTCGACCCCAATGACTTTTTTAGGTATTGAACTGTGGGATGGGTTTTTTTCAGTATATCATTGAGAAAATAAGATAAAATAACTGTTAGTTAGCCATAAAAATCATTAAACATTAAATAAACCCAGGTACTCTTCTGTTGATAAGAAATATTTATTGTTTACTGGTATATTTGCAGTACATTTTATAAAGCTGTCACATTCTGTTATAATAAATCTTATTTTACAACCAGACAAAGATTTCAGCAGGATCTATGATCCCAACACTCCACAGGTTATTGAGAATCGCAACAGAACTCGGGAATGTGACTCCATTGTTTGTCCATGCATTTAAAAACAATTTTATGGAGAGCATTCAAAATTTAGAACATAATATGATGACAACCAAGACAAGACAAGAAAGTACAAACCTGGGAGGCCTTCAAAAATGCAGCTAACCCAAATTAAACTGGTCAAATAAATAAATTTATCTTCATCCACATCTTAACTAAAACATGAATTAGTGCTTGTAGTGAAGAACAAAGCACCAGGCTGTAACCAGAGAGGATGTTTTGTCCTGATGCACTAAGGTGAAACTACTAATGTAGATAATGGCTGAATCCCATTTTGGTGCTAACATTACTGGTGACACCTGTGCTTTTCCTTCAGTTGGTCAAAATATCACATACAACGTTCTCATATATTAATATCTTTTCCTACATTTTGTGCAACTGATATTAATAAAAGCCTGTGCTACGTAGGATTACTGTATGTTATTGAGATTGCTTTTTAAATATTTTTTTACACAATCATTACCCTGTTTATAAGTACTCTGGAAGGACGGATGCTACTTATTATGAGAACTAGTGAAACTGTACACACTAACAACAAAATCTCCTTTTGAATTTCGGGCATGAAGTGGTAATAATTATTTTGTGTCACCAATATACTCTTTTATTATCTCTTTACCAGCATTATATTCCTCTCTTACAGCGGTGTTGGTATATGACAAATGTGATAATTTACACTGTATACAGACACGTCCTGCAGAACAAATAGCTTGCCTAGCTGCACAGTCTCTCTCACTGCTGCACCAGCAACAGAAAATGTACTCTAGAGTTAAAATTCCTCATATACACACATTTCACAATATAACACAAATAAATCTGGAGTAGTTGTAGTGCCTTAAATTTCTGGAAAACATTTAAAGTCCAATGGCACACAGAAGCCAGACTAGCTTTGAAGGTCCAGGCCTGAAGGAGGGTTGCATTAACTGGAGTCAGCAGTGAAAGAGGCAGCTGATGCTAGGCTTATGAACACAGAATTGCACACTAGACCATCTGATCAGTGGGCCGCCCCCCTCCCAGGCTTGTCCCTGAAGCAGATGTAGGAGAAAAGGGGAGAATGAACCTGTCTTCAGAACTCCTCATGCACATTTCTGGCGTAATCCATGAGTTTGCTTCCCGTGAAGTATTCGCTGTACTTGAGAATCTCATCCAGCTCCAAATTGTGATTCTGGTTCTCGTCTGCGACGGCGATCATCTGCTTGGCTTCGTTCAAAGCGTTGTGCTCGTTCATAGGGTCCATGTACTCCTGTAAGACGAATCAGAGAAAGAAAGAAATAAACCGTCAAGGGAAACCAAGTTTCGATTCAGTCTCTCATTTGAAAAAAGACAAAGCTGTATTTATGAGGTGGCTGTCTTGAAGTCAAATACAATCTACAGCATGAAAATGGAGAACAGATTTCACAAGTGTACACAAGTGTGCAAAAACATCTTCACATTTATTTATCAAATTAAATCTTATGATCTCCTTAGCTTTTTTTTAAATGATCAATTATATTACACTTATTCTATTTACTTCAAAAAAATCCCATTGGTTACATTATTAGTTTATTTATTTGTTAGTGACCCACTTGTTTTCCTTTTTAAATAGCGTGTGGGAGGCTGAAGGATGACCCAATTTGCTGTTGTTTCTGCATATTGACAGCTAAAATATATATTTTTACATCCCTTTTAAGATTTACAAAAAACTCTGATACAGTATCCAAAAAATAATATAAAGTCATGATGCTTTTCTTATTTTTCATGTTTTGTTGTCTTTTTTCCCTTAAATTGAGGTGAGGCCTGTGGTACAATCTGTTGGCTTCTTGATGTCTTGTACTGCCTTTATATCATCCAGATTTTATACTTTTGTATTTATGCACAAATTTAAAAAGAAGTAGTGATTTCTGACATATTATAGCAGATTGGATACACAAGACTTGCAAAAAATGCTTTTCCAATATAAAGGATCAAGAAATAAAAAGGCACCAAACAAACTGACTGCTGCTACTTTTTTGTTATTTACCTCCAGTTCGTCCATAGTTACGATGCCATCATGGTCTGAATCAATGACCTCCTCGAACTCCTTCTTCCTCTCTCTGACCCAGTCATCATCAATGTCCTGAGCCTGCTGGTTCTCCACGGTGCCCACGGGCAAAGAGATGAACTCTGACAGGGTCAGTTTCTTATCACCATCCTGATCTGCAAGAAAAGCACAATAAAGCTGTAATTTATACTCTCTAGTGGTAAAATTCCTTTCAGAATGAGCCTAATCATACATTAATGCTTATTAAAAAAACACTGAAGATGCAAAATCAAGCATTTTAGCACAAAACATACAAAAACAATACAATTATTTAATACAACAGTACTAGTCCACATACTCCTGATCAGTGTCTTTTGATAGGCTGAGCTGAAATTAGCTAATTAATTGACAATTAACCAGCAACAATTCTGATGACTCAGTAATTTTAAAGAAAAAATTGAATAATTAACAGACTCCTTTAACTAAATTGAGAGATTTTTGGCTTTTCTTTGTTTTATGATTGGCATTTTTGGGCTTAAAATAATCACTTGAAGGAAAGAAACTTGAAATAATTAAGGGTGCTGCATGTTTTCTGCAATGTATCTGGTTAAACTGTCAACAGGTAACAGTAATGCTTGTTTGGCAGACAGAAAGACCAAAGAGAAAGAAGGAAGTAGAAAGACATTTAAATGACCCAGTAACTTGATAAATACCAGCCAGGCCAGCTTTATCAGAGTATAGGAGGAGTGTAACCCCAGCTGAGGTGTAATATTTCCAAGTACTGACAAAAAACAAGGTCACCCTACAAGGTTTGCTCACATGGTTCTCTTCATGTAAACAGAGATGCCAATGCTTAAATATGCAGCACATTTGGTGTCGTCTTTAATACTTCACACCGCTTACTGTGAATGCGTCACAGATACTTATCACCCTTACAAATTCAAAAAAGGAAAAGTGTTGTGAGTAGGCATATGCATGTCTGCAATATCAGTGCATTAATATAGGCGTCATTCATTAATGTGTTATTTCATTTTTTGTCATTTTTAAAATGTAAAGACAGATGACTCTGTTAATCTGCAGTTCTCGTCAGCTACATGAGGCATTTTAGTATGCCTCAGCTCAACGTTTTGCTTTTACCTCAACTTCAATGTTTTAATTTGTTCTCAACTCATCATCAAAATGCAGCAGGCAGCTGTTTTCAGCTGAGTTTAAGATATTGAAGCTCAGCATTTAGTCACTGGGTGGATAGTGTACCTAAGTCTCGTACAATCTCCTTGACCATGTATTTGAGCATGCCCCTGCTGTGTTCAGGATGAAGGAAAGACAGGAACTCCTGCTCATCCAGCAGCTGGTCAGCTGGAGGGTTGTCAGCCTGAAACCAGCGGTCCTTCAGGCTCTCCAAGACCTCCTGAGCTGCAATCATGAAGATAAGAAGAATATTAACAACTGAAACAGATTTAACCCGAAAGTCTGGAGCATGTGTACTCAGATTTACCAGTTATAAACACATTTGATAAAATATTACAACGTAATCCTTCTGCACTTACTTTCCTCATCCAGTTTCAGATCCTCATTATTCTTTATTTTTTCAGCAACTTCTTTTTCATCGAAACCTTTGCTGGCCAGAAATTTGACCCTGTATTCATCCCATGTCACATGACCTACAGACACAAAGCAATGATTCAGATTTGGAATTTGATTAAAACATGATTAGTCTGGAACACAGTGGTGCAACAGAGAGCAGATGCAACTCTCTCACCGTCGCCATCTGGATCGACAGCACGGAAACTGTTCTTGTTCTCCTTCATGGCCTCTTGAAAGTGCTCCTCTGTCTTCTCCATAATCCAGCGCTGCATCTCCTTTGCACTCACACTCCTGTCCTTGTTGAAGTCAACTCTGTGAGGAGAAAATTTACAAAAATAAAATGACTTTTAAAGTAGCTCAAAGGTACTCAACATCAACACTGTAACGGTTCCATTAGGTTTTTAATTATATACTATTACAGGTGCCATTTAGTTCAGTTTGTGCTTATATGAGTTTTGTTTATACTTTACTTTTTATTAACAGTTTTAAAGAGACAGTATTTGCCCAGTACTGTGTTTACTGAAAAAGAACATTTGCCAAGTTAAGAAAAAAAATCTGCTTAATATATGGCACCACAATGCAATGAAAGATGTTCATAGCTTGCTTGTTTTATAGAACTTCAGTACATTTTCTCTTTGAATGCAGCGACATTTATGTGTTGCATCATGTTTTTGATTAAGTAAAATTGTTTTTATGTCTGGAATGTGCCTTCTACAAAGACGGACATGACTTACCGTGAATGAAACTGGAATTTCACAACCACATCACACTTCACTTTCTCAGTCTGTGTGTTTTGCAATATCATGATGTTGTGACACACCCCAAACACACCTCCAGCCTCTCATAACAGCAACGCATACAGTTATTTTTATGAGGCCTGCACCTCTGTCTTAGTTAGTCTAGTGTTCAGATATTTAGCATTTGAAGTCCTGCAACAGCACTTGAACATCATGCTAGCAAATGGTGGCAAATGTGATCAGCGACTCATGACTGCGTTTCGAAGAATCAAAAGCATGTCTTACTTGGTGAAGATTTCAATAAGCTTCTTCCTGTTCCTCCTTGGCTCTGAGTCCTCTTCAAACTCCTCCATCTCTTTCCCCAGAAAAACTTCCTGATGGAAGTCCTTGTTGAGGTGTCCATCCCTCTCCATCTTCACCCCATTCAGATGGTCTGGGGGAAGAATCTCATTCTCGTCCTTGCCGGCTGGAGACTTGTCTTTAGAGGCGGACATGTTGGCTGGACGCGCATGTACGTCCATGGTGTGCAGGAGGACATAGAAAAGCAGACACACAGCCAGGAGGTTTCTGCACCACAGCTTTCTCCAAACAGCCATGATTACCTGTGGAAGAGTAATTGTAAAAGCAAATGATTAGTTACGTAAACTAACTCTTAGTGTAAAGTTAGCTTAAGGAAAAGTAATATAATGTTACTCCAGGTCATAACGTATGATGCTGCCTCAACTTTAATGCAATGTTCTTGTCTGATCTGAGTATCTAAAAAGTGAACAGCCCACTGGATATTACATTTATACCTTGACCTTATTAAATAATAATGGTACTGTTGCAAGATCAAATAAGCCATAGTGACTTCCTCCCTTATTCTGCTGTATCTTCTGTCCTTATATTGTTGTGTTTTTATTCAGATGTGTCTTTTAGTCATTGTGTTTTACTCTGTCTAATTGGCTGCTTCGGTTCAACTCTTGTTGGTTTTAAATGTGCTTTATAAATGAATTTGACTTAGGTTAAACAAGTTAGCAAAACAAACAAGCAAGCCTACACTAGCTAGCAACACCACAAAGTCAGCTTTAAGTTATTTATTTGCTAATTTAACATCACAAATAGAGTTTAGTAGTTTAGAAACGTGAACGCTGTGATGTGTTTTCTGAACGCCACATAAGGTTATAACGCTGATGTATCTGACAACCTCAACACTGTTATTCATTACTTAATTATTCATTATTTATACATTATTTATTTGACAGCATGAAACTACATAAACGAATAGGACTATTGGGTTCTTAAGACCAACACCGGTTAGCTCGCTAATTTAGCCCCGTCACGTCGTTCGAGTTATTTTATACAGTAACGCTGCTTCATGATGCTAAGTGTAGCTAACACAGGCAGGCTACTAACAACATCACGGCTAACGTTAGCGCTTCTTGGTCAATAACTGGTCTAAATATCGGGAGCAAAGAAGGACAGCGCTCGTAGAGATCAACCAACCTCACAGAGACGACTCGAAGCGGCACAGGTTCAAAACACTCCGGGGAATGAGAGGTGGCTAGCTGCAGACAGAGGAGTTACCAGCTAGCTGACGTTTATATTAGCAGCGACTTCCTATTTCAACAAACCTGCAGTGGTTCCAGTAAGTCAGGCAAGCTGTCAGAGTCCAGTTCCTGTACACGTGGCTCCTCCACAACACCCCCTGTCCAAAATGTGGGACAGCTCAGTCCAGAACAGCCCTGGGGAGACACCAGTCTGCGGCAAAGTCGGTGCGGATGTTCCCGTTAGTGCTAATTCACTCAAACTGTCAGTTGAAGTGCCGTTAGCTAGCCGCTAACGCTGCTCTGGTAGACCTGTTAGCTAACCGAATTCACAGCTACAACTTCTGGTCAGCAGTTTCAGTTTAAAACCCTGACGTTTACCTCATGTGTATTTGCAGGTCCCCATTCACAGCCTATATCCGTCTGCAGCTGCTTTTATCTGGTCATATCGTGCAAATGCATGGAACTTTATGTCGGTGTTGATAGCAAAGGTATGTCGTTGTGCAAATTAATAATTAGGACCAAGCAAATGTTAATAGTTGTTAGTAGGCTGTAATTGTTGTAGTGGCTGCAGCCGCTTTTGGCAGGTGGAAAACTGGATTTTTATATAGATAGACAGACAGAGTCATGTATAGGCTATGCATAAGTCATGCATATGATAACTAAAATCACACAAATCGCCAGTATATCTGAGAGCAAAGCCTGAAATGTGTACAAGTAACGCATAAATTGTTAGAATAGCAAAAAAAGAGGATATTGTTAGCTAAAAGTAATTCTAAATGATTAAAATGGCTAGAAGCAAGTGAATAACCTGCTAAAGGAAATTAATAAAATACCTAAAAGTGGTACATAAATTGTTTAAATAGCTAAAAGTAATAGTTATTGATTATAGAGAAGAGTTAATAACACATAAGAGTTCAGATAGTGAGCTAAAAAATAATAGGTAAATGATTAAAATAAGTAGAAGCTAGATAAATAGATACAAATAATGAATAACTTGTTAAAAATAGCTAAAAGCAGTGGCCTTCAAAAGCTAAAATGGCTGGAGAGCAGTTCAGTTAGCTAAAGGTAAAGCATATATTGTAAAAATAGATAAAAGTTATGGATATTGATTGCTAAAATTAACTAAATACAATCCAAATAGCCAGAGATGATAGATAAATAGTTAATGCATGAGTTGTTTAAATAGTTAAAAGTTACAGGATATTGTAAGCTAATAGTATTATCTAACAGCTCAAAAAGTTAGCTCACAGTGATGGCTAAGTAACAGAAATAATTAAGAACTCATGGATAACTAGTTAAAAGTAGTGAATACATTGTTAAAATAGCTAAAAGTTATAGCTTTTGTTTGCTCAACTTAACTCAGAATAGTCAAAATAGCAAAAGGTAATGGATAAACAGCTAATGCAGATTGTTAAATTAGCTTAAAGATATAATATTAATAAATAAACCTAATTAACAACCGTTAAAATTGGTAAAGGTAATTCATAGATGGCTAAAAGTAATGCACATATTGCTAACAACAGTAACAGCTAACAGTGATGTATCTACTGTTTAAATAGCTAAAAGTAAATCATATTAAAGTAATGTGCATTGTTCACTAAAAGTATTACATTACAGACAAATTGTGAAAAGTAGTGCCTTAATTGTTTAAATTGAAAAAAGTGAAGTAATGTTCGCTAAAACCAAAAACTGTTCAAATAGTTTGGTAATAAATAACTATAAACTAATGGATAAATAGCTAAAAGTAAGGGTTTGATTGCTAAAACTAATGAAAAACAGTTCAAATAGCTAATTTTTAGATAACTTATGAAATTACTATAATTAATGTATAAATTCTTCAAAATTTATTTCAAAAAATAGTGGATAATAATAGCAAAAAGTAATGAGGTAGCTAAAACAAAGCATACATGTGGTAAAACCTTTAAACTTTTTTATTGTTCTTTTAAAATTCAACACATGATTGTAATTATCTCTCTGTATTTTGAAGGTGTTGCTCTGCTTCCAGTGTTGAGCTTGACGTTTCTGGGCTGCAGCTGGAGGCAGACCTGCAGGGGATACAGGAACCAGGAAGTCACCAGTAAGGAGTCATGCTGGAAAGGTACTGGTTAGCTGTTTGCACTTCAGGCTGCTGCCTCTGGATGTCACTGTGTTAAAATGTAATAATGGCAAACAGACTAATAGCAGCCCAGTCTAAAAACATAAAGAAATAAATACATATGTCTGGGTAAGCACTCATGAGCTAACATGTTATTAATCCTAATAAGCGTATGAAAGGGCTGAATTCCTTTTAGACAAATGAGCTTATTGTAGGAATACCCAGACCAACAATTTGATCACATCAGTCATAGGTTATTTACTGAAACCTGCAATTTACACAAGTTGAAATATAAATTTTACTTCAGCTCTTTTCTTCCTGGAGCACTCGGGAGAGGGAGACATCCACATTGAATAAAGCAAACAGTGGTATATGTCCAAGTCGGGATTCTTCGGCAGGTTTTCAAACAACAGTTTACACAAGATAATGCTTTAAGGTCACCAAAAAAAGTGCATAAATTAGTTTCTATTTCCAGCTTGGATCTAAACACAGGGCTTTGGTAGAGTAGGCTAGTTATAAGCCAAAATGACAGATACACAACTTTACGTACACATCGCACACACAACTTGTCTGCCAAAGAACCTCTTCAGCTTGAGCATTTCATCTATGAGATAAAACAGAGCTGAATAGGCGAGTGATGTTGCCAATAGAGAGACGCAAGGGGGAGAGAGAGGGAGAGGGAGAGGGGTAGGGGTAGGGGGAGGGAGAATGGGTGATGATAAAACTCCACTGTGAGCCCTCCTGTAAGCTCAGTCAGAGAGCAAAGGAGCAACTGAGACCAGAGGGGCAGGGAGTGCAGTGCTGCAAAGAGGAACCTACCAGGCACTAAATCTCTGCACATGGACTTGTTGGGACAGTCAGTAGGCAGCACCTGAGGAGGCAGAAGAGCTCATACCTGTAGAGTTTTATGTTTTGTGATAGGAGCCAGTTTGTACTTCAAGGAGAAAAGAAGAAGGCTGTGCATAGATCAATACTGGACCTCATCCATCTCCCCCCGAGCTTTGTTCTTTCTGCATCCCTGTGGACTCACGGTGTGCCGGCAGACACACTGATCTGACCAGCATCTGTAGATGAAAGTCCAACTTGTGTGGATCTTGCAGCTTTTCCAGCTACCACACCAGTTTGCTGGAGCCTGGATCCACTGCTCAGTGTGAGAGACAGCGGGAGAGAGCGAGAGAAAAAGAGAAGATTGCCATCCATCTCCAGCCCCCACGGCCCACCCTCAGCTTCGGACGCCCCTCCTCTCTGCCTCTTCTTTTGCCCCCTGTACCCCACCACCACCACACCCCCACCCCCACCCCCCTCCAACACCTCACCCCCCAACAGAGCAGAAAGCGTGAAAAATCTCACTAATGGGTTTATTTGCTGTCAGATCTGCGCCGATCTGTCATTCCCTTGGACCATTCTGCTTGACACATTTCATAGTTGAGTAAGCCTCCTGGCTTTCTGGCTAGACTTAGCAGTGCCCCTGCAACGTTGTGCTGGCTGAGAGCTCATCAACAGAGGAGCAACGGCGGCAGCAGTCAGTCTGACAGTCTCTTGGACAGGGAGTCCCTGAAGCTGCATTCCTCCAGTCTCCCTCTCTCACCGAGTTTGTGAGCCTTGTGGGCATCCTCAGCTTCTGTCTAACCACACAACTGGTCCTCCCCCAGAAGATTTGGGTTGCTTCTGCAGGGATTCTGGTGCTGATCGAAAGAGTGTGAAGATGTGGTGTGGGGCTGGGCCTCTGGCCGTGATGGCTGCAGTGTTTTGGACTCAGTGTGTTCTCCTGGATGGGGTGGATGCCAAGAAGGAGAGAAAGAGGCTAAAGGAGGCCACTCCACAACACACTGAGACGTACAATGCAACTTTGTCCAACAGTGAAGAAGTCGGTGGAAGCATCAAGGTAGTAAGTTAAAATAACTTTTTTTTTAATAAAGTATAAGTATCGACGTAAAATATATTTCTCACACACGTATAAGCTTTAGATTAGAAGTTTGACGTTAACCTGCAAATATATGTGCAGCTTTCTTGTTAGCACAGGCTGTGTGCAGATGAAATAACGTGTGGCAAAGGTAAAAGCTTGGACAGGACAGGTGTGCCCTACCAGGTCAAACCTCAGACAGTTTGACGGACCAAAATGTGTTAAACACAAAATGGATGACTTCCGGAGGAATGCAAGGAATGTGGAAATCCAAAGGCTGATCAATGCATCAATTAGTGTGCACTGCGGGTGTCTGCCATCAATTTTCCAGCTTTAGGAGGAAGCGAGATAAGACATTTATAAATAGCTAGCCCTAACCCTAAAGCAATAAATGTAGTTATGTACAAAATCATTTAAAATGAAAATTCTAACATTTAGAGTTTCTAGAGAGAATTGTGGAACAATGTTGTTTTCATTGGAAACATACTCCTCTTACAAAACAGCATTGCTGTGGTACACTTCCATTTTCAGGAGTAACAGTTGGCCCTTGACTCTGTTATTTATTGGTTTATTGCTGGTGTTGCATATTTGAGAGGGGTTTCCAACAGGGTGTTTGTTTTGCTTTCAGCCCACCCATTATGTTGGCATTCTCATGTAACCCTCCCTGCCCTATATACCAGCCTTCACTTCTGCTCCTACCAGGCAGTCTGGCGGTAACCTCCACCGCCTTTCCCCCTGCCTTGAAGCCTCGCAGTGAGGTCTCTTTTGTATCTTTAAGAACACTTTGTAGGTGGTTGTGGTCTGGTAGTGTTTATTTGACTTGGTTCGCTCTGTAAAAGCTGCAGCTATGAAGGATGACCTTGTGTCAACCCTGAAGCTTGCTGAAGATTGAACCCCACTGGGATCTCTCTCCTCTGGGAGCATGGTGTCTTCACAGTGCCTTATAGGCCGTGATGTAATTCCTGGGAAAGTTAGGTGGGCAGATATTTAAAGACCTGTGGCGATGTTGTTCCCAGCCCATTGATTCTGTCATTCATAGGCCTAGTCTGACTCCGCTGTGTCTGGGACATCCGATAGGGGCGGTGTGGCCCTGAAAACTGGGGCAGCATGCCGTGTAAGCCCCTCACAAAGCCCCATAGAAAGGGTCCTGAAAGGGAACACCTCGGTGAGGATTAGCCCCCTGTGCCTCCCTCTCTGACATTCTTTTCATCTCATCTCCCACAATCAGACGGTAATGACATAATCACTCTTAAGACGCAGTGTTATGCCAGAGAGTGTCAGTGCCAAACATTGTCACCTCTGATGGAACCTGAGATTTAAGCTTGACATCTGTGGAAGTGGTTGTATTAAAGGTTGCATTTGTTGGTGCCACTCAATCTGGGTTTCTGTTCAAGGGAATAAAAAAAAGGAAAAAAACATGCCACACACTAAGAAAAGTGGTAAACTTGCTTTTCTTGGTTAGTTTGTAAGTTTATCCTATTACACATCTGTTAGGTCTCAGAGAAAACAACACGTCCATTGGAGCTGTCTTGGCAAGCAATTTGTATTCTCAAACAAGCCAAACATTTACTCTCCAAATTTACATTTTTTTCCCTTGTGCCCAGTGGAAACAGTTCTTATGATGGCATTCGCTTTCTATCTGACCAATCCCGTGTGTGGGCTGCTGGCAGCGTGCAGTCGAACTCTGCATTCCTCTGGAGATTTTCCATTTGAAAGTGATCACAACAGCGAGGTGTGGAATTGTGCTGCGAGGGGAATTTTTTTAATGAGATGATGAACATTTTAAACAACGGTGATCTCTGTGAACTGTCACGTTGTGCAGTTTTAGAGCAGAATGTCAAAGGTGTGAGCCTTATTGCTCTCCACTCTAAAGATGAGAGGAATCTGTCACTGTTGAGAGCGGTGAGGGATCTGTGATGGCTATAATGGAGGGAGTCAAGTCAAACATCACGCCTGGCGTGTTGAGTAATGGCTGGGTTTAGCCTGAGGCAAGGGTTTTTGTTTCCTCTCTCTCATCCCTAGTGATGATTAATGCAGCGACTTGTGGGACCTTTTGGATCAACCTACACACAAGAGACAAGGCCGAGTCCCAAAGGAAACAGGGCCACTGTGAGAGCACACACCTCTCATGCACCATCAGTGGTGTGAACTACCTCTAGTCTGTGGGGCATGGAGTGAAGTCTGCTTTCCACACGCCAGACAAAGGTTATGCTTATATAACATTGCAAAATAACCTAATTAAGTTGACGGAAAGAGAGTGAACAAGAAACAAATAATCAACAGTTGTTAAATCTGAAATGTACAACTAAAATAAACCACATTATTGCATTGTGGTTTTACCTCACAGACAGAGCTGTTGTTTTATTTGGATTTTGTTCCATTTATAACAGCTTCAGATTGATGCCAGATTTATTGAAATCCCTTAATCTTGCCTGATTCTTATCATGTGCTGGTCATGTTGAATTTCTGCTGCACTTTACAGGAAACTTGTCAACTGTGGCTTCAAGTAATAACAACTGTAGTGTTCATCATTTGCATGAGGTTTTATTTTCTTATTGACAGCTGAGAATAATGTTTCAGATTTATCCCACAGAGGCATATAAAGTACAAAAATTCGACAGCTGAAATTCTTCATTGTTAGTGTTTAATTTTCAGTGCAACAAGATTAAAAAATATTTTTAACGGACCACTATATACAATTTTGGAGGCTCTACTTATGAAAATGAAATATAGTCTTCATAATTATGGTTTTATTAGTGTATGGTCACCTTTAACTCTTAATTTACTCATTCTTGACAACCGTACAAGGGGTACAGTTTTATGTAACACACCTGTTTAAATTGTATTAAGACTTAAAATTATGCATAATTTAAGGGTATGGCTGCTTTGAATTACAGGCAGGTGCTGTCACAGAACATAGTATTTGACCCACCTCAGCTTCACTCACACACCACCTCTTTGGTAATCCTTGGATTATCCAGGAATTAAGAGGAATCAGGCTCTGATGGCAAGGGCCGAAGCCACCACACTGATCTTTAAAACCGTTCTTTGGGAAACCTAAGGGTGATGTCATGGAGGGTTCGTCCATCTTTATATACAGTTAACGGTTTTCACATTGAAGTGACAACCACCATAGGTTGTCCCACACATTGCAACCTAACAGATGCCACTAAATCCTACGTACTGGTCCTTTAACATCTAGGGAATTAAGCTCATTCACATAATGATCAACTAATAGGCGATTGGCTTCGCTTACCTTGGCATGAAACTGGAAACAGCTAAAAACATAGAGCCTGAGGTTACACAATCTGCCTCCTCATGTCCATAAGCTCATTCATTAACATTTTACATCATGTCTGTTTATTCTGTACAAAAAATGTGAAAAAAAATATGGTTGACATTGTGGTTCTATCAGACAGAGCCAGGCCAATTATTTCCCATGTTTCCAGTCTTTATGATATGCTAAGCTAACTGTCTGCGGCTACCATCAAATTTACCGTACAGTCAGCTCAAAAGGCTAGACCGACTCTTGGTAAGAAAACAAACAATACATTTTCAAGTATTGCCTTCATAATCAGAGTATTTTGGAGTTTCAGTTTCATACTTTCATTTTATACCTGCACTCCCTGTTTGTGTGACCATTTATTTTATTCCTCCAAGTCCTAATGACATAATTTGCTAAATTAGTTGCATAAAGGTAAGAAAAGAAATACAGTATGTACTTATGTGCCATTGTCCAGAACCACTAATTAATCATATAAAAGGAGGAGGATCTAATGACTTCCTACCTTAATGTTCTGCCCACTGTTAAACCATGTGGCGAACCCGTACCTGAGATGGAACTGAAACACTGATGCTTTTCAACAGCTCATTTTACCTACCACAGGGAAAATGAGCACTCACTCCAATTTCAAAGGTATAATTTGTACACAAAACAGATGTGACACAGCGATCAAAGTTTTTCTCAGCTTATATTGCCTTTTAATATCAAGAGGAAACCAAGATTGTCTCTGCCGATTTCTTAAGCATAAACACAAATTTACTCACTTTCTCTCACACAGAAGAAATGCGCCTTTGTTGGGACAACAGCAAAGTTGTTGGAAACAGCATCTTAAAATCAGGCCACATTATGAGAAACACGTTCAGCTGTATCATTATATAACAACTATATTTCATTTACGCTTCTAAATGTGTTCCTGCAACATTTGTTGAGCTAATAACAGCGTCTTCTCAGTGTGACAGAGTAATTATGTTTTGCACACGGTGCTTGAAAATTGAGTAATAATACAGTGAAAAGAAAGCAGAGTCAACATTGCATGCCTAACTGTATTTAGCTCTTTGGCGATAAATCCTCAAGGCAATCTCTGTCTGTGAAGTGCAGCGGTGGGGAACACGGGGGTGGATGCATGACGGCTGGGATGCACGCAGGTTAGCAGGATCCCCTCGTCCCACACAGCCCGGGGATCCCTGCCTCCCGGGGCGGCAAGGGCTCAGCGTTAGGCCCTTCCACCCATGCATGGATGACTGCACAGGGAGCAGTACAGCGACGTAAAAACAAGGGATTATAGTCGGCTCTCCATCATCCTGTCCAACCTTAAACCTGCATGTGCAACATTTTTATCAGCAGCCAAAAGTTTCAGGTTGCCCAGTGTGTACGGACAGGTAGAAAAACAGATAGCACTCGAGTGAAAATAAGATAAGTTCCACTGTACGCAGAGAAGAATTCAGGAGCTGCCTGCAGAGGAGTAGAGTTTCAGTATCTGGTTGCAGCCCCTGAGACATGTTTTAACAGTTGTGTTTGTGTTTTTGGTGGCATGTTGCCCCAGGGAAATATTTCCCATTTTATTGCTTCAAATAAATTCAAGCTAATTTTCCCCAAACTACATGACAAACACAGTTAAAGCAGTACATGCAGAGGAGTTATTTATGCACATCCAAGTCATTCTTTTCTTGGTAGTAAAATAAGGCTTTCTGTGAATGCTCAACAATGATTAGAACTGATGTACTAATTGATCCAAAAACTGTAAATTTACTGTGCTTAAAACAACTTCTGTACACTTTTATTGTAAGCTGTGGGTATCTGGCACAATCAGTGTAACAAAGTATGACCACTTAAATAGTAATAACTATAATTTTTAGGGCACTCACAATTCAGTATTTCCATTTTATGTAACTTTCTATATTAGCTCAGCTACAGTTCAGAGGCAAATGTGCATTTGCTTCTCAGCCATTGTTACTTTTCGTATGAAAATTTTTACATGAAACACATATAAGCTGCAAAACTACAGCTGTTCCCAACATTTTAAGCATTTCCAACTCTGAGATATTTTGCTTCTAAGCTTCTCAGATGAGCTCATATACTGTGTGAGGCCCATGCCCAAAATATGAATACAAGTTTGTGCAGAAAACTTTGCCCTATGTTTCTTCTTTCCTACCCCATAAATCATCTCTTGACTGCTCATAGTTTTTTTGGAAACCTTTGACATGGTCTGATGACTCTACAAAACTGTTTAACCATAAACAAAACAAAACAACAACAAAAAAACTCCACCTCAAGTAACTGCAGCAGTAAAATGCTGCTCATGCACTGAATGCACAGCCATATGAACTCTAACACATGCATTAATAATATTGTAACAATCAGATGTAATTCTTTCTGAAAATACCTCTGCATTTATACATAAAACTATATTTGGACATTTTAGGAAATATTCTTATTGGCTTTCATGCCAAGAATTTCCTCCTGCCTGTCAGTTAAATATAAGATTAGCCCATTAGCTTTGCTTAGCAGAAAGACTGGAAACAGGGGTAAACAGCTAGCCTGGCTCTGTCCAAAGTCACATAGAAGCCGCCATAAAACTTCAACTGGATTTCTTTTACATCAGTAAAAGCACATTGTTTTCATAAAGATTAATCAAATTAGATATAATGTGTTAACTACTGAGCGTTAGAGGTGCAAGTCGGAGGATTTTGTTACCTTTGTAGAGGGTCAGGTAAGCTGTTTCTTCCTGTGTAGAGTTGTTATGCTAAGCTAACTATCTGCTGGCTATAGCTTCAAAGTAAAATGTTGGATGCAAGACTTTTGCTTGTAATTAAGTATTTCAACAATTTTTATTGGTATTTTTATACTTAAATATATTTTGCTAATAACTAGGGCTGGGCGATATATCGATATAAAAATTATATCGATATATTTTTAAATGTGATATGGAATTAGACTATATCGTATATATCGATATAGTTCAAATTTGCGCTGTGATCCTTGCTCCGCTGTGCTGCTGCGCTGCTGACCCGGAGCTCTGTGCACTGCTCTGCGCGCCCCCGCGCCTCTGCACAGAGAGTGGAGGGGCAGGAAGAGACACTCCGGCGTTGTTCAACAAGCATGGAGGAAGCAACAACACCTGCAGAGCGCGCAAAGGAGGAATTGGTTCGTAAAAGAAAAAGCAGTGGTTCAGTAATTTGGAGATGGTTCGGTTTTAAAGTCCCAAATGAGCAACAAAATCACGTTATATGTATGGAGTGCAATAAACAAGTTACAGCCAGGGGTGGAAGCACTACTAATCTTTTTTCACCACCTAAAACAGCGGCACAAGCTGCAGTACGAAGAGTGTGTGAAGCTGCGCGCTGCAGAAGCCCCAACCGCAAGTCATCGACCACAACCCGAAAAAGTTCCAGCCCCGAAACAAAGCCCACCGCAAACTGCATTTTCCCGCAGTGTGTCTTATGAAAAGAAAAGCGACAAGTGGTGTAGGCTACTATAAGCGGTGTCCTATCACATGGCTAAAGATATGGTCCCTGTTGCAACTGTGGAACAAGTCGGATTCAAAAAGCTACTGAAAACTATGGACCCAAGATATGAGCTTCCCAGTCGCAACTACTTTGCACGAGAAGCACCGCCACAAATGTGCACTGACGTCAGGCAGAGCCCTGCTGAGCAGCTCGCTAACGTGACCCGTTTTGCGTTAACCAGCGACATGTGGTCAAGCAGGACGTGTGAGCCGTAGGCTACATGAGCGTGACAGTTCACTTCATTCAAGACTGGGAGCTGAAAACAGCATGTCTCCAAACAAGTTATTTCCCCCCAAAACACACCGGTGAGCATATAGCTGAGGCCCTCAAGACGCAACTGCAAGCTGGAAACTCCGAGAAAAGCATCTGGTTGCCATAACAACAGACAGCGGGTGCAACATCATTAAAGCGACTGAGCTGAACAAGTGGCTGAAGATGCAGTGCTTCGGTCACTGATTATACTTGGCTATTGGTGAGTGCAGTGTTGTACGGAGTATTCAGATATTTTACCTTAAACAAAAACATATTAAAATGTTAAGTTTTTCCTTATTTTGAAATGTAAACAAGGCGGAAAAAATATCGCGATATATATCGCATATCGATATTCAGCCTAAATATATCGGGATATGACTTTTGGTCCATATCGCCCAGCCCTACTAATAACAAATCTGTGCATTTACCAAAGGCAATAGCTTGACATTTAGGAAACATTCACATTTGTTTTTCTTCCTGTCCGTCTCTTAAACATGAAACCACTACCGGTTAGCTTAGCTTGACATAAAACTTTAACTTGATGTATTTCTAAGTCAAAGTATGCTGTTTTTTTGCATGGATTAAACAGATCAAATATATATTACTGAGATTTAGAGGTGCCGGTAGTTGGATTTTGTTATTTTAGCCATCACCAGGAGTTTCCTCTTGTCAAAACATAAATCTACAGGTGGTTAGCTTAGCTTAGCATAAAGACTGGAATCAGGTGGAAACAGCTAGCCTGGCTTTGTCCGAGTCTTGTCCTTCCCATGAGATTGCCCAGCAAACAACACAGACTTCTGGAAAATATATATATATGTGTGAGTGTGTGAGTGTGTGTGTTTGTGTGCACGCACACGCATGTGCATGTGTAGATTTGTAAAAATGCCAATAATGCTAATCATTGAGCTTCAGAGATGCTGGTAGATGAACGTTGCTACTTCTGGACAGTTGGACAGCTGCTCCAGTCTCTACACTAAGCTAAGCTAACTAGCTACATATTTAGCAACAGCCAATGAGAATGAGGCTAACCTTCTCTCTGCAAGAAAGCAAATAAACACATTTACTGTAGTACTGAACTATTCCTTTACATAACACTTTCAATTATAATGGAGTAGAACAGCATGTGTAAAGGGGTTTTTACTTTAGTAAAGATCTGGAGATGCCTTCTACCTGTGGACACAATGCATTTCATTCTCAAGACCTGAGCCTCAGTAATGTGGAGTGATTTAGAGCCTCATCAGCGAGGATAAACAGTGTCTAGAAGATTTAACGTTTCTCACCTTTAGACAGAATACCTGACACATTCTCGCGGTCCGTGCTGGAAAGGCGTGTGCTCACACCTGTTGACAGACAAGGCCACTTTGAGGCACTCGCACATCAGCGATGATCAAAGCCAGAACCCCGGTGTTCTTCATCAGCTCTCAGACTGATACCTGGATCCGCTCCCTCCCCACTTTGTTCATGACTTGTACGTGCTGATACGCAGCTATGCGAGGGAATCCATAGTTTACTTTACGCTACAGTCAATAGCAGCAAGTGAGAGATTGAATGCCTCTGACAGGTTTCTCTGTGACATCAAGCAATATGGTTTTCATGTCTGCATGTGTGGAGTCTTTGAAGTTCTCGGCCGAGACAGACTCCCACCTGCACACAATGAATCAGACAATTTTTGGCAAGTGGTGTGAGCCATGCCAGCCGTCACTAGTGCATGTGTCTCACTATCAGTACAGATAGACGAGAAAAAAACACAGTGTGTTTAATGGTAAGAGCTGAGCATTCCTTAAGCTGATGATTAAATTATTTATACAATGATTTGCTGTTATGTTTTGCTCAGAAATGAAGGTAATAATTACCTTGGTCATAGCCTTTCTTCCCTGAGCACAGAAAATCCTTGAGGGCAAGGGTTTAACGGTTTAATTACAATGGCGTGTGTTAAAGACGATAACAAGCTCAGAGTATGGCTGATTTCCTGGCAATGATATGTTGTCTTTTTTATTTTTACGTAGGGAATGGATAAGATGTGTAATTATAATTCACATGTGTGGGCCGACTTGAAAAGATAAGACAAGTGATCTAAAAACAATGTTAGCCGCCACCAGCTCTCATAATTACCTCATCATGAGTGTCTGAGCAGTCCAAGATTGTCACAGTTTTATTATATTACAACCCCAGGCGAAGAAACACCACCATAACCTTCACACATCAACATGTTAATATTCATTTTAGCTTATAGAACTGATATGTTAAAGCAGCAGTAGTTCCATGTTTTGGATATTTACATAAGAAGATTGAAACTACTTTTATGTTTAGAGGATAAGTCAAAGAGAGCAGCTGGTTGGCATCATCAGTTTTTCTAATAGCCCTAATGGGAACATGGAGAGACTTTCAAAAATTCTCTCAAATGTTTCATAGGATCCAAGGTTTTGGCTTTGCTGCTGTGGAGTTGCTTCTGACTGAATTTGGTGGTATTTTCTCAGGTGGAAATTTGAAAAAGTAGCCTTTTGCTTAGAAGGTTAAATTTCATTGAATAGCTGACTTTGGCTAACGTGAGCTGTCTATGTCTGTTTGATTTTCCATGTCATTAGGCTCTAATTAGCCAGATATACTATTATGTTCACAGAAATCTGAGTTTGCCTGTCCTAAACACAGCTTTGATGTTGATGTACAAGTCACAAATCTGTAATTATATTTTTAATATGACATGAAACCACCATTTAAACTGTGGCTTTTGTACGTATAATAAAACCAAATTATAATATATTGATCAGTGAGTTTTATAGGTGCTGGTTGGCAGATTTTGTTACCTTTGCAGAGCCAGACTAGCAGTTTCCTTGTGTTTCCAGTCTTCATGCTAAGCTAAGTTAACCTGCTACTGGCCATAGCATATGTAGTTGACAGATATGGGAATGGTATTGATCTTTTGATCTGAACTTCAGCAACATTTCCTTTTAAAGCTTACAGAAGTAGTGCACTACAAAAATGCCCTGTCAAATTTAAGCCATAGCTTTCTAGACACACTTAGAACAAGCAAATTGGGCTGCCAGTGAATTTTACTTGATAAGATGTCGAAGGCTGTCAAATCAAATGACTCAAAATGAGTAATTTCAAACTTAGTTAATGCACAAGACACCTATAGATAGGCATATCCCTTATGTCTACGTAAAAATAATTCAATTAAAGATAAAGGTTCTTATCAAGACAAGGAAAGTGACCATTTACTGTAATAATAAGATAATCCCTTTTATTCTAAAAACAACACTAACTAGATTTTTTAACGTAAATATGGTTACACTTGGTTAGATCTGCAGTGTATGCTAACAAACATGAAAAACTGACATGGCAAAGGAAAAAGCAGTTTATCCAACTGGCCTCCAGTCTTATGGAAACAGCATTGAGTGGTGTAAAAGTACTCTTGACCAAATCAGGCTTGCTTTTATCTGTTTCCAGGCCTCAAAATCACAACAAAAACACAGAGTGATCCGACACGCAGCCAGCGCAGCGCTTGTTAAGTTGTTTATTTTATCTGCTGTCAGAGAGAAGAGAAAGACAGAGAGGGAGAGAGGGAGCTGCAAATCCCAAACATAAAAAACACAGTTTTATTCCTGCATATTGAAAAGACAAACAAGGAGTCACTTTGTTGCGGTGGAACAAGAGGCAAGTCTTTAACAGTGAAGAAAGGGGCATGTTGGTTTAGCAGATAAGTGATCCGTGTCCTGCTGCCAAACCTAAACAAATTCCATTTCAGACAGCTCACCTCCGTGCCTCGTCTTTATCTCCTCTTCTATCTCAACTGAAGGCTCTTGACATTTGGGGAAGGGTTAGGGTAAGATTTGAGCTTGCTGTAATTGGAATTCATTCAGACTCACATTTTACCAAAATGAAAACAAGCCAGTTGTAGCACTCTGCATAAAAATGCTGCTTCCAGAGCCCTTCTTGGTTTCTTATCTGCTGAACAGATCCCAGGCTCCTATACAGTAATTTATCATAAATGACTTATTTCAGAACATACGCCCCGATTAGAAAACAGACTCGCAATCTAAAACATACTTCAGCCTTGTATACATGCTGTATATACATTTGTTATCTTGCTTATTAAATTTTCCATCATTATGTTGCTCAAACGAGCAGTATTAATAAAAAGAAAACACTGCTATGGCTTTGAGTGAGGGAGAAAGTGTTGGCCACTTTGACATGTTGTTATAAACTACAGTAATTGAGGCCTGCGGTCCACAGAATCACACATAGACGGGCAGACTCATTTTTCACCAGGGTGCTCATGGAAATTTTCATGTGCTGTAAAAAATAACTTGACAAGGTTTGTTTACATTCATCCGAGCCTGTTGGGCAAACAAGACATGACGTGGCACCTGAGTGAATTATCTGGAATGAAAAAATAAGCACAAAATGAAGCTTTCAGAGGAGAATGGTGACGGACAGCACGTTGAGAAGCCTTGCAGTCAACCGGGGAGGGGAGACAGAAGGAAAGAGGTTTCCCTCTTTGACCTTCGCTGGTGTCTGGCTCCATTTAATTATATTTTAGGGCAAGCTTTTCCAAAGATGGTTTAAATGAACAAATAATGGCACGTTCAACTTAGCAAGTAGGGTTCTTCTCATCATATCCCACTGTGAAAAATTGCATAAAGCATAGAATACATATCTGTTTAGTAAAAAGCACATTCTTTACAGGTTTACAGTACAGCTGTGCTTTCTTACTGATATTAGATTGCCTGACATGTCTTCACATTGTTCAGGATAAGACCCTAATTTTCCTTGACAGTCTATTTTGCAAACCTGCAGAACTTTTGTCTCCCCCTTCTGTCAGTGAGAGTAATTACACAAATATTATTGACTCATTCTTATTAAATACTTTTTTGAGACCGTATTCCTTCTTCTGGAGCATCAGAAACTTTTCACACACAGTTTATACCTTTTTTCTCAAATACTTGTATCACAACAGTTGTTCCCCTCTTCACTTCTGCCAAATCAGTCTGTGTTGGTTGACATAAAACACATCGCTACTGGTGTGCCAGTGCCAGAATGTCGACACTGACACCAGATTTAAAACTGCAAAATACAGAGAGATTTACCTGTTGCTGACAGGCTAAATAAGCATTGTGTGAACTTGTTTGGCGAGTGCTTCAATGGAACGGATGTTCATTAATATGTAAGAGTTCCGCCTTTCAGCTTTTAATGATCCTATTATGCACATTAATAGATTTCTAATGTTATTTTGGGGTCTACTACTGTATGTTTACATAATTAAACGTTCAATTTTTTAGTCATACTGTACATTGCTGCAGCACCTCTTTTCAGCCTCTGTCTAAAAGGTTTTAGCTCCTCTTTTTAAAGATATCCTTCCTAAAAGGCCCAGTATGCTCTGATTGGTCAACTAACCAGACAAAATATAGGCAACGTTGGTTACGTACCATATTCCCACACCTCCGAGTCAAGACAGAGAGACGTAGCTCAAGCAGAGGCGGGTTTAGTGTGGAAATAATTTTCAGACTGCGTGGAGGCTGCTCATTCTTTGTTTGAGGGCTAAGCTAGCCACCACACAGCTGCAATGCAAATGTGTTATATGGTGATATAAATAGGTAACAGAAGAAAAAGCTGGACTTCAAAAGATGTGTTTCCTGTTGGAGAGAATAAATACCTTTGGCATGGACTTTGGGTTTCATGACTGCGCAGGCCTTTTAAGTGTACAAAAAGCTATAACACACTAAAGAAAAGGGATAACCCATAAAGCATAATCTGAGCTCTTTAATACTCATATTGGCCCAATATTTTTATGTGGTATTCCTTTGTACTGCAGATTTCTGATCACCAGAAGGTGGATCCACTGGGCTCATGGATGGATTTTGTTAAAAGACCAGTTGGAAACTTCCCTGGAAAGTGTCGCAAACGCAAACGGCCCCTGGTAAACTGCAATTATTCAAAAACTTGTACTTTTACTCATCATATGTATAGCACAGTAATTCATTTTCAGATCAAGTTTGATGCATGACAATGTTTTGTGTGTCTTTCTTCCATTAGCCTGGCCCACCTGGTCCTCCTGGTCCTCCTGGTCCCCAGGGACCTCCTGGCTCTCCTGGGGCTGAAGTGACCCAGGAAGTTCTTCTCCAGGAGTTCAAAGAGATGATTAAAGGTAGAAGCATGTTAATTTTTCAGCACAGGCACGCTTCAGCTCCTCTTTAGGCTACAAGGTTGTTCTTTTGCTAATTGAGAAAAGAAGACCCACATTTGTGTATGCACAGTTATGTGTCCATTTTGTGTTTTTACTGCATCATCATGACAGAATAGTGTGAAATTTTCCCTGAAGTCATTCTGCAGTGTAATAATCTGGATGTGTTTTTGCCAGAGGCTACAGAAAGGAGAGCAGCAGCACTCGACAGACAAACCAGCCCCAGCCAGTTACCTACAGCCCTCCTCACCCTGGAGGGGATGACCTCCTACCGCCGAATAGAAGAGGCTTTCCACTGCAAGCTCAAGGGACCTGTGGTGGTGGACAAGAAGACTCTGGTGGAGCTCCAGAACTTTCAGACAGTAAGTTTATTTGAAACTAAGCAAATGTTTATGAATCGGTTCAGTGTCGCTCTCTGTTTGAGGCTGAAAAAGTAAAGTTTCGGCTAATCCTCCTCTGCATGGTTACTTGCTTTGTGTCTGTGTGTTAGCGGTCTTTGAGAGTGTTTGGTAATCATTGCTTATGTTGTTGCATGCAGGGGAATTATGAGCGGATCATCCCCTCACTGGTAACTGGCACTGGCAAAACCTGCAGTGCCACTCCGAGACTCAGACTGCCTCTTTGGTCAAAAATATCTACTTTTTCAATTCTACACATCATGGGCGGCATACAAAAGGCACTCTGTCTCTGACTTGGAATAAAGTGTGGAGAGGACAGAAATAGACACTGTTTGAAACAGCATGCTGTAGTGGAAGAACTATGCCCTGTTAGGATGGGCTGACAAGGCTAGAGGAGGGAGGATTAAGCAACACTATGTTCGTGAAGACGTGTTACTATGGCTTTGGAAAGTTATGTTTTAAAGTTAATGCACAGTCAGAAATAAAGAGGCACAAATTGACGGACAGAGGGATGTAGAGAAATAAAATGGACCATTACCAGCCACACATAAACACAGTTTATGCTCATTTTTACATAGAAGATCATGTGCTTGAAAATCTACACAAGGTTAGAAACACTTCTAACCTACTATGGCTCTGCCTTAAGCCTAATAGGATTTCAGTTGTCATTGTTAATTTCAAGTTCTGCATGCTCTACATTGATGGAGGCCAGTTTTCTTGCTTGTACAAACAGTTCCGGTGACTGTGTATAGAACTTGCTCTGTGCTCAGTAACACCATCAAGTGGAATAGCAAAATTCATCCATACAGCTGCATAAAATACATGGTCCAGCTATAAAGGCTGCGCAGAGAGGCCACAGTCCTCCACCAAGTCCAACGTCCTATCTCCAAATTTCAAAGAAAGTGATGCAGATCCACAACAAAATTGAATGTATCCTTCCTTTACGAATGCTCCCCCTTCTCACCAAGTTCATGAAATTTGTCCTGGTAGTTTTTGCATGAAGGGGGAAACAAAGCTCTCTAAGCTAGCAAACTGTCAGGCTAGTTTTGTCTGCCACTAAGAGAACAATAAGTTCTTATGTTTAACTTTTTTTTTCTTTACAGAAGTTTATACTGAGAGGAGGTTAAATTAAGGCAAATGGTGAAATTCAGCTAAGAAGCCACACTAGCTTAATCCATTTTTACTCCCCTTTCGTCCGTTTGCCAATAAGGCTTGCTGTTGGTCATCACTGCAAACTAATTGGTCAGTTAATCAAAAGTGATTAGATTTATTTGCAGTGATTTAACTGCACAACCATCTTGGCAAAACTTCTTGGTTTTATAAAGGGTTTGACTATGACTTTAGGATTAGTCCTGCTGAAGTGTCTGGAAGTAAGACACTAAACATCTACCTTGTTCTCAGCGCCTGAGCCTTTATTCTGAAGCCTCAGACCTATGCCTTGTTACCATGAAATGTGCACACATTAACTCAGCTTTCTTTTGCTTTCAGCCACCGGCTAAAGGAGCCTTCCTCAGAGGGTCAGGAATGGACCAGTCTACAGGGAGGTTCACAGCTCCCATCACTGGGATCTACCAGTTCTCTGCAAATGTCCACATTGGTAACTCTCATACATGGAGTATTATTTATACTGAAGCTTTAAAGGCCCTGCTCACAAACAATCCACCCACATAGGGTTTAAAGGTGTTAAATAATTGAGTATCCAATTATATCCTCTTTTAATGCTGGTGGTGCCAGCATATAGTTGTGTTTTGTTTAGAAAGAACAAACAAAAGGCAGCATTTGGAGGTTGGAGGGGTGGTGGTTGTGACATAAGTTAGAGGACTTTCATAAAATTGAAGTTCGAGTCCCACCTGGAACCATTATTTTTATATAATTGTTCGACTTAACTTTTATTTTGACTTTAGTAACAAGCACTGCCCAAAAATAGTCACAGAACACTTGATTCTGCTGAATTTTGTGTGCTATTAATTTAAGACTGTTATAATCTGCAAAATTTTAATCCTTGTTGATTTGGCAACAATGATGGTTATCGGGGATAATAATAAATATGTTTTAATGCTACAGTAAAGTAACTAGTAATTTAAGTTATAAAATATGTACATAACATGTACATAAAACATGTAGCGGAGTAAAAAATATAATATTTGCCTCTGAACTGTAGTGTAGTACAAGTAAAAAGAAGCAGAAAATGTAAAATTGCAGTACTTTAGCAAATGTACTTAGCTGCACTGCACCACTGAAACTGACTCACAGGTAAAAGGTCATTTGAATCATTGTGTGGAACTGCAATTCTACAGTAAATGACTATTGCTGAAAAACAAACAGTATTAAAAATGGGGTTTAATTTAATTCTTAGAAATGATAACAACTGATTGTTGACAAAAGGGAACATCTGTTGTGGTGAACCACTATATTTATGGGTTTCATGTGATTACAGATCACAATGAGGTGAAGAGGAGCAAGAGCCAGCTGAAGGCCAGGGACAATGTTCGGGTGTTGATCTGCATCGAGTCCCTCTGCCACAGATACACGTAGGTATTCTCTAAGGCTGTTAAATATGTTGGAGATGAGACTCCAGCGAGTGCATCCCCTGAATCTAAATCATATATAACCCACCTAACACCATGGTAACCATGTGGTTTGCATTTGTTCTGGCCTGCTGCTGGGTAAAACCCCCACGGATCACCAATAAGAGTTAATAAAAATGATCTTGAGAAGTCATTAATCTGACTGCAGCAACCACACTTTGCATTCTTGACATTCTTGTTTTGACAGTTTGTTTACTTTTTCCCTTATAACGGTGATATTTTATTGGTGTTTAATGCTGCCTTAACTTTCACCAGAATTTATGAGCTGTTAAGGGTGTTGTCTGTTACACTTTGTATGGAACCAGTTTGGCATTTCCTGTATAAAAGCAGAGCCCGTCTTTAAAGGAAATGTCCTCTCATTTAGAGCCCTCATCCCTGTCGCCTAACTAATCTTTATAGACTCACCTTTGACACTTCAGGCAGCCTGTTACGTACAACAGCTCAACAGCGAAATGCCCTTGTTTGGAATGAGGGAGGCAGATAATGAAGTATCTGATATAGTGGACCTACATGGTGAAACATTACAAATCCAAAGTGAATCTGTTCTTTCCAGTATTTCAAAATTTCTATTTACATAAAGTCAGTGAAAATTGCTGAAATGAATTGCTCCCTAAAGTCTCCCCCAGACTGTACAGAGCTCCATGGCCTCCCTTCTAGTGTGGTACAATGAGGGGAATGTATAAATAATATTATTATGATGGGTTACTTAACCCAAAAGAGTGCTTGGCTTTTGCTTTTCCGAGCCAAAGCCCCAGCCAGTCTCGCCCTCCCACACATGAAAATGCAGAGAATGTGAAATGAGGCTCATTGTGATGGCAGTTGGAGCGAAGACAAACATGATTGATTTGCCATAAAAATGTAGCATTTTCCACTTAACAGGAGCCAGTGCTCTCGCTGTGTGGTTAAAGGCTGCAGTGATGTTACAACCATCTCTGCAGACTCTGAGGGAGCTGAATCACTAAAGGAAAAGTAGGACTTTTGGGAAACATTCATTTTCTTGCCAAGAGTTAAATGAGGAGATCAATATCACATACACATGTCCGTACACTAAATATGATACCACCGCCAGAAGCCAGCTAACTTAGCTTAGCATAAAGACTGGAAATAGGGGGAAACAGCTAGCTTGGCTCCATCCAAAGTAACTAAATCCACCTCTAACTGCCTTTAAAGCTCAAAATTCAACTTTTAAAGCTGAATGTTTCACATTTTTTATTCTTTGTCTGGTCCTGTATTTACCACACAAACAAGACAGAGGCACTTATCCTCAAAACTAACTGGAAAGTCTGCACAGCATGACTTATGCAAGAAAAGATTACATAAGGGGTGATTAAAACTTAGAAGACCGTGCCCTTATCAATGAAAAACCACACCTAACCTAAATTTGGACGATGACCCCATCAAAGTTATCTCCTTGTGAAGCAACACAGTGTTCCCAGCGCTTCTGCTACATTTGTAACTCTCTCTGGAAGTCCAGTTACATAAATATGTCAAGCACTATTTGTGATATGCACTTAATCTCCCAGGTTATGACAAAACTGTGACCATTTAACTTAAATTTTATTTTGGAGAAGAGGAAGAAGTTGCAAGGAGCCCAGTCTAGCGAGTAGGGTGATTGGAGAGCAACCATGCTGTTGTGGCTAAGGAAGCTGTGCATCATGACTACAGTGGTACCAGGCACACAGCTCATTGCACATGCCATAGTGTGCAATAAGCACACTAAAGCTCATTGTTGCTCAACGTCCTGAGGCGTTTTGACGTTTTGAGGGAAACATCCTGAGGCTGTTTCCCTCAAACACCTCAGGACGTTACAGTAGAACTCTGCCTTGTCATGCTGACCCTGGGAGACAAATTCATGGTGCACAATCATGTGAATGTTGAAAAAACAACAACAAGAATGCTCCTGATGCAGTCCTGAGTTGATGCGCTTTGTCCGGTTTGCAAACAAAGTCCTTCATTGTGAGACCTACTGCTCCTTCTCGTGGTCTCCTGCAGACCCACCTCTCGTCAGCAGTGATGATCCTCCACATGAAGGACTGAAAAAATATGATGTTTTCTTCTCTGTTCCAGTTTTAGAGTTGTAAATGTGCAGTGGACAGTGGCCACAAAAACATGTGTAACACAGGTCCCACTGTTGATAGCACCATGTTGCACGGTCTCCTGACAGTAGCTGTTCACATATGTTGCACATGTGTGATGTACTCTGTGCACCACAAACAGTATCAGATCTTTTTTTGTACACTGGATGACATTTCAGACAAAGACCACTGACAACCACACATACTGCACTGATTAGTCACCATGACTATCCATAGGACCACAGAAATCCACAACTGTTTCTCTGTAAATCCTTACAGAAAACATGTCAAGGAAAAATCCTCATTGATCCTCTCCTCTAACTCTTGGCAAGAAAGCAAACCTGCATATTTCTCAAATGTCTGACTATCTATTTAATATGAGGCATTTTACACTTGGTTGAACTTAATAAGATCTTGAGCAGTACGACTTTGACACGTTTGAAAACACAGTATTTATTCAGAAATGTTATTTTCCTCATGATTGCAGTTCACTGGAGATGATTGTTGGATTAGAAAGTAACAGCAAGATATTCACCGTCAGTGTGCAGGGGCTGCTAGAGCTACAGGTGAGCTCATAGATACACAACCATAAAATATAAACAAACGTGCAATCTTTTAACATTGGTGTATCTGTTCTTCTGCAGGCTGGGCAGTATACCTCCATATTTGTGGATAACGCAGCTGGTGCTTCCATTACAATACAGAATGGGTCAGATTTCATGGGCATGCTACTTGGTGTATAGCCGTACACATTAGCAGGGCATCCTCCCGGCCGTCCACTGCTGCCATTTTGTTTCTTTCAATGGACGGCTCATGTGCACCATCACACAGGACCAAACCACAGGGGCGTTTTGAAGTAATGAAGTAAGGCTAACACTGGCTTGGCTGCTTGTCAGATGGTGAATGGACAGTGTGAAGGACTCAAGAACTGAGTTTGTTTTTCACAGTGCACTGCCACTTCCCCCAGGAACTTGGACGCATGTTGCTTCACCAATAAAATAACCAGAAAATAAAACAGATGAATATGTTTGTTACAGTATATTTTTCATGGTTGTTGGAAGACCTTTGCAGTAAACCAAGCAGTTTTTTTTATGTTCTCTGTAGTTTTTGGAAAAGCTAGGGAACAAGAAATAGTACATTTGTGCATTTAATGTGTATTGACATATCATTTTTTTGTCTTATTATATCTGTTGTGTAAACACTCCTGAACTATTATTTTTGGATTAAAATTCACTTTTATATATGTTATATGGTACATAGACTCTGTGAGTACACTGGACGGTTGAAATATGCTCAGCAGAAAGAATACGGCCTCACGTGATCTTGTAACACAAGTGTTATCAGTTTTAGCTATTTTAGCATTAGCAAAGACTGAAATATCTTAGCATCTATGGGATGGATTGTCAATAAATTTTGTACAGACGGTCGTGGTCCCGAGACCAAGAACGTGACTGACTTTGAAGACTTTTTCTCTGCTGTCACCATATAATGTTGACATAGTTGTGGTTTTAAATGAAATATCTCGTCAAGTACTGGACTGATCGCCATTACATTTTCCGAGTTCACCCCAGAATAAAATGTATTATCATTCATGATCCCTTAAATTTTCAGGTCAAATTTTTGATTTGTCCAATACTTAAGCTCTAATTTGTGTTTAGTGGTAACTAGCAAATGCTAAAAATGCTAATATGCTAAAATAAAATTGTGAACATGGTACTAAACATAACATGCTAAACAATAGTATCTTTGCATCATCACTGTGCACATGTTAGCATATACCGCAAAGCACCACTGTGCCTGAGGTTTTATCAACACCAATATGTTTTTATAAGACATTTGAAAACTAAATCAACCTCCAAACAGACTTTTTAGTATGGTTTCAGAATTTTCCTCCCTGATACTATCACAGCTGAAAATGCATATTCCATGACTGTTTAGGTGCATCAGGCATGCTCATGCCTGTGTAAACATGAAGCAGAGGGTTAAATGTTTAGTTTTAGAGTCACGTGATAAGGGTTGTGACCAATCAGGAAGGACACGTAGTGACTGATAAGTCCTAATCAGAAGGCAGATGTGAAATCTTCACACTGACAAGAGTTTACCAAAAGGTTGGGTGACCCAAAACTTTGCTTGCATGTGGGTGGAAGGCCAAATTACATCAAAAATGCTAATTTTTTTCTTTTAAATACCCATGTATGTGTGGAGATTAACCATTGACGCCACTATCATGGCTGTAGACCTTTTAGAAGTGGAATCTGTTAAGCTGTTACAGAGATATTTTTGTGTCAGTCAGTCATTAGTCAGACCCCCTGGATGAAGGTTGCTGGTATAACCATGCCATTCACTGTGCATTTCAAAAGCTATCTCCTCCCCTTCTGCTATCTATTTGTTACTGTTTTCAAAATTTTGCTTACTACAGGAATCAAAAACCTCCGGTCTGCAATCTGCCACACTGGAAATCTAAAGTTTTGCAGAGGATTTTGACTGTGCAGTAAGGCAGGCCAGCGGATTTTTGTTGAATTAGTCATTTAATGACAGCACTCACCTCCTGTGCACAAATGTTCCACCCAAACAATTCCCCCATCACTATTTTGCAATGTCCCTGATACTTCGCTTAGCTCCACCCAATACAATTGTGATTGGTTTAAAGAATTACAAACAAGCAAGAGCGTTTCTTTCTCTGTAGCAGTCAGACCATTCTTTTCTGCAGAATGGTCTGACTGTGCAAAACTAGTCAGACTGGAAATTACTGCATTGTTCAGACCATTCAAGACAGTTGCAAAGACCCACGATGTTTATCTAACATGTGAGACAGGAAGACATTTTTATAAAATATTTCTGCTATGAGTTTACTGAAAAAAATGTAATCGTCAACTCTGTTGCTTCTGAATGATGTTTAGGGTAATATTGCAGCTTCTTAACAGCCTCATCATTAGTATCATTGGTAGACACCAAAAAGTGCTATGTTAATATGTTATCCTCTTGTTAATTGTTAATGCCTATCTAGTTTAACAAGGTCTGACTTGATAAGATTGTAGTTGGTTTTAATGAAAGTACACATGAGATTGACATGTTAAATTAGCCTCATATTAACAGAAAGAGTGCTGGCTTGAAAACGCTTTTGTTTTAGTGTGTCAGGCAAGACCTGAGATTACTTTTGCAGTCCTGTTTGTGTTATCATTTACATACTGTTCATTTTTTATTGTATTTTATTCTGTTTTTTTACGTACAGATGCTTGTAATTTATCATAACTGATACAACAGTACCATTGGAGAGCATTGACTTTTGATATTTATGTTTAAAATGTAACCGCAGTTTATGGCAAAATGTATCAATTCTGTGCTGATTTACACTTGCGTCGCCTTTTGAAACCACAGATTAAAATGATATCTTTATTATTTTTATTACTGTAATTTGAAATTAAAAGCTTTGAAAATGTTGCCATTTGTTCTCTGCACATAATAATAAAAAAGCGTTATATTAATCAATAGCTCTGAGGATCAAAATGATCAATATCAAGGTATTTTCTGCGTGAATCTATTTATGAAAGCAGTGCAGCAAAGCCTTACATGTCTCTGTGGCGTCATCTGAATTGTAAAATGCCCAAAATACCTCAAATACCTTTGTTGGCAGGCTGCCAAGTAAATCCACAACTGCAGTAACCTGCAAAATGTTGCTAAAACTTTTTGTTGTTTGAAATTAGAATCTGCACAACACTCAGAATCATGTGTTCCCTTTGGTCATATTGCACAAAGTTCTAGTTTAATTAAAACTGGATATCTGCTATCCCTCAAAACACATCTCAATCCTGATAAATCAGGTCTTTATCGCTAGTCTTGTGGTGATTATTAAAAAGCTTTAATATCAGTACATTGTTTCTTGGGTGGTCTCACAAGGCACTAATAAGGTCTTAGACTTAATGGCACGAATGCTTGTCCAGCCAGTAAAATGAGCTTGTTAGCATCATTGCATGAATGCCTTCTAATAGAGGCTTCTCATGGAAGCATTGCTGAGATGCCAAGTGTCACATACTGTACCCGAGGACCAACCACAAGAACGTCGCACCCACGTGCTATTTCAGCCACCTACTGTAGCACACATTTCAGACAGGAATGGGCTGCTGGCTGAAAAGCACACCCAAAATTTGGAAAACAAACATTACATTTTAATGTATAACTGAACTGACCAACATTTCCCCACAGTTTAATTTTCACATAAACTACCAGTCAAGATAAATGACAGGAAAATAAAGATGTTGAAAATAGCTCAGCTAGAATTTATAGAGTGTATTAAGGGGGATTGCAAAAGCATATTCACTTTCCATTTTTTCATAAGCTGCAATCTTTCAGCGCATTTAACGGTGCAGGGATGACAGACGATATAATATTTGTCTTTTCATTGCTCAAGAAGCAGGAGAATGGCACACTTGTGAGATTTGATTGTCTTATGTTTTTTTTTCCTAAAATGTGTTTAATGACAGCTATGTGAGCATGCTGTAACGCATTCGCTGCCCTGCAGTGGAACATGGAGCCTGCCAAAGTGGTTGCGAAACCACCCTGCGCCACGACTCTGACAGGAATTTCCCATCGCCCCATTATCAGCATCAGACAAGCTGAGTGATTGCAATTACATCTGCCCAAATGCTAAGAGCAACTGCTCTTTCTCCTTTCCCTCAGAGAAGTGAGGTATTATGAAAGGCCCCATTGTGAATCTCTGAGGTTCCTGTCTGCCCTGTAAACCAACATAGTGGGGCTGTGTAGCTTTAATGAGGCCTTAATTATGAGATTCCTCTACCTTAGTGACTGACTCATTGGGTGACGGCTTTAAGCAAATCCCTCTGTGTGCTGCTTCCTTAAGACAAAAGGAGATAAGGGCCCATATTTAGCAAGCCTGTAAGAAACACAAAGCTAAAGCCTTTGAAGTACTGAACAGTAAAAATAGTCTTTGCTTAGGGTAAGCAATAAGACATGCTTCTAAAGTGACTTATGATGGATTCATGGTCGGTCCGATCAGACAGCTTCCGAAACCCCTTCACCTTTCAGACATCAGATATGGGGTGTCTATGGCCTACTTTGTCTATTGATTTGTAGCCCAATTCAAACAGTGTTTGGTCAGCTATGAGGAGGTGGGAGAGGAATGAGGTACTGTACAGTTGTTACTCAGTTTGTGGCCCTTCAACATGTCTGAAAATGCACAATTATCCCCTTTAATCAGATAATGTCGTGCCCACTTCCCTGCACTTCCTTCTCCCTAAATATCATGGTTGACCCCATTTCCTAATGTGATCGTTAAGTTGATCAGACTGCTCGTCATGAGTTTTGAGAGACACTAACTTAAAAGTGTAAAAGTAGCATTTAGTAGGTTTTCTCTGAACTTCTCTATTTATCTGCATTTATCCTTCTCTCAGTTCTGATCATTGTCACCTGAGAAGCAACCCTATTGCATGATGCTACCACCACCATGCTTTATAGTTAGTTAGTTATAGTAGTAGCCAGATAATGCAGCAGTGCCTGTGTTTACCAGACATAGTGCTTAGTCATCCGTGCAAAGACATTTAGTGTTGTCTCATCACACCAGTAAATCTTTTTCTTATCGTGTAAGAATTTTTAAAATGATTTTTGACCTGCTCAAAAACAGACTTTTAACATTAACTGTATCCAAAGATGTGAAGTCACCCATAGGTTTCCTAAACAATGATTTTAAAGCTCAGTGTAGTGGCTCTAGACTTAAACATTTTGACAGTGCCCGACTCCTCCTTACTCCCGGCTATGAAAAGAAATTTGCAAAGAGCCGAAGCAGGACATGAAAATGTCTCTGGGCTATTGATTGTCCTGTGACAGCACCCAGCTGTCACTCAGAGCAGCCATGCCCTTAATTATGTATAACTTTAAGCTGTACAATAGTAATAATACAATTTAAACAATATTTTGTATTTATATTTTGTATCAGACTGTAACAGTTTAGACATTTTAATAAGGGATCCATGAGGATTTGTTCATCTTTGGAGCCAGCCTTAAGTGGCCTTCAATTACGTACTGTTGAGATGGTCGTCCTTCCAGCAGGTTTTCCTATCTCTGCAGAGGACTTTGGAGACTCTGTTAGAGTGGATGTCATTGATGGGTAGTGGTGTTGCTACAAGTAACAGCTTTACTAGGTTATCTACATTTTTCCTTAGCATGGTGCTAACTGTGCTGTCAGTTATCAGTGCAATGAAATTCTTAGTTCTTTGTGTCTCTACTAAATGCTGTGATTAACCTAACCCGAACCCTAACCCTGTAGCCAGCAGAAGTGTTTCCAAATGACCGGAACATTTCAATTTGCCACAAGTGGAAGTTCAAGACACATCTAAAAGATAATGAAAGCCACCAGGAAACATTTCACCACACACTGTCACAGCAAAATGTCCAAATATGTCTGTAAATGAGACATTTTAGCTTTCAATTTCCAAAAAAATGTGTTAAAACATGTTTTCCCTGTCATTATGGGTTATTTAGATTGCAGCCCTATACCTATTGGCAAAAAGTAAACATTACTGAATCCACTGTATAATGTAGAATCAAATAAATAGGGTTGAAATAATATGAATTTGGCTAAAATACAAAAATGTTGCAAATACGTATAATAAAGTCAAATCATATAATGAGGACAATTTAGTACCATGTCATCATGCCAGATTTACTCTTGTTGTTTGTTTGCACAGCTGATGAAAACAGAAAGACTGAAACTACGCTTTTCTTAATTATACTATTTGATGTAAAGTATTATTATTACTATTATCAGACAGAAAACAGAGACATGCTCAGCTCTGTTTCTGCCCTGAAGTCATCGAGAATAACTGACTTCAGAGACTTCTGGAGCACTGTTGAATTTAACTTCAAGTCAAAATAGGTTTGATTAATAGTTTTATTGTTAGGCTCATGAGTAGGAGCTGTTATCCTCCACTTACCTTTGACCATATATTGGCAACACACAAATATTAAGTATGTTTTGCTTAGTTTACAAGCTCCAACATTTCATATATAGCAGGGAAATCAATCCACATCACTAATAGCTGTTATTAAAAGTGCTTAAGTTTACTCCGAAAGCATACAGTCAAGCCTGCTTTTGAAAGGTGACCATAGTTGGAGCCCAAATATGAAGAGGATGTGACATTTTGGCGAGGAGCCAGCCACCCCGTGCTTTCTGTCTTTCTTCTCTGTTTGTCAGCACTTCCAAACATGGCTACCTGCAGAGAGCAACAGACAGTGAGACTCTCTCTTAGGGATGCCAGGCTCCTGTATATTATGTTTTTAGCATGCCTTGGATTTTTTCACAGCAGCCTAAGTTACTCCAAACAGAGCCAAGCAGTCCAAGTCCTGCTGATACCAGGGCTGCCCTAAACAAACCTGTTGCTGTGATACCGCCCTCCAAGAACGAGATGAAAGATAATGAAAAGCAGACAAGCTCATTACATGCTGGTTTCCACATTACCATGATCCTACTACCACTCTCTGTTACTGCTCCTTATACTTTTTCTTTTTAAGCTGCAATTAATGACCCAATATATATATTATTCTAGTCATCAATAAGAACGACTTTAGGGTTGCCCGCTTGTAAGCAATCCTTCTCTAGCATGACCCTTTCTTTTCAGTTCCTGTAAATTGTAAAGTTCTACCTTGTTTTTCTCCTAATTGCTTTGGTTTTCTGACACCAAAGGTGTAGGAAGTTTTTAGATCCTTTATTAAAGTAAACGTGCTCATACCAAACAATAAAAAAACTTAAAATAATAAAAATAATTTCAAGGAAAAACAACAAACTCATTGCTGGTTTTAAATTTTCATCACGATCATATTCGTACTATAACTCATCATATGTATATAATGCAAAATCTTAATCTGTAAAGACACTGAAACAGACTTAGTGAAAGAAAATTAAAATAGTTTCCAGGGAAAAGTGGTGGACTAGCTGGAAATATAAAGAAGCATTAATGCACCACATATTTGTCCTTAAGTACAATGGCTTATTAAATGTACTTCAATGAAATTAATATAGCTTTCCAGCTCCTCCTGCAGACCCCGAGGTGTTCTCAGGCCAGATGAGATATGCTATCCCTCCAGTGAGTTCCTGACCTCATAGCTAGATGTTGCTAAATCTTACCGGCTGGTCCTTTAACTGAACAGTGTCTACATGTATGTTATTTATATGGTAAAATAGATGAACTCCATTTTGAATAAACGTGTAGATGCTCCCTTTTTGTCGTTTTAGGCCAAAACTGACTTATAGGAACAATAGCTCAGGCTGAACAAGTGCTGTGATTCATCGCTCAGCTGCCATCCCACTGATTTGTCAGTGGGCTGTCAATTGAAATGGAAACAGAGAGACAGAAAGAGACAGATTTTAATACTGGTGTATTTGTTCCTGCATGTTGTTTTTCCACTACATGATTTATTGCTTGTCTCAGCAGCTTAATTATTGCCTAGAAGAAGAAGAGAAACAAAAAGACATATCATGTCTTCATACAGCGCCTGCAGGACAATATCATAATAGACCTGAGTAAATGAGTGCCATGACCACTTCTCTGCAAACCCATGCAAAATGAATGTGTCACATCTTCTTTTTGCATAATCTGCTGTGGTAATGGTGTCTGGGCGAGAATGTTTTCAAAATCTGACAGCAGCTATGTAAGTATTTTCAGCAATTTAGATCTCAAATTGCGGCTGTCAAGTGCATTTTGAGGCTTCCCTCAGTCATGCATGGCCCCTCAAATTGTGTCTCATGTCTCGATCTCTGCTTCTATACAGGTTCACTCAGCAGCCTCTGGTGCAATTACACAGAAAGTTATATGAGGACACAGGACAGGACACATTAGAAATGCTGGTCCAGCTTGATATTCACACAGCAAACACACACACACACATGCAGACACACACCTCACAGCATGAACAGGCAGCAGGAAAGGAGTCTGTTGGAGTGGAGACGGTGGGTTTTAATGACACAGTATCTTTCAGAACGCCGTTCCCATAATTATCCTCTGTCTGACATGGATCTGTCATTAGCATTGATTGTTTGTCCTGATGCCCACCTCCCTGGGGAGAAAAGCGTGTGAGTGTAGAGGGGAGGGAGGGGGCTGGATGTTTGGATTCCCCAGAGCTGGACAGGTTGCATTCAGGAGCCCATGGGAGGCCCAAACTGGAGCCATTGGTGAGATTGGTATCGTATTAATGGCTCCGCAGGCTCCAAGATACATAGCAGCAAAACCATAAGAGGCACTGGAATGTGGAGCTCCCTTGAATCATTGTCATAATTAGGGACAATTGCACACGCAGACCCAGGACCTATTGTGCTCATTTGGAACCTGTCTGGTCTGACTTTTCTCATGCCTCAGTACACTGCTTGTGTCTGTGAGTTTGTGTAAGTTAAAGGAATCTCAGGAAATTTGTTTATTTGATTTGATTTATGATTTTGGACAACAGCTAAATGAGGAGATTGATGCAAGACATTAAGAGATGGTGGAAACTTTAGGACCAACAAGGACTGGGTGGGTTGCTGTGTTTTCATGGCACCTGTTGGGCTGCCATGCAATCTGAGCTCAGCTGGTATTTACATCTGTTTACTTCTCAGCTGAGTTACCAATAAAGCTGTTCTCATTTACATATTATTCTGTTTCTGTTGTCAATAGAACAAGACTCATATAGTGACTGAAAAGCAGCCCATTAAGACTTCACTTCAGAGCCATTTCCACGTTGCTGCTCTCCACTGCTAAACTACTGATTTTGTAACTACAATGTTGCCTGAAAAACTCATCAAACACATGAGTTAAAGACAACTGTGCTCTGAATTCTGATAATTTTACATATAAAATGATCCCTGAGAGGGAAAGACAGAACCAATAGAAAGTCCTGATCTCACATATTCATTTACATCGGTGTTAGCAGCTGCGTTGTCAACTGTTCTCTCCATGCTGTCAATCACTGATGCAGAGAGAGTCTTCTTCCTGAAGGCATTGAGGACAGTAGCACATCAGCTGCATTTAAAGATACAGACACTGAAACAGCCCATTCAGAGCAGTGATAAAACCAGGAGTTATACAGTCATGGTCAAATTAATCATCTTTGCAGTAATTTGACCTGAAATAGTGAAAGCCATATTCTGGGAACATGTGAAAATTACATTAATTTGCTTAAAAGGTGCGCAATTTGGGACCTTTAACATGATTATTTGGGAGTTTTAGAGGTGCTGGAGATCAATTTACTTTTAGACGGAGCCAGAATTTCTCCTGACTGGACGTTATTGTATTAATGTTTATTGTAGAAAAAGAACAGATTGGTATTTTTCAGTCAGCAAGAGAGAAATTAAAAGTAATTCCCAAAATGTTGACCTATTAAACCTGTTGATAAATAAATGATCTTCATTTTGCAGCACAGAGTACATTGTATTCTCAGGCTTCCTTATGCAACAGCAGCACTAAACATGTCAGACCTCTCAGGTGACTAGACCTTAAATAGCACTATTGACTCTAATAAGGGCAAATATCCCTCATTTTCTTTTCTGTGAGTGATAGCAGAGGATGGAGTGGGGGCTGCTGGTGGGGTGACTGAGGCTCAGGGCTCCAGGGAGTAAAAACAGCAGAACTGTTGGTCTGATTGTGGACTAGTGGCTCATGTCTCCGGGTGTGGTGAGTCTGAGGTGGATGATGTGGATAAGACAAGACCTTGGATGAGTGCAACGACTGACGTATAGGTGGTTGAGTGATGGAGGAGATGGTATGTAACTGGAGTCACACGAGTGCTTACAATTTGTTTCCAAAAGTAAAAGGACTGTGTATTTGGTCAACATGTTAATGCACTATAGTGCTGTGTTTTGGTTTTCAAGCGATACAGCTGTGTGTTCAAATAATAACCTCTTCAGTTTTTGTGTTGTACGTCTGATTATAAATTTTAAATTTCTAAAATTTCTGTTTTTGCCCAGTAAGTTACACTCAAATTGAAACTTGTTTTTAGACATTTTTGCAGATCACAAATTGCAACAGCAGACGGCTGATTGTAATGCCATGTTGTGCAGGAATTAGGTCAAGAGTCAAAGACTAATGATGGCACTGGATTAAACATTAGGGGTCAAAAGTTTTACAATTCATCCTCTGGCCATCATGAATGTCTGAATCAAGCAGCAACCTGTGGGACTGAAAACTGAAGCCAAGGAAGAAGCCCTAAAAGCTGCCATTCCTTGAATATCCACTAGAGGCTGGCTCCAAAAGTGAGTCAATCCCCATAGACTCTCATATTAAAATGTCCAACTTTACAGCAGAGATAAACATATTTACAGCCTGGCACAATAAACAGTTCTGGCTCAATAGCTAATTTAACGGTTCATGGCAACTGTATGGGGAGTGATTTTTTATATAGATTACCTGTTTAAGTTGTATTAAGGCTTAAAGTTATGCATAATTAAGGCAGGGCCTCTTAGACTGACAGGTGGGTAAAATCACAGGAAGGTCCATGACTCAGACACATTTACATGCTCCATCTCTTTGCCTATTGTCGGATTAGCTGAAAGTTTACCCTTACAGATGTGCTACCACACTATAACATGTTGTTCTTGTTATCATACTACTTTCTAGTCCGCTTGAAGGACTCCATTCCATAGAGATGCCGTAGATGGTCGTCCGTCTATTCCATACAATCGCACCACTGCTTACTGTGTGCACTATAACACTGGCTTTAGAAGGAGTCAGGCGCTGCCAAGATGTTGACAGCTGGAGCCACCACACTGAGCTCCAAAGCTCTAAAACCGCTGTTCAGGAAACCCGTGGGTGACATAATCATAGTTTCATGCATCTTTATATACAGTCACTGTTCAGAACCAAACTTAAGGTAATCCATCCAGTAGTTGTTGAGGTATTTTGACAAAAAAAAAAAAATATCAGCATCACACTGACTTCAGATGGAAAATCAGAGAGTTGCCAAAGTCAGACAGATTTATGTACAGAGGAGTGTGAATATCTGAACCAAACATCATGGCGATTCATCAAGTCGTTCTCAAGGCATTTCAGTCTGGACTATAGAGGTGGAAAGACCGATTCCCCAGATTCTGTGTAGTCACTGACTGCAGTCACTGATCCTGAGCAAACCTGAAAGTCTTCTTACAAACAAAATTAGACAAAGAAGTTTTATTAAAACAATAATCCTTCACCTATTTAGTTTCTGCTATTGACAGGATTCAAGATGTGGAAAAAAACAAATCTTACGTTCGTCATACGTTCCTTTGAATGTGGAAAGTAATGATATTCAGGGTTATTCTATAAATTTAAAAACATTAATATTGCACAGATCCTTCCATGAGTAGAAAATACTAAAATTGCACAGATTCTGTTAATATTGTGCTGTCTTTGTTAATCTTTATGTCATCTCTCTACAGCACCTTCTCATCTTTGTCCTATCACATGGCAGCGTTCACTCCTCTTTCTGCCAACATGTCACTGAAACTCACTCTGCCTCATTAACATCCACTGCTGTGCATTCACCTTAAATTCTGGGGACTCTTTCTGGACTTCTAGTTCATATCATCCTCTCTGTCTCCGCAGGACAGCCGGTGTGGTTTTTCATTTCAATATTCTGGCAGAGAATGATCCTCATAAACGCTCCGCCATCCATTTGTTCACATGTGTGATCTCATATATCACACGTGTCACTCCTGGACAGCTGTAATCTCCTGGAGGCTTTTAGTAGAAATCCTGCTGACAGTGTTATTTGAAATGCCCCTGTGATTATTCATTATGGAGTTTACACATCTGTGGGAAGTTCTTTAAAGATGAAGATACATGGAACAAGTGCAAGGACAGAAATAAGTTCTTCCAAGGAGAAAATCGCAACTGGCTGGGACTGTTGTTCACCTCCATCGCCCAAAAATCTGGAGCATTACGACCTGAAGGCGCTGGGATATAATGAGGCGGCTCGTGGGATGAAGTGTTCAGTGTGAAAAGATAAACACAAAACATCAGTGTACTTTCACACAGCCCACTGACTGCAAACTGTAATCTTCCAAATCCTGTCAAAATCCCAGGGGTGTATGTTTCACTAGTAAATATACACACTTGTATGTACCTTCCTGCTCCCACCGTGATGTGATTACACACATACATGCATCTGAATGAACATCTCTCGATGTTTTGGCAGGCTGATAAAACCTTTCAGAAAAAAAGTAATATTTGTGGACGTAACTCTTCTGTCTGGTGACAGGTTTACAGTCTCGTACTGGCAGGATGGATTCCTGAAATAAACTTTCCAGACTCGGGGAGTGAAAACAACTCCCTTTCTTTTGTGAGGAAGACGGGGCTCGGCCCGATATTCATCAGTGGGGATAACCTCTGACCTCAGAATCATATGACGCTGAGTGCTGGAGATCCTGCTGCAGCCAGACAGTCTGTCTGAGACGCCATCGCTCTCTCTTCCTGACACTTTCTCTCCCTCTCTCCCACTTTTCCCTCTTTCCTCACCTCTCCTGCTATCTGAGGGACTGTATAAAATTGTTAGAATAGGGAGGGGTTGTATTTTAAAGAGCCCACATGTTGCACATTTACAGGTTTATAAATTCATTTCTGGCGTCTAATAGAATAGGTTTGCATGATCTGGTGTTAAAATAACACAATGTTTTGGTCTGTTATGGCTGTGGACCCCATTTTGTAGGATTAACCTTCTTTTGTATGTAAATTTGTTTGTGTAAGTCCCTGCTCCAGATTGATGGCTGCATCCAGACCCTCTTCACATGTTTCCCATCCTGCCTCCTCTTCCGCTTGCCGATGCACTGCCAATCAAGTCACATTCATCTGAACACCTGTGTTTAAAAGCATTTTCATGCTCGTCCATGTGCGTCCCGCTGCTGAGAATTCTTTGAGACCCTATGTTCATATTTGGAGGTTGGCCAAGAGTAGGTACTCTTGTTTGGGTTGAAGCCACTTCAAGTTTGTACAAAAAAAGAGAGAAAGTGCTGAACCCTAGATAGGGTTTCAACTCGTTTTGTACTTTTGTTTTCAATGGAGTAGGTTATGTGGTCAAGTTTTGATTTTAATGCTTTTAGTTTGTTAAAACAGGATTCAGGTAGAAGTCCTCATTTTATTATGTATTTGTCTGAATAGCATCCTCCAACTTCACTCTTTTTGATCAGACACTATGGTTTATTTTATGTTATTTATCTACTTTTAATGAGAATAAATCAGCAGAAATAAGCATGTTTACAGCCCGGTAAAAAGCACAACTTTGGTCTCTATAGATAATTTCCCCATTCATGATGACTGCACAAGGGATACATTTTTATATACCTCACCTGTTAAAACTGTATTAAGGCTCAAAGTTATGCATAAGCTTTGATTGTCAGGTAGCCGCTGCCATGGTGAGTCCATGGTCCGCCTCAGCTCCACTCTTGTTCTACCTCTTTGCTGATTTTAGGATTCCCAGAGAAGATGGCCACTGCTAGAGCAACAACACAGACATTCATTTGTCAGCTCTGAATACAACAAGATTAGCAAGGAAAGATCTTGTAAAGGAAGGCTGAGGTATAAAACACGTATAAATCCGGGATGAGAAAACAAAACAAAAGGTCCTCTCATGCTCCCAGAAAATTTTCCGTAACCCTCCTCCCTGATCATTTTTGAACAGTCCCTTACTTGCCTGCTCTTCAAATATCCCTCACGCGCACATGGATGCACATAACCATGTTTTATAAGCTGTAACAAATGAATCATCTTGAAGAAATATCCAATAACAGAGCCCCTCCCTTCTCACTCTGCTCTGCTACCACTGCAAACCCCTGAGATACCAGCATGCAGACAAGACGGTGGGCTCTTACCGCTCCAAACAATTACCATTAGGTAGGCCATGACAGAGCTTTTCCTCACCGTGCAACAGACTGAAACAGCTGCTGACAAGTCCGCCTCTCTGCTCCAGTCTGCCGTGATGCTCTGACTGCTTTTCAGATAAGATACTCTCAGGACATACCTCAAGATAAAGGCCCGATAAACAAAATAACTAATGGGCTTCCTCCAACATTTGATTTAATTTAACTGGAGTCCGGGGAAATTGTTTCCATCTTGCAGCAGCATACAGCGGCTAATTGTAGCTTATCAGTGTGATCGCAGGTTTTAACATGATGCAATGGTTGTCATAGTTGATGTACTGAAGGTTTTTTTATATGTGACACGTGGTAATTATAGAGCAGCTATAGATAAATCTCCAGGCAGGATGCATTCATACTTTCACTAATCCAAACATGGAGCCACTAAACATGTAATTACCGTATAAAAGTAGCAAGCCCCATTGACATGCATTTTTAACCAAACGTAAAGCCAGATGATATGGAGATTTTTTTCGGCAAGATAACTACATAGATCTGGTGTTTATGCTCTAATCAGTGTTGCGAGCAGCCTCAATAATGAAAATGAGCAATTACGGCAGCTGTAATTTAATGTTCTCGTGCGCAGACTATTACATCATTTTCATTGCTCCAGTGTTTACAGTAAATGAAATATATGTCCACATGATGTATGGTAGCAAAACATGATGCTGTGTTTTAAAGGAAAGCGGGCTCGCCGGTGGGTCGCCGCGTCAAGCGCCCCCTCCTCCCCAGCTTACAGGAACAGGAGGCCGAGCCCCGCGCATACATTTCTGTTCACTTCATAATTTGGCAACAGTAACGTTTGAGGCATTTCACTCAAGTGAGTCATGGGTAGAGTGGATCTCTGTGCCAGAAAGGTGTTGGGTTTGAGTGCTGCGGTGTTCAGAATGAGGCGGACAGCATGACGTGACATGTTTTGCTGGTATAGAGGATACGGGAGACACTCCTGTAATGAGTGCTTTGTGAGATAATGGTATGCACAAGCCCACCTCCTGCTATGTTTCCTCACTCAGCTCCAGACGCAGAAACGGCAACAGGAACAATGCTGAAACATGTCACGTAGACGGGCTCGGGTTGGCGGGGTGTGTAGGCAATATAATCTTATTTCTACATGCCACACGATTGTCAGGGGCTGATTGCACAGAATAAAACTCTGAGTGCTGCTGACAGGAGGGAAACTCTTTGTTCCTGCTTGTACCTGCCATACATGTGGAAGGAAAAGTTCTCAGATGTTCAAATCTAAGAACACAACACTTGCTACATGCTTGTATGTTCATTGAACTCCTCCCATCCATAAAGATATTTTAGAGCCTCCAAAAAACAAAAAAAAGAATCCGGAAGTTAGTTACTTGTTTAGGTTATAGTTACAAACAAGGGGATCTTTTAAGATACGATGGAACTTAAAGAATTTCCTTCTGAATTCATAAAGTTCAATCTTATATTAAGCTTAAGCCTATTTTAGTTTTCAAATTTGTTTTTTTAATACCACGTTCCTTCTTTGGGAGGAAACTGTATCAGTGGAAAAACAAGGAGGAAATTTTGTATTAACAACTGAAGCTTCAAATGAACTTTAACAGGCAAAAACGGATTTTTTTGCCACTTGGGGGCAGCAGACACATGTTGTTTACAAACAGGTTCTAATTTATACATCCAGCAGTGGCAGAGCAACATTATCATCATTTGGACTCATCGCTTCAGCCACCTTTAATATGCGTGTCCAATACTCACTACTACGGAGCTACTTTTAGCTCTGTTTTTAGTTACTAACGACTTCTAAAGGATACAGCTGGCTCTTTAGCTACCAAAGCCTCCACTAGATTTATCAGTGAGCGGTTAAAGAATCAAGCATGATAGTGTATTTGTGCTAGGCAGCCTACCTGTTGTAATTTTCTGCTGCTAATTGTCTCAAAATTACGTAGAACAACTAGAAATGCAGGTTACTCTTGTTTGTGTTTGTGCTGTTTTGCCTTCGTTCCTCATGCAGCAAAGACAGGTCATAGTGGAGTGAAACTGAGATTATGATTAAAGACAATGGATCAGTGTCAGAGAGCACAAAGCTCTAGTTGTTGTTATACTACCTTTTGAATCTTTGGAAGTTCGCTATAGGAGGACTCGCAGGCGAAGAAAGTATAACACTGCTTTTACTGCTATAGGCCTGTTGCATCAGCAGTCACAGGCTGTGTTTATGGACGTGTGTATTCTGAGAGTACCATCTACCCAGTCCTGTTAAAGGCAACTTTTGAGCCAATCTGCATTAGACCTACATGTAACCTCATCACTAAAGGACGATGTGCTGTTGGCTTGTTAGACTACTGGCTACTGACATGAGACTACACATAAAGACACCATCATGAAACCATGAACCCACCTAAACAGCCTGTTTGCTGTTTGTTATTTGCTGAGCAGGTATCATAGAGCTGGTTTTGGGACGACAAAAACAATGAACCAAAACTGTAATGTTGTTATTCTGCAAAGTTAAATAATGAGTTGAAATTTGCCATTAAGCTCGTCTTTAAGGTTCATCAGTGCAAGCGAACACTTTTATGTTGTTGTGAATATATACATCATAGCTACTAGTACGTTGGGAAGCAATCGTTGGAAGCTCAGTACAGTGAGCAAAAACTTGTTTCATGTACATATCACAATGTGAGCCGATCCTTTAAACTGCTTAATCAATACAATGTTGGAGCTTCTTGCCTGGCGGTGACAGTGAGCTTGTAGTGTTCGTGGATGCTCAGCCGACATCATGCTGCAGCACAGCAGAGAGCACCGTCTAGACCGAGCAGCAGTATGGCTAACAGCTGTGTTCTCCTGTCCAGGGACAACTGCCTGTGACGGCATTTCCTTGGATACTCTCTCACATACTGTGTCTTTATTTCCAGCGGTCAAGCTCCCATGCAGCTCCCACCATGGATAAATGCAGCTTTGTGAGGAGTTTTTCCCCTCTGAGCAGCTGTCCGCAGCCCCTCGGGCTTTCGTCTGCTCAGCAACCCAAGCAAGTGCATGAGGGCTGTCAGGGCCGCGAGAAATGAGCATTCAAGTTGAGAGACAGTTTTCATTATGGAGCACAGTCTACTTTAGATATCATGTTTAAAAAAACACATTTTTGTCAGGAAGCCTCTGTATGAAACAAATTAAAACTAGACACACCTGTGTTACTGTGTGTACTTGACTGTGTACATAATGCATACCTCATTGAAGTCTGGCTTGGATACATCTCACACCTCAACCCATTTCACAATTCCTGGTAGTTACATGACTCACTGATGCTCTGTGGACGTTCCCAAAGTCGGTTTGTAGTCACACTAAGCTGTTAACTTTCCAAGATTATGTAGCCAACAACACAAACACAGAGACCTGGCACCGCTTTGATTGCATATAGACACAACTGTTATGGAAAATTTTTTCACTGCAAAAGAAAAAACGGCGTTGAAGATGGGCACGGGCAGGCGCATACCTTTAAATGGTGTCAGATGTCTGTCAGACAGAAAAAAGCACATAAAGTCTTCTGTCTGAGCAGTCGGTTTTTCTTGGATTTACAGAAAATACAACTACATAAGGTGACTGTAAATTAAGATTTCTTGTTTTAAAATGTATAAACTGCAAATTTCAAACATATATCTCAAAGAACATTGTGTCTTCAGTCCTTATGATCCAGAATCTATCAACTCTCCTTAACATTTTTGAATGCATATAGCATTAAAACACCTAAAACAATAAAGTATAAGGCAAGTTACATTGTCATGGACTGGCAATGTATAAGACATTTTAGTCCATTAAGTATTTTTTATTTTATTAATGAAAATAACTGATCTCTAACATCAGTGAATGAAACCTTGCTTAATTCATATTCCCAGTTTTTACAGTAGCCTGGTGTTAAAGGTTATTCTTGTGTTCTTGTGTTCCAATAAAACATCAGATTGTACCGTTTTTAACCATATTTTTGAAAAAAGAACACTACTTTTAGAATTTGGCTGTATTTTAAAGTAATTTATTACACTGTACAACAAGTCAATTATCCACTGAGCTGTCTTGCACAGTCAGACCTATCTACACACCACAGTGTCAGCACTGGACAATGGTCTGACTGCACCTCACTGTCATTCTGCTACCGGAGGAAAACAATCTGGATTGTTTGTATTCTTTAAAGCAATCACAGTTGTCACATTGTTATGCCCAAGATGCAGGTATGGTGCCCCTGAAAAATAGTGAGCAATGCTTTGGTGGAACAAAACCCACACAGGGAGGCGAGTGCTGTCGTTAATTATCGTTTTAATAATTTGTCAGCCTCTTTAACACAATGTTGGTTTTTTACACTTGTGCTTCAAAAATCTGATGATTTTATTACCTTTCGTTGTATTTTGCTGCCCTGTCAAGCACTTTGCTACCCTGTATTCTGAAAAGTGCTATAAAGATTATCATTATTAATATTATTAAAATAACTAATTCACTTGAAGAACCAAGCAAGCCTGTCTTATTGCACCATCAAACACTCTTTTGGAAAGACTTACATTCAGATAGCGGACGGCAAGGAGAAAACCTTGTGAAATGCGTATCGGAAATGACAGGCTTGTACCTGCAGTCTACATCTGATGAGTCAGTGGATCCACTGAGAGTCATGGACGGCCTCCCATGGTACGTTTTCACAGCAAAAAAAATCTTACAGTCAGAAAATATTATCACAAAAAATATGAATAGAATATACAAACAAGTTTGAGACCACCAATAGTTACTTTATATATTGTTGGCATTACTGTTAGGGCATTTATTTATATTTGAAAGGGACCAGCAATGTGGGGGAAGGACATGCAGTAAATGGCCATCCCTGTGCCAGTGTGCCATCAGGTGGCCTCAGAACTTTCATTTATTCATCCGTATCAGCCACTACTCTGGTGAACCTATTTCTACTTGATTTTACAAATTTTTATTCACTACTAAACACATTCTCATCCCAGCATGTGATGAGAATGTTGCAACCAACTGAATGTCTTCTCGCCTCGTCTTTTCAGTTACGTGGGAGAAACTAGCATGAAATCCAAATCCTTTTTTTAAAATGGAAAACAATTTCACACACTTGCAGCCAAAAAGTTTTAAATGACTTTTGAAGCCTACAGATGTTAATTTTGCTTATATAGCAGCTCATGTAATCAAATTTCGCATCCACTCACCAGGTGTCCCTGCAGAAACAAAATCTAATTCCCCTTTTGAGGTCTTAAATCTATAAGGCCTCTTTTTGCCTCCTATAGCAAACTTAATGTTGCCCTTCCTGGGTTCCAGATTTGTCGCTGCAAATTGTTGCAGTAAAAAGAAAAAATAAATCTAAAGCATAAACTAGCTGGTTATTGGAAAAACTTGAGCTGCAGAAAAAAAAACATGGCCTCAGTAAAGTGAAATACAGCAGATGAAGGTCTGAAGCCAGGCGGAGCAAGTGTGTCACTAATAAGGCCTTGACTATTACCTGGACTGACAGCCAGAGAATGGGAGGAGAAGTTCTGGCTCCACACTGCTCAGTCAGCCAGAAAGCCCCCAAACGGCAGGGCTAACGCAGGTCAAGTGATTTGGCGCCTCGGGTGTATTAAAGCTATTTACAAGGGACTAAAGGATTTACGTTGCTTCACCCATTCGGTCTGCGCTTTTATACGACCTGGCACCGGACTGCTGCGTTTCTCTGACCCTCTCAATCAATACGAAGGGGTAATAAAGAATGTTGCCTTTACGGGTGTTTGGCTTTTTGTTTAGGCGCAGAGTAAAGAAGTTTTTACGGCTGCCTGCTGATGCCTGGTGTGAACGCAAACACACACAGAGACGTGAGATTACAGGAGATCCTCTGCACTCTGTCACCAACACATACACAAGGAAACACACTAAAACAGCCATGCATGCATGCAGACCCGCTTGTATTCATATTTATTCTGAAAGTTACCCCTCTGAAGGTTATTCAGATTTACAGTAGTACTTTAATTATTTGGAGTTTATGAACAACATACAAACATTTAATAAACAGTGTATCACACACTATAATGTCACTTTAAGCAGATCTGTGGACACTGTGTTCATCAACAAGTTGTGCAGCTTTGTCTTTATATTGACTCTGATCAAAATGGCTTTAACAGCCTCTCAGTGTTAAATGAAGAAGAAACTCTGTAAACTGAGAACATGTAAAAGGAAACTTGTTTTCTCATGTGCAGTTAATTCAACTCAGCTTTTTTAAATTTCACTGATATGATGACTTTGAACTAATTACCCATAGCAAAGTTAAAGTGAAGTTTTTCAATGCAGCAGGGGAAGTTATGTTTTAAAATCCAAAGGCGTCTTCGGATTGTTGTGTTCTCTGTTCTGTGTTTCCGTGCTTTGAGATATGTTGTGAATTGGTGCTATATATTACAACTGAATTGAATTGAATTAGGACAAATGAACTTAAAATGATTTATTGTTTTTTATTGCTTTTCATTCCTTTTGTTCAGTAAGTTTGTCTGCATTTAACTGCTACACGAATAAAGACTGACTGATTATAGCTTTAAAGTTTTAAAGCAGGACTGTTATTAATCTCATGAACCTTCAGATTTATGTTGTGACCCTTGGGAGCATATTGGCTTTTAAGTTGGCAACCACTGGACAAAAACCTCTCCACCCTACCAGCTATCAGCAACAGTAAATGCTGCTTAAACAATGACGCAGAAGTATTATTAAACTATTCTGTAAAATATGACATGGAAGTCTAATGTCACTTTGAAGAACTGTTAATACTTTGGCAATGAGAATGTTGTGCTTGTGATGTACTTTAAATGCAGAACTTGTATTTGTTACGGGTCTTTTATTTCAGCAGAATATCTAAATATTTCACCAGGGACCTTTTCACATAAAGACAGATGCTGCCATCTTGTGGGTGCCTTTGGAAAGGCACAACAGAGGGTTTAGAAAAGCTTGCCACAGGACATTTCAGTCTTCCCTAACTTGAATAAATTGAATCAGTGTGACCCACCCTAAACAAATGTCTGAGCAGCAGTTACACTCTTTCATCATACACCAGCCCCGAGCTAAAAGGTTATGAGCCTGCAGTATGCCAATGCTTAGTAGAACATAATGAATCCTGAATGATGCTTTGCCCTTTGATCACATTACAGTACTCGATGGTGCAATTAAGCCAGTAATTAATAATAGATTAAAAATCCACAGTGAGTGGCAGGCAGTATGAGAAGCATGCTTTAAATTGATTTAGCCAAATAGAAAAAAGGACTAAAACTGTAATTACCCACATCAATCAAAAACTATGATGGAACAAAACCTCTGGGGCATAAAAACACACACACATGAACACACACAGTTTTACAGCCGTTGGCCTGTTAGTGCCCTGGCCTGCCAGCTCCAGACAGCCAATGTATTTCAGATTAGATCAAACTCCAGGTTACCATTTCGATTCTAAAAGCAGACATTCGGCACTTTGTTACCATGACGACACTCGCAGTCTGGCCTGCTGTCTGCCGGCATAAAAATAGCCGGGGGGTTGTGGTTCAGTTCAGGGCTCTCTGAGATAGTAGCGGGCAGCAGACAATCAAAAAAAAGAAAAGAAAAAAGAGCATGATGAGACCACAGTCATCAGGCTGCTGGATTGTCTGGTACCGGCCCTTATTCAAACTTTGATGATGCAGCAACAAGCTGCAACAACTTGGTGGTTTGTTTTCTGAAGTGTACACAGACTTCATGGTCCACAGCCTGATCTGTAGTGGCAGCGGTGAAATGGCAGCAAAGCGAGAAGGGTTGCATCTGGCGAGGGTGGTCTGGGCTGATTGGACTCCCTGGAGCTCCCCACCAGCAGTCACAAGGAGATGCAAAATTGATATAAATGATGTAAACATACTACAAAGAGACACAAAACAACCACAAAGTGATATAAATGGACTACAAAGAGACACAAGATGACTACAGAGACACACAAAAGAACTATAAAGTGATGTAAATTTACTACAAAGTGGTACAAAAAGTCCACAAATGCAAAAAACTATTACAGAGAGATGCAAAAATGACTACAATCTCATGTACATGGCCTACAAAGACATGCAAAAAATCAAAAACAAAGAAATGCAAAACAACTACAAAGAGGTACAAAATGGCCGCAAGGAAAATGACTGTAAAGTAATGTAAAAGAACTACAACAAGATGTAAAACAAATGCAAAAAGGCACAAAAGAGGCAAAAAACAGGACACGAGTATTTGGATCTCAAAATTATTATTCGGATGCCACCACAATGACCGAATATCAAATATTCAGATATTCAGATATTTGGGTCCAGCCCTATGATTGACAAAATCGAAGTTATCTGTGTGTGTTGTTAGTGTGAACTGAGTTCTCATCGTAGCACATCCAGTCTGAAACACCACTTGATGTTCAAACACGCAGCTGATGTGAACTCTCCGCTTCCTACTTGTCAAAACCAGGCAACAATGGTGATAAGAGTATTAAAATGATAATTCAAGGGACATTTAGAATAGATAAAACATGTGCTATTAATTTGCGATTAATCGTGAGTTAACTATGACATTCATGCGATTAATAGCAATTAAATATTTTAATCGATTAACAGCACTAATATTTATATGTGTGTATATATATGAATGCAAAATAGCTACAAAAACAACTGCAAAGAGACATGAAATGATTATAAACTGGTACAAAGTGACAACAAAGACACAACAAAAATACGAAGAGTTTAGTATCACTACAAAGTGATGAAAATTGACCACAAAAAGATGCAAAATTAATGCAAAGAAATGCAAAAAGAAGAGGTACAGCAACTAAAAAGAGGCAGAAAGAACCAGAAAAAAACAAAAGGCCTTCAAAGTGTCTGTGTAGATTCACAGTCTTCCAGATCATGGTAATTGTAGGAGCTTCAGTAGAAATCAACTGGACACCTTCAAAGTGAAAATCAAAGTGTAAATAGTCTACAAAGGGATGCAAAGCAATACAGAGAAATGCTAAACAAAGAGGTACAAAAACACAAAACAACAACGAAGAGTTGCAAAATACTACAAACTGGTACAAAATGACAACTACAGAGACACAAAATAACCACAGAAACCAAAACATTACAAAGTGAGAGAAATAGAAAACAAATGCACAGAGATGTGAAACAACTAGTAAGAGATACAAAGTGACCACGAGGAAATAAAATGGCAACAAAATGGTATAAAGGACTACAAAGACACAAAACAACAACAAAGACACAAAATTATTACAACGTGATGTCAACTGACTACAAAGATATGCAAAACAATGCAGAAAAATACAGAACCACTAAAAAGAGCTGCGAAACAAAAACAAAGACACGAAACAACTGCAAGGAGATGGAAACTGACTGGAAAGTCAATTTTTGTCTCTTTTAGTTTGGAGTCTTTTAAACATCTCTGTCCAGGAGCCCATTGTCTCACCATCTATCCATGGCTTTTTTAGCTATTGGAATTACTAAAGGCAGCTATTTCTGATTCCATATTAAAATGTTATTGTTGTTTATGTGGCATTACACTCATGTACAACTATTTGGAGGGCTTTACATGTGAGTGTTCACCTTATTTATTTAACTAGTTTCTGAGTCAGTCTCCTGCTTTCACATGTGTGTGAAACCACCTCTGGGGTCAGAGGTCACATGTTGTCAGTCAGTACCTGTGAAATCTAGCCCTCACACACTCACCTGCTGTGAGAACAACCTACGACACACGCTGTTCTCCCACATCACAGAAATGCAATCTCCCTCCAAATAGCAACGCAGCGTTATTGACTAATTCTAGCTGTCAGAGTGGGAGGAGAGCTGCACGCTCCAACCAATGAGACAGATCAACCGTAGGAACCACTGAAGCCATAAATGCCTGCATCTTGTTCAATGAAGCAAATGCACCACGATGTTTTCTCCTTTTATACAACTACAGAGTTATTACAAGCTCTACAGATTGCTTTAGTAACTCAGCCTTATAGGTCTACTGGCACATTCTGGGCAATTTAATCGAAGGCAACTGGACTCAGTAGAAAGTCTGTAGAATGTCTTTCACATACATTCTACTGAGTCCAGTCGACTGAATAGCCCAGAACGACTGTGACCTGGATGACTAAGGACATCCACAGACGTCTACTGGCACAGTGTCTTTTTTTGATGCTTTTTAAATCTTTAGCTTCTTATAGCCTTTGTGTAGTTGGGTGTTATTCTTATGATGACCATATTTTCTACTGTGTTTCAGTTATATTGCATCTCAGGTATCTGCAAGTTCAAGTGGTCTCCCTGTTTGCTGTTTCATTTGTCTTGTAATAGCACTTGAAGAGTCAGATTATCGAAAAACTGAAACCTTGGCTTGTTCTACTTGCATATTAATTAACATATTAATTTCTACTGATGTTATAGACCTCTACAGTTAGTGAAATGTTAACCCAAGACTGTATTTTTGGTAGGAAATATGAACACCCATATAAATATACACTTACAGGAACTTTCTGGGGTCCTAATACCACCCCGGTTTAAACATGTACCACTTTTTTCCAGTTTCAAGCACCAACAATTACAAATGCAACCTCTGCCAATGTCATTCAACCATTTCCATGTGTTGGAAACTATTTTGTCTGTGTCCTCACCGCATTTCATGGCTGCACAAGTTATATTTCTGGAGATATTCAACCCTTAAAATGGCTAAGATGTTTTTCTTGAGGATGAAAATGCCGAAAGTCACAGTTCTAAACACACACGAAATTCTCAAAATTTAAGCATAGATGCTTTACCAAGCTTTTGTCGCCAATTGCAAATAATGAAACTCTTAATAAGATCTGAGACAGTGGCTAACACTGCTGTCTGAAATGATACAGATTGACCCAGTTATGGGGCAAACAGCAATGAAATTCTTATCAGGTCCTTATTATTACGAACAAAGAAAGGAGTGAAGAAATAAATGACATTGTTATTGCTTTTATAATTACTCTGCACCTTTTAATTAATTCACTACAATGTGCAAACAGGCTTAGCCCTCATGTTAAAAATAGCTGTGTTAAGAGAAGTAAACAAACAACTGAAGGAACTTCTACTTGATTCATTGAGTTTCATGGAGAATACATCTGGACAGATAATAGTTCACTGATTATGTTTGTTTCTGAGTGACACTATACTCCTCAACATCTAATGATGTGACAGGACGTAAACACCCATTCAGGTTGTTCTCTAGCATCTGGTTTGTTCATCAGATGGATCTTAAACACAGTCCCACAAACTGCATCACTGTTCTCGGTATTTTATCACCATTTTAACAAACAGCAGTGATTGGATTACTGGTGAGCTGGAGGGCTTCGCTTCTCTAAAACATGCCTGAATATTTTCAGCTGGAGGCAGCATCAGAAAATAAAAAGATAACTGATATGAATGTAGAAAACACACTTCCATAACTATCATTTATTAAATATTCTGTCAGAAGCAGCAGAGACATCTGCTCTGATATCCTAATGCACACAGTGAGCACTTTATTAGGAACAGCAAACCTGATCTCAGCCAGGCCTCCTTTTGCTCAGCTCTTGGTGGCATGGATTCAAGAGGATGTTGGAATCATTCTGCTCCATGTTGAAATGATTTATCACATTATTTCTGCAGATTTATTGGCTGGACATTCACACTGCTAATCTCCCGTTTTACCACATCCCAAATGAGTCCTACTGGATTCACATCTGGTGAGGTGGAAGAGCAGTGAGGTCCGCTGAACTCGCCATGTTCACGGTGATTTCTGCCTCATGATATGGTGCAATTTGCTGATCAAAGTAGCTATTAGAGGAGGGTGAACTGTGGCCATAAAGGGGTACACATAGGCAGCATGAGTGTTGATATTAAAGCTGAGATACGCTGATTTTTTTTTTTACGTTTTGGGTGTCATTGTGCAAAAGCTCAGACTTTAGAAAATTCCCACAAAGGGAGATTTTGGCGAATCACAGGTCCATTCAACCAGGCAGGTCGTGATAGCAAGTGGTAGCTCAATTTGTCAGACACCAGACTTTGACTCAGGAAAGTCAGGTTTAGGTTCAGTGTGAAGTCAAAAGTAAATGTTACCTTGTAGCTTGACGTGTTAGAACCGTGTGCATGTTCATGGTTGTGTGTTTTGCTTTGGACAGTGAGGGGAGAGTTACTACTTACTGCAGCTTTTAGGCACCCAAAGTGTGCCAAGAAATCATTCCCTAAACCATCACAACACCAGCAGCAGCAGCAGCAGCCTGGACTTTTAACACATGGCAGTCAGGGTCCGTGATTCATGCTGGCACCAAAGTCTGACCTGACATCTGCAGCCTCAGCAGAAATGGAAATCCATCAGACCAGGTGATGTTTTGCTCTGGTCCTCAGCAGTGACCCTGTGCCTTCTGCAGCCTTAGATTTTGGTTCTGGGATGTGCTCTGATGTTGTAGCCCATCTGCCTCAAGGTTGGACATGTTATTCAATCTAAGCTGCATCTGCTCAGAACAGTTTGTAAAGATTTTTCCTTTGAGTTACTGTGGCCTTTCTGCCAGCTGCAGCCAGTCTGACCATTTTCCCTCAGACGTCTCTCATCAACAAGGCGTCTCCTCTCTGGATGGTTTTTGCTTTCCACAATTCTGAGTAAACTAAGGAGACTTTTGTGGAAATCCAGGAGATCAGCAGCTTCAGAACGTCAGAGACCAGCCTGTCTGGCACCAACAATCTGCTACAATCAAAATCACTGAGATCAGACTCTTTTCTCGTTCTGATGTTTGGTGTGAACATTAAGTGAAGCTGCTGTGTCTGCAGGATTATATGCGTTGCACTGCTGCCACATGATTAACTGATTGGATAATAGCATGAATAAGCAGGTGTACCGGTGATTTAAAGCTGCAGACAATTAGATATGTCATTGCAAAGAAAGCACAGGTGTATGATTACATTAAAAACAACTATGCTGTGATTAGGCTCTAGTCTTCATGTACACAGTTATTTTTTTTAACTAAGTTTTTCTCCTTTGTTCTCAAAAGAAAAAAAAGACACACAAGCACTGTTTTTTCTTCTGTTTTGTTGATGAAAAATTCACAGTGGAAGCATTGCCAAGAACAAGCCAAACCAAAGGCATCAAAAACCATGTTGGTCAATCCAAAGTGTGAAAACAAAACAAAAAAACAAAAAACTATATCTGGTTTCGGTACACTGTAAAAAAAATGAACTTTTTTTTAAACGGTTTTTGAGTGTTTTTTTTTTAATGTATCATTCTTTTCCGGTTTTTTACAGTTATGTTACAGATAACAGAATAACTGGTAAAACCACAGAAAAGGTAATCATTTTCATGTTAATAACTGTAAATAATATCAAAATAGAAATCTACGTGCCATTATTTAAATGAAAAATTTAACTGTTACTTTTTATTTCTTCTTGTTTTTTAATGTCTAGTAAAATCACAGAAAATAATATCAGTTCACATACTGACTCCCAGCCGACTCGGGCGAAGGCAGGGGACAACCTGGACAGGCTGCCAGTCTATCACAGGGCTACATTTAGAGACAGACAATCAAGAACACTCTCATTCACACCTACGGATAATTTAGAATAATCAATTAACCTCAGCATGTTTTTGGACTGTGGGAGGAAGCCGGAGTACCCGGTGAAAACCCACAATGCACAGGGAGAACATGCAAACTCCACACAGAAAGATCCCTGACTGATTCTGAAGCCTCTATTCCTCAGTATAGTGGAGCAGTAACTGAACATTTATGTTAAGTGTGTAAAATCCCGTTAGCAACGTAGCAATACAGAGGATAACAGTGCAGCCAGATTTAACATTGCAACCAAAAGCTCCATTTCACCGTTATCTGCATGTCCACACTGCAAACTGAGTTTCTGAATATCTTTAACGTGGAGGGAATTTTCCAAAAAGGTCATTTTTTAGTGCCTGAGAACTGCATTTGCATGTGGATGAAAGGCTACATGCATAAAAAAAGAGCTGAATTTTAAAAACCATGTGTGAGAAGCCTGGGTTGGCTAATTAAAGGGTCCTAATATTGATCAGGCTGGTTCAAGTGTTCAGGAGTTACTGAATGAACACTTGATGGAAATGAACCATTGTTAACACAACTTTGTTTCTCCTTCAAGAACAAATCAAAATGTCAAAGTGTCTGCAATGTAAAAGGTCGACTCAAAGGTGACGATGGATTTGTGTTTAATAATGATTTTATCACCAGTATATGACATTATATCACAGTATAAAGATTAACTGATGATTTTTAATTGTATTAAAACCTGGACAAACCCAGGAATGGTGTGCACACATGCATCTTGTCAACTGGGTATTTAGTTATGCTCTGTTTGTGCTGTGGCCCCGGCTTACATGCCTGAGACAGTGTGTACAACATGTGCAACAAGCACACATGCACAAAGTGAGTGCAGCACATTCACTTTTTGAGGATAGAGAGGGGTAAGAGGCTCAAGGCTCCTCCCTGAGAGTTTGTGAAAACATTCCAGCAAAGTGAGAGCGGTCAAAGAATTGGAAACTCTCAGAGCGGCCTCTTACTCTCTCTATCCTTCTCACCTTTTCGCATGTGTAGTTACAGTCCAGTCCTCCACAGCCTGCTGCATGTAGGTTTTGTGGCACTCTGAGGACAGTTCAGCAGAGGATCACATCAAAGAGAGAAACCTGAGGAATCCTCTTAAATCTGGACAAAGAAGCTCAGCTGTCTCATTGATCTGCTCACAATGAAGCCGCTGTATGTCCTCCTCATTTCCATCGCCTGGACTTTCACCGGGGCTCAGCATTACTACCAGGGGCTGATGGATTATCTGGAGAACAGATTGTTGGCTATCGAGGTAAGAGGAAACCCTGTTTTTTAAATGACTTGTGCTCGAACAGATCCCCATGTAGTCATTTAAAAATGACAAAAAAATAGTTGACTGCTTCCTCCTCCACTTTCTTTTATTTGAATTTAACGTCTTAACTAATGCAAACCAATTAATGCAATCTCTGCCCAGCTCATCAACTTCGCAGGGCCTCTGGGGGAAAAATCACTTGATGCATGCAGAGCTCTCCTTCTCATGCAACACGCAGCCTCTGTCCAACAACATTACATTTTCTTCAGTGTTTCAAGACAATGGCATACCAGTAATGAGTACAAGGCCAACCTTTGCTGCCGTGGCATTAAACATTCCAACAGACTAATAGAAAGACGTGTTTTGCAAAGGTAGCAAGGCAGTGATATCAGCGAATCAAATCACCAACCATTCAGTGTTGTTTCTTAAAAGGGAGGCATCTGTCTCAATGCCATGAAAAAAAGAGCAATCAAACTTTGTGTAAAAATGACTTTTGCTGGCTTGAGGTGAATGTGACACGAAACGCAAGAGGATTACATGTCTGCTTACCTCCGGGTGTCATTTAAATAATTCCTTTAATCTGTTCTTTTCTGGAGTACATTTACAGAGTCTGAATTTTCCTTTTTCATCAACTGCCTGGCTGCGATGCAAGAATGACAATCTTAAAACCATTACAAGCATGAAATGAATTGTCTATTTGCAGCTCAATCCTGCTCACTTTGCCCCCTGTGGCTTCCCTCCAGTCTCAGCTCCAATATGCTGGCTCAACCTCTGCATTGATATGAACACGGCAATTCATCAGCAGGCTTTCATTGAACTTTCATTTCCATTCGACCACGGGCCCACAGCAAGCAAAGGAGGAAAATGAAACTGAGCCGGAGGAGACAGCGTGGAGCCGTTGGTTATTACATCTCGCCCTGTATAATTCACCTGCCACTCTCACTGAGTCAATCAGTGAAGCACAGCGCTGTTTTCTATTTGGTGATGCTGGAAATGCTTTGATTGAAACAGGGACATTTTACCATAAGAGATTCATCATAGTAGGAAATAACACCAAGCGTCTGGAGACCTGTTGGCAGCTCTGTGACTGTGGTGCTTTGCAGTAAACTGTAAGGTCAAGATGTTAACACTCACAGTGACAGCATGCTGATGTTTAGCATGTCACAGATGTGTGCAGGGAGATGCACAGAAACTGTATTTAAAAGACAGATGTAGTGACTTCGGTGTCACCCATTGGTTTGTGGACTGTCATTCTGAAGCCTCGAGTTTGGATTTTGGATTAAGAAAATACTTACCGAAAAAATAGATTAAATGGGAAGTAGGGTCATTTTCTCATAGATTTCTATACAATTGGACTTCTTTCTGCATCCAGAGGAGTTAAGGACAATGCAGGTTTAAGGCACTGCCTATGTACATGTTGCTACCCAGTGTGAGTCACTGCTGAGGAGAGCCACACATGCTGAACTCTAAATTATTAATTTGTATTTTGTTTATGGTACATAAGGTTCATCATCTGTGCTGGAAAACATGGACCACCTTGTCACTAGTCTCACATAGCCTGGAGAATGGTCTGATTGCACCTCATCATTCTGCTATTAAAGAGGAGAAAGACGCTCTGGCTTGAATGTATTTCTTTAATTCAATCACAGCAGTCTTGGGCAGTTCCCCTGGTTTGATGGATATTTTAACCGCAGGGAAGCGAGTGCTGTCATTAAAATGGCTAATTCACTGAAAGAACACGGCAGGCCTGTTTTACTGCACAATCCAAATCTTTATAAACAGTCAATGGTCTATACTAATGATGTCCCAGTCAAATTTTTTTTTGCATGTGACTTGATCTGAGACATTATCTATTATTTAGTATCTGCAAATACAAAGTCCCAATCCCAAACCATTTCCCTAAATAATACACACTGCCAGTACACTGAAGTTTTTGTAGATTATCTATAGCATCTGGTAGCATCACCAGGTGGAGCCTCTTACTGTTCAGTACTGTACCAATCAGAGGAGGTGGTCACTCAGTCTACAGGCAGTTCTGTGTTGGAAAGCAGAGAACTAACAACGGGCACCATGACAAAGACTTCTGTGATGGCTAATGACCTCCAGCCAGAGCTCATGACTTTACGACAGGTTGGGATCATCTTAGACATTGTTCCTATATCTCAGTGCAATATGCCACATCAGCTTTTCTAAACAAAAGATTGGGCTTCGGTTTGTGCTGATACTGGTTAGTTAAGAAAAGCCTTGATGGGCTCTGATCCAGATGTTTGAGATCTGATCTGGACATCCCAAGTCTACACGTAATGGGATATTTCAGTCTTCTCTTAATCTCGCTTTGACAGCCCATTCTGTAGTAAGTAATGGTCTAGCTGCATTTCGGGGAAGCAGAAGGAAAAGACCAAACCACCTGAAATTAGCAGCAAATGGCAGCCTTATACCTGTATTCTACATCCGATGAGTCAGACTAGTCTGATGGACAGACAAGCCGACACTGGCTTCCCTCCAGATAAAAAGTTAAATATAGTGTTTTCTCTAATATGGTGCTTCCTGTAAAAAGCAGAAAAACCTCATCTGCTTTCTGTTGTAACACATGTGTTACTGTCTCCATGTCTTGTAGGACCGCATGCAGTTGTGGCATGATATGTCCCACCGGTACCACACAGAGATGAAAGATTTCAAGAAACTAACTGCTGAGGCCATGAATGGGCTAAGGAATGACCACAGCACATTGTTCAAAGACCTGGAAGGAGCTGGCGTCCGAGTGGATCGGGTGGAGCGAGAGATGGACTATGTCGAAGCCCAGACCTCCCCTCGGGCCTGTGCAAACAGGGCAGATAAGGTGGTGGAGCAAGAGGCCTGGGGGCTGCAGGAGATTAGAGAAGAGGACGAGGAGGAGGAAGAGGAGTGGGAGGAGCTGCACTCCAGAGTCTCTGGTGAGTTGCAGAGACGTACATGCACACTTCAAACAAAGATACTCTTTGATCTTCCAGAATCCATCCATAGTATTATGTCAGTAACACGAAAATATCCCACTACATCCTGTCACATTTTGCAGTAGGGTCATTACATCTCAAATCATTGGATTTTTAGAACAATCTGTGCTCAATCATCTCTGTTTTTTTGTTTGGATGACAGTATCTCAGGAACTATTAAGGATAAAACCCTAAAATGTTCTTTGTCATTTCCCACCATGCCATTGATTCAAAATCTGCGCTAAGCTCTGTCGCCACTGGTGTGTGAATGGGTGAATGCGAAACACATTGTAAAGCGCTTTGAGTACCACTAATGTAGAATGGTGCTATATAGGTGCAGACAATTTCATTCTGCATTATTATTTTTTGTTAATGTCTGCTCAAAGTTTGATTATTTCAACTGCGCCATAATCTGAGATTTTTTTGATATATTTGTCCAATACTGCAATTTCTGAATTAATGACATGATATAAAATAACAGTGAAAGTGTCAGGCTTTTATCTTGAATAACTCTTGAGATATTGTCAGTCAAACACAGCCTCGGATTTCAATGTGATTAAAAGTCTGCTGAAAGTGGGTGGACGACAAACTTTAATAAAATCTTTACATGCAGTATTTCATAAATCAATCTAAAAATTCACAGATACTATTTTAAATAACTGTAGGTTATGATAAAAAAAAGGTTTCAAGCAAATCAGAGATGGTCCAGCAGAAGGACCCTGATGATTTGAGATAGAATAACTCAGTATGTAAGCTAGCATACCGGCAATCCTCTGTGCTATTAATTACGTCACAGTGTCTGGAGCACAGATAGATAACAGATCATTTTGCAAAACAGACGGCAACAGTCAAACTCTAAGGCACAACATTATATGCAGTAGTATGGCCCACTGCATGCTGCATGAAACAGTACATACTTTGTGAGGGCAGTTTTAGTACGTACTTAAAGTAAGAAGAAAAAGTATGCGGTCTGGCGCAGTCAGAATATACAGGATGTATGGCCTGTGTAGTAAGCATTACACACCCACCAGGCATCACACCACTCCTTTTGCGGAGTTGCTCTGTTGGAAAAGCTGTGCCACTGGAAAACGGGAAACAAACACAGTGCTGTTACAAGTCATTTGGCGGAGCGCGTTGAGTGAGCGTACAGTCATGTTTTCCAGCAGAGATGTGGCTTCATGCAACTCATTTATTTCTGCAGAGCTGCTCCCCTGTTTGTGCTGCTCGAGCACAGCGTTTGTCATTACAATCTTCGCATCCCAGGGCGAGCTGCTACGAATGATGCTGAGTTACAGCTGCTGCTCTGAGTCATTTACTCAGGTAATACAGGCACTTAGAACCCGCTTAAAGTGTGATGAGAAAAGTGGTGAGATCAGATTTTAATTCCTGACTGTAAATCGGCAGATTTCTCTAAATGTGGCCCATTAGGAAAAAATCTATAATTTTTTCACTTGTTGTTAATGTTTCCACAAACTAACTCCCTGCTGATGGATCATTAAATTCCTTTGGTAGCGTTTATCCTTCTTACAGCATAAATGAAAAATCATTGATTTCTTTATTGTACTGGCTGACTTAATAAGCCAGTCAATACCACATAAATTCCAGAATTATGCTGTAATATCATGAACCATGTGCTCTGAATCAGAATGCACAATACAGTCAGGTCTGTTAAATACAAAGCCAGTGATGCCACAATGCAGAAAACAGCCTTCTCTGTATTGTGCAATCTGTGTCTGCGCATGGAGGAGGGACAGGAAACTGGCCTGAGGTCAGCGACGTTACTCTCCAAGCTCATGTTCGCAGGAGTGAGTTCTGCACAAAGTGATCCATTGTGAAGGTCTGTGAAGTGACCCACAATGAACTTTGCCGCATTGTAGGGACCCAGTTCAGATCGGTGAGCATAATGCAAATCTTGCTCCTGGATACATCAGAGTGGGGGAGAAAACATGGTATTAGTCTGACTTCCTCCACAGATGCATCTTCATGCTGACTGTGTGCTGCGACCATACTTCCCCTCATTATTATTCTGTGTCCCATTTCCTCCTGACTGGTCTGAATTTGTCTTAATTTGGAGTGCAAGACATCAACGGAAGCTTGATGCTTTCTGAAGGCTGCAAATGCTGTACAGTTTAGCTGAGCATAGAGACAGAAATTTAAATTACTTTACATATGCGAAACATGCCTAAAATAATTGAGTAGCTTCTCATGATTCATTGACAATAATCTGAGATGCAGCTTCCAGATGTACAAATGCAGAATATTAGCTCGGATAACCAGCCAGGCAAATAATTGGCCGATGCCTCCCTTTAACTGACTTTGAACCCTTTCTGAAGATTCAGCAAGCTAAATGTATTTAAACACTCGCAAATGTAGCCTAAGGCTGTGAAATGGAAACACAAAATTGGTGTTCCTATATTTTCTATAATAGTTTTGGGATTGTTGGACTTTTGGTGACACCAACTTGGGCTCTGAAGTTGTTATGTTTACTGTTTTATTACATTCCTAATGAACACATAATTCCTAATAAATGAATCTGGACCTCGACCAGCAGCATGGATGGATGGACTAACCAATTAAAAATGAAACTAATTAGTTTAAGCTCCATGTATAAATTTTAATTAAGATTTTCCAGAATATTTTTTCCTAAAATCCACACTATGCATTTAGCGACCAGCTTCTTCTATGCTGAATTTGAAAGGAAGGCTTAGTGCAGCAACAGTTTGGTCACTGTGAACTTATTCTTTCATGGTTGTTTCTGTCAGCTGAAAAACTATCTGGGTTTTTGTCTCCTGCTGCAGACTGTGTGGAAATCATCTCTGGCATCAGATCAGTGAAGATCCTGAAAAGACTGGGCAGCCCCAAGGGCATGTGGACCAGAGATCCCAGGTCGTCCAAAGTTTACGTCTTTAACGGGACTTCAGGAGACACTATCTACCAGTTCGACTCTGTACGGGACTTTTCCCGCTCTCTGGGGGTCACTAGCAGCACAAACATCAGGCTTCCCTCTGACTGGAGCGGTCCTGGCAGTGCTGTTTATAACGGCTATCTGTACTACATACAGCAGGACTCTGATATGGACGTTCAGGTGGTCAGATACGACCTGCTGACTGGCTCAGTGACAGACACGGCCATGTTCCCAGTGGAGAGCCACGCTTCTGTTTACAGCCTCAACCCAGAGACTGTTGCGGACCTCGCAGCAGACGATGAGGGTCTCTGGCTCCTGTATGCCCCCAGTGACAGTGAACCAAACATCAGCCTTGCAAAGATGGACGCTGCCACGCTTGATATAGAGCAAATCTGGGACACCCGGTGCCCGAGGGAGAATGCGGAGGCGGCTTTTGTAGTGTGCGGGACAGTATATGTGGTTTATAACACTCGTCTGGCCAGTCGCTCCAGGGTTCAGTGTGTGTTTGACGTCAACGACATGGTGATCAGCGAGGAGGCTCCACTGCTCTACTTCCCCAGGAGGTATGGAGCCCACACAAGTCTGAAGTACAACCCCGAGGAGAAGCAGCTCTACGGCTGGGACGATGGCTACCAAATCATTTACAGACTGACCATGAAAAGGAAGCTCCTGGCTTGACAGCTGAGAAGTGGTGTCATGTTTTCAAAGGCAAGGATTTAAAAACAGAGCAGTGAATGTTGTCCACCTTTAACCTGGTCTCACAATGCACTGTCTGACTTTGAGTTATTGTTTCACCGAACTGGCATCTGCAATAGTTAACCATACAACATCCCTTTCTTTAGATGGTCAATGTGAACAAACTACACTGTAAACATTTTCAAAACAGATTTTAACTGTAATTTTTATGAACAATTATCAGTTATTTTACAGATTTTTCCTGTTTTGTTCAATTACAAATAATAACTAGTAAAATCACAGGAAAAAGTATTCAATTAGATGTTAACCATAAAAAATCAGATTCCACTTGGTACCAAGTATCAGCTCCTGCTGCAACCCAAGAGATCACACCTCTGAGAGTGACCTCAGCAAGTGACCTTTAAATAGCAGTAATAAATTAAGTTTGAGCAGAGTTATGTGAAGTGGGACTTCGATGCTCTAACTAAAAAATGTGCAACATTTTTGCTCTGCAAACATCGATAAGCTTCTGAGCTTCTCAGATATTTCTTAGCAAGAAGAAGAGTAGAAAGAAATGAATACAGGTATATGTTATGTTTAGCCACTTCTCCAGGTTGCATTGCTCGAAGAAAGCAGAGGTATGATGACATTATCCTTTTAGGTTGTGACATGCTGTTTTCCCATATTATTCACCTGTATCTCTCACAGATGCTGGTGCAGTGAAAGGAGTAGCTGGAAGTCACTTTCGTATTGGATTTTATGCACAGACCCATGATATCTCTGCAGGATATTATGGGTCTGTGCATGAAGTGGGTATCAAAGTGTTTTAGTAGCTGCAACTCAACACACATCCCTCATAATATCACACATTTTTAAGCAAATAAATTAGCCTCTGAACTATTATTTATTAATTTTCGTATATGCGTGATATACCAAAATAGAACAAGCAAAATACATGAAAATGTCATTCAGTTTGCGAGAAGCTGTTAAGTCTCCTCATTTACTCTGGCCACTGGACTCAGACAAGATCTCATTTTCTTTGTAGCCCTTCCTGCTTGTTAAGCCAGTGCATGTCATTAAATGGTGTGTTATGGCACAAAACCCGCAGGCTGGAGAGCATTTTGCATGAGTCTTTTAATCAAAGAAATAAATAAATTCACAGAACTGATAACACATCACGTCCCATGGGAGAAAAAACAAGTAATTTTCCGATGCTGATTTTCAAACAGAAGAATGTTGTTCAGTTTAACTTCATTACACACCGGGTCACTCAGATTGTGAATCTTGATAATGATCTAGAATCTAAAAGGAACTCATAATAGACGTTTGTCTGAACTCACATTTTCTTAAACATTTCTATTATTACAAATACAAAATGTTCAATAAAAAATTGGAAATTCAGTGCTATCATAACAGTTGGAAGGGATACGAGATCATATCAAGAAACATTACAATATTAGGCAAAGTCAGAAGGTCTTAAAACAGTCCATAAACTGAGGCAATTGATTTAACAGGTTTCATCCACTATGAAAACACAACACATTGTCAGAGAAATATATGACCATCATAAAGCACATTTTGTAAAAGAAGGAACAGAAACTACGCCATTGTTCAACCACTTGTTTCAGATTGTACACCTAAATCAAATCTAGGAATAATGTTATTAGTCTAGAGAGAAATTTCACCATTTAAACGACTGTGTGAATAATAGCAAATTTTAAACTGGTACATTAGTGGACGGGGTGTTGATGCTGTCAGAGATTACGTCAAGCACGAACAATAACCCACTGACTCATTCTCGCTATAACAAGTGCCAATTAGAGAAATGCCACTGCTCCGTGGACGCTGACCTGTCCGACCTTCAGCTGCCCTCACTCTGTTGTCTCAGCCTTCAGCACAAACACAGACGTACTACACTGCTCACATGAGGTAAACTTACCCAGGAAGGAAATGACTGAAACAGACCTCGCTAGGTCTGCTGAATGCATCTGCTCATGTCTTGACGTCTGGCCCCAGTTTTTCTATGACATTTTCACAAACTCTGTGATATACAGCCTTCTCATTGTGCAGCAGTCTGCAGCTGAGCTGTGCTTCTACTCGTCCAGATGTTTAGACTCGTCCACACCAGTGCCAAGACAATTGTTACATATCAGATTCAAGTTGCTTTTGAGATTTTACAAAACTGTTTTTAAATAAATGCTCCTTGTATCAAACAGAAATTATCTGTTCAAGCACCATCGAATATAACCTGTAAACATTTCCTGGCAGCTTTCCTGCCTAATATTTACTGTATGACTTAACATGTTCTGGCCTGAATGTACTGATTGTATCTGTACTTGCCAATTAAAGCAAAACAAAACTACTGCAGCAGGATGGCAAAAACCTGGAACTGAAAGAAAATGATGAGTTGTTGTGTTTTTTTTCCTGGTTGCAAAGCTATATGGGACCTCCATTACCTTTAATTTCTTTTCATGGCTTTCTCATTAATTGAAGATGAGCACGCACCAAGGAGGAAGAAAAGCACACAATGTCATAACTTAAACATTTTTTTGACTATTTAGAAATAAAAAACTTAGTCGAAATCAGTAAAATTATAGTGTAGAGGTGATTTCATCCCCCAATTCTTACGTTTTTTCACATGCTGCACTTGATGTTAGCTTGCTAATTAAAATACCAAAATTCTGTGAGAAATGAATCGCAATAGTAATGCTAAGCTAGATGACACAAAGCTAACTTGAGTTAGCTGTTTTACATGACAAAACCCAAGTCACACAGGCTATATAGGCATAAATATCCTAATATAGCTTTAGCAAGTTAATTAACATACATTTAATTCCTGCGTTTGCCTGCTGAGCAAAACGAGTAAACCTACAGTGTAGAGGTGATTTAACTCCACATTTCTAAAGCTTTTTCATGTGCTGCACTTTGATGTTAGCTTAAGATATAATATTCCAATGGGAAAATACAGCTAATAGCAATAACACTGCCTTGAATGACACAAATTTAGCTCGAGTTAGCTGTGAGAGATGACTTTCAGAAGATAAATGTAAATATGCAGAAATATGCAGAAGCCCCTGTGACACAAGCTACATTAGCATTAATACACTAATATAGCTTGTGCATGCTATTTAGCATGATATGCTAATATAGCATACGCAAGTAATGTTACCATACATTAAATCCTGTTGTTTGCCTGCTGAACAAGGTGAAAACAGAAACACTACAAATTTTTGCATATTGCATAAACATGGCAACAAGTAGAGTTAAGAGTGTGAGCTGTTTGTTCTTCACCAGTTACTGTGAAAAACTATCCAGTAGCTTATTAAAATGCAAGGGTCTGACCAGAATGCTGCTAACAGCTTTTCATTGAATTTTCAACTATTTGACAAACCCAAATGGTTAATAACAAAAGAAGTGCGATGCTAAAATGCATGTATGAAACTCAATTTGAAAGCTTACATCTTTTAGTTTCTTAAATGTGCTTGGTTAGCATGTGGCTAAAACTAGCCTGCTGGCTGTTGGGAAGTTGCTTTCAGAGGTGAAAGAAAGGATTTCTTATTTTTTTCACACATCACATTTGTGATTTGTGCATTTTGTGGCACAAAAACAACATCTTGAGTTGTTCTCTACCCCTCATGCATGTGCAACTCAGTGCTCCCGTGATTTACTGCGAAATAAAACTGCCTACCTGTGATTTTGTGCATCTTTTTGCCTGACTTAAATTGTCATCTGACTCAGCAGGGACCCATTAAATTAGTTCTACAGATACAAAGAAAACTTTTCTTGTCATATCGAATTTTCTCAAAAACTGCAGTCAAAGAATGTGGGTGGGAAAATCAAATTAAAACAATATGAATATTAACACACTATCTCTGTACACAAAGTAAACAGCATAATTAGTGACTGAATAAACATCAAGAAAGTTGCATGTTTCTAAAAGAAGAGTATGTTCTTTTTCATTTAGATTTTTCTCAGTCATCACCACCAACAAAGCTACATAAATCCAATTTTTTTTTAAATATATTCCTATCATTACATCTTCTGGTTTTTAGTTTAGAAAAACAAAACACACGTACAGTAACCGGCAGACGTCTGTACATAAAGCTATACACATCCACCAAAATCTGATTTTTTTAAAAAAGAAAAAAAAAGCACAATAGGAGACAAAGAAGTGATTTTGAAGAGTGTTTCTTGTGAGGAAAACATTGTGTTTGTGTGAGTTTTCACTTGGAAGAAAGGGTGAGATCGCCCAGAAGCAAACATCAAACAGAAAGAGGTAAGGGTGTGTAAAGTGTGCTCGCATTATCTCTGGGCACAAAAACCTTTGCAGGTCATTGACAAAATGTTTATTTTTTCTAAAATATTTTCTTTTAGTTAGTTGTATAAGGTAATTGTGCCTTTATTTGTTAATTTAACCTAAAAAAAGCCCCGACAAAGATTGACAAAAACCTTCAGCCTGTGTGTGAGACACACTACAACTGCAAATTGTCGAACTGAGAATATATTAGCTTCAGCCTGATTTAGTTTCTCCTCAGTGAGCTGGAGATACAATAATTGCTTCTGTTAGTGATGAAACTAGAAGTACAGTAAACTCAGCTGGAACATCACAAACAATAATGAATGATGGAGCCGTTTTATACCTAATAGTTCCACAATGCTACAGTTCAGTATTGGTTTACTGTAAAATTCAATGGGAGAGAGCTGTAGAGTTTCGGAATAGCTTCAGATCCCTTTTAAGATCCTCTCCTTTTCTACTGCGGCGGTGTCCTCAGCTTCCTTCTGTGAAACTTCCGCTCCTTTCAGGGAGCGATACCCGGCAGAGTTTTTCCATCAAAGCGTCTCTGAGTCTTCAGTGTTTGGAAAGTCTCCTGTGAGGACACCGAGATCAGTTCACCTAAGCTCGGACAGCTCGGTATTAAATGTCTGCAGGCTGGATGTCCTGCCAATCTTCTTGTGAGAACAACAAAACCAACTCTGGGCCATCACAACACCCACATTTCAAATTGAGGACCCTAAATTTGAACCCAAAAAGACCGCGCTTCACACAACTAACTGACTGACTGACGCTAGATCAGTTCTTGGGAGTGCTCTGGGACTGGACTTGAGGAAGGGAGGGACAGACAGAGAGAGAGGGACAGAGAGGGAGAGACAGTGGGGTTGTGTTTCTCCTCAATCAGACAGACGGGATGTGGATCAGCAGGAGGGAGGAAACCCCCTTCTGGGCTGCTGGGTCACAGGTGGCTCTGCTCAGGGGCTGGCGGGAGGCCGGGGTGAGGGGCATGAGCCCTGGCTGTCAAAGCTGGCTGTCCTCGCCTTCCACTGCAGGACACACAAACACAAGGCAGTGATTCATAGGGCACATGCTGCTTTGGTCGCTTTCAATACAGGGCAAATATCACTTTAAAGGAGAGTGTTCCAGGAAGAGAATGAGGGCATTCATACAAGGGAGATTCAGTAAATCTGACAAAATACTCGCATTAAATCTCATCTGAAACATGCCATATCTCCACAACATAGATTAATGTTGAAATTAAAACCATACAGAGCCTGTGCTCATTTCCCTTCTCATGCCCTACATTCTAAAAAGTGATTAAAGGGACCTATTTCCATCACTTAATTAAATGCATGGTTTTCAAGATAAAAATTCCAATTTAATGGTTTCGATAAAACTTTTAAGCAAACATCATTTTGATGGTTTGAGTTGATATGATGATGTTGCATCAGCTTAATATTATGTGCAATTTAAACTCAAATTCCTGCATTGGTTAACTTAAAACTAAATTCAAATTAAGGCAACCTAATGAAATTTGCTCTTCGTTACCTTAAGAACATGATTTCAAGTCCCCTCCTCTACTTCCTTAACAGCAGAAACTTATTTTCTCTAATTTTCCAACTTAAAAACTTGCCTTTATAATTATGGTAGTCAAGTACATAAAAAAACCTAAAAACTTAAAATCAGATTTCTAATTTCCCAAATTCAGCGTTGCAGGTTGGTTAAACAGAAATTTCATTAGAGGTTTTCACAATTTCAGTTGAGCACAAACATTATTATTTATAGCTCGCAGTCCTTGGTTGCAGTTTCTTATACAATAAAGCTTTACTCTATAACTAATGCTAATTTTCCCATAGTTTTACATAAACTTCGCTCATAATCAACTAAAAATGTAAACTAATTTAACTAAAAACAGGTACTTAGCTGTAAATTACTATGCCTTTTTTAAAATTTAGCTTTAATTATAATGGAAATAGAGGAAGCTGTATTTATTAGCTTTGCTTGTGAGAACTGTCTTAATTATCATATTTGCCTTGAAGAACCAGTAATGATAATAGATAATCATGACCTAAGTTTCCGTCTGCAATTCCCATAAGGCTTTGCTGGATGAAAACAACAAATTTGCTCCATTGGATTCATTGGGCAGAACTGTGCTATTTTTAAGCCTTTGCTTACATTTTTTGGTAAGTGGCACCATTAAAAGTGTACTGAGTTAGCTATTAGCTGTTCTTAATTGCAGTGCATTCATGCATGTCTAAACAACCATCACAGCATTACTTTATTGGTGAAGAAAAGTTGAAAACGTGATGATTCTCAAAGACGTTCTGGACTTACAAGCAGCACCTTTAAAATTTCCAATCTGATTCATGGATGTTTTTAAAGATGATCTTCAGAGGTCATTGTATCCTCTGAAAGATTTATTAGCTTTCAAAACACATGTATCATGTAGGTGGATTCAGATCAGACTAAACTGATGCAAGAAGCTATTTTGCTGCCACTGCTGCTGCAGATTGTGAAAATAAATTGGCCAAATCAGACAAACATCCACCTTTCACTTGTTTCCAGCCAACCAAGGTTCATCAGTCACTTTAACTTGAACCAGTATCTTCATTGCCCCACTTTTCAACCTCTTTCCCTAAGCCCCCTGATTCCTCCAATAATGGTGAACATTTACAGACTAGTCCTTTAAAACGACTCCAACTGCAACCTTACCTCCTTCTCAGACTTCTTGGACTCCAGCAGGGGGTGCCAGTGTGCAATAGGCTTGCGTGGATAAGCCAGCATCTCGTTCCAGTGGTCCCTGCCAAGTCCTTCAGCGTGGCATCCAAGCCTCATCACGCCAATGATCTCATTATGACCTACCCTGTGGGGACACACACACGTACTGGTATGAAAACATCTGATCTAACCTGACAAGACATCTCATACATGGCAATGCTTCTAATTACAAGAAGGCCATTTTGTAATCGAAGGAGACACACATCCAAGTGTGGATGTCCTGTCGATTGATACAGTGAACCTGCATCTGATTGTCTGTGTGACGGAAGAAGTGACTCGCTGCACGAAGGCATCCAGAGCTGACCTGTTCACACTGTGTGAAGTGCAAATGAGAGGAGGCTTTCTTTATTTCACATAATCCCCAGATTATGAGCACAACTTCATTTTAATCCTCGCATAAATGCAGACTGGAAAGAAAACACAGAGGGCCAGGCTTCTAATCCTGGAAGCATCCACTCCTTTTATGCTAGACAGTAATAAAAAGGCACACAGTCTGACCTTTAACACATATGCTCTCATTCTGTCAGCTGTCCGCACCGCATCCCTCGCTTCCCTTTCCTTTTATAGATCCACATACTGTAAACATAATGGCACTATTGCACTCCTCATTTTCTGAAGAACTGCCTGCAATGACATAAATCTGTTTTCCACAAAATAATGGCAATTATTTCACCAAAAACCCTTAATATTACATCTACTTATCCCAAAATTGATCCAATCACATGACGTCTCTTATTTTGTAAGTATCTTGGACCATGATTAGCTTTTAACTAGTTTCAATGTATCAAAATTATGCTGTTTATACATTTAGGGTGAGAACTGAGCAATTCTTTCCACTTTCACTAGATAAATGTAAAAGCAACCTTCTAGTGTCAAACGCTACAAGTATATAACAATAATTGAAATGCATTTTCAAATATTTAACATTATTGTGACATTAGATCTGCACGATTACACTTGTACTGGGTTTATGAGGGCTGTAGCTAACAGTTATTTTATGCAATAAGAAACCATCACCTTTTCCCTGAGTAGCCAGAACGTTGTTTTGTTCAATCAAAAGCCCCAAACTCAAAGACATTTATTCTACAATGATTTATAGCAAAGGAAATCAGCAACTTCTCACTCTAGAGGCCGGAACCAGAGAATGTTTGACATTTTCTATCACTGATTTCAATCTGACCAACTAATCGTTTAGGCTCCAGCGTGTACGTACAGATCGTAGTCCATGACAGAGATGTGCAGGCTGACGTGGTCCATACTGTCCGGTGGGATGTCAAAGATGATGGCCTCATTGTAGGTGGGATTCAGCGTGTTCTTTTTAATGCTCGTCTTCTTCTTTTTCAAACGTCTGCCGTCACAGATGAGTGACACTTTGACGTAGGGATCTGATCGGCGAGAGGAAAAGAGAGAGAGCAAGGACAGAAAGCATGACTTTATAATTGAATATCATCTGGTTTGGACACTTTCCATGCTATCTGGCTCATTTGCTAACTGCCAGAACAGTAGTTATTATATAAAGATCAGGCTTCTGGGCTTTTTCAACAAACAAAGCATCAGTGTTTGTCTTGACTGGCGAAACATCTTTAAAGATGTCTGCGAAGATAGATTTATCAGTTTTCCATTTCATCACTCACTGTGTTACCGTGAGTGCTTTTTTCTTGGTTTCTTCTTAAACATGAAAGAACCCCTGGAGGACCTGGCATCAGTAATGTGCATAAAAGTAGATGAGTCAATGCCTTGTGTAAACAAAGCAGATGGGAGGCCACAGATAGCTGTTAAATAGCACGACTGAGAAAGCTTCCTGAATGCTGATTTCAGTCTTCGTCTGTCAGCGATAAATCGGCTCCTATGATCCATTATACCACATTTTAGTTAGATGTAAGCTGCCCTAAATCCGTAAACAACAAACAGCGCAATGTGTGCTCGAAGGCACAATTCAACAGACACAGGTTTACGACGCGCAGATTGAAATAATGGCACACAGCCTAAGCCCTAAAAACTCAGGGGATTAAAGTGGTGAGTCACATTAAAATTGTGAAATGTCATTAAACATGGGTGGAAAAAATACCACATTCAATTGGAATTACTCCTGAGCCCTGGCATTTAATACACAATAAATGTCACATTGTACAAGTAATATCACTATTGTAGGGAAATAGAAAAGTGGAACAGCAGTCCATTAAAATAAACAGACTGCCTGCAACTATTTGCTGACGATGTCTTAATATTGCAAGTGTTGAATATTAATAACTGCTGAAATAAAGAGGACTTAGGAGCGGAGAGGCGGCTCCACTGTTCGTTTTATCTCATATGCTTACAATTGGATTTTCAAAGGAGGGTCCTTTGGTTTAGAGTTGGTGCAGTTGTCAGTGAAACACACTAACACAACACAACACACCTGAGTATCCAGTGATGTCCATGGCCTTGAGGTTCCTACACTTGATGACAGTAAGCGTGAGTCTGCCTGCGGTAGGCAGGTAGCATAGTGAGAACATGATCTCCCCAAGGTCGACACTTTCCTATGGGAACACACACACAGGCAGAAAAATCTCTTTCAGTTTCACATTTATATTCAGCATTGACGCTTCGATTCTGAGTGAAGTGATGTACAATGAGTGCAGGGTCGCTTCCTGAAGGTCTCCTACTGGGATCAATGCCTATATTTTGTTTATAGTGTGCTCTTTGTAACCACTACAGCACTCAGTGAGGCAATAACTATCTAATGGATTATTGGGTGATCTGTCATTCCTCGTCGTGAAATTGCAAATACACTGTGTCTTCACAATTCTCACAGTTGAGACTACAGTAAGCTAGCAAAATCAGTGCACAGACTCCACATAAAGGTGCACTAAAGAAGCAACTTGATGCAAAATAGTACAACTTTCCTTTGCATTTTTGGCTACACAATGAACCTGTTATTTACCTTTCAGACTGAATCCAGTAATATTGTGAGCTGTATTTTTTTGTAAAGCACACTGAATGAGTTGTGTTTTCTGCATTTTGTTCCAGACAGAATGGTAAACCCCCCCTCTCTCTTTTAAGGGAGAGGACATTTTATTCCTTTATTAAACAGAGCCAGAGGAGAGATCACAGGGAATCAGAGTGCAGCTGGATTTGAGCTGGGGATGTTCATGGTTGACATCCTCACCCCTCACCCGAGAGGGCACTTTTTAAAGGGAACGCTAAACTTTAAAGTTTGTTCATTTCCTCCAAAACGGGAGGAAACTGCTAATTTCTACATACTTTCATGATGAAACTGTGAAGTCGTAGAAAAGGGGGACTAAGAATCTACAACCACCATAGTAACCAAGAGGTCTAAGTGTAACCACTGACATTAACTTAGTTTAATCTCTTGGCATGCTCACATTTACTAATTACCACTGAACACAAAGGACAGCTGAGGCTCATGCAAATGTCATTAGTTCTACATGCAGATTCGAATATGCATATACATTAGTACAATTCACACTGAAGGGACTGTTAATGTTTGTGTCACATTTATAATGGCGATTCATCCCGGAGTTGTTGCAACATTTTATGTGAAACTTCAAATGTCACGGTGACTCTAGAGAAGTCAGAGGACTACAAAGGTCAGAAAGATTTATCCTCTGAGGACCATGAATGGAATCTGATGCTAATCCATCTGATAGTTGTTGACATTTTTCAGTCTAAACTTTAGACTGTATATAAAGACGGACAACAGAAAGCTCCATGGATATATTGAGAGAGCTGGGTATGGTCTGTGAGTTCTGTCTAATTTTTCCTTGTGGTCACTTGAGGTTCTGCAACTGAAGAATCCCCTGCAGCCAAAAGCAGTTTTCACATATATCACCTTGATAAAAGAGGGCAACTGCAAACAAGGTTGTATTTTACCTGTACCATTTTGAATGTTTAAATAGTGGATTGACCCCCCCATGGCAGATTTCTGCAGTATAAGTTATTAACCCCCTCCATGTACAGTTTTGGAAACAATTATTAGACCACTGTTTTCTGACTCGCCTCAACTCTGAATGCAAATGACATCACCAGTACCAGATGGCTGCGTCCATTTTCCTGATATTTTGAAGGTTTGTGGTTTGGACCAAACTGGTGGACTGACTGACTGACACTGTCATCCTCATTAATTAAAAATAATAGTGAAACAGAGAATGTGTTCTGAGCTTTTACTTTATACTGAATGTCTTCTATTTGTGAACAGGGAAGGTTTCCCCGCCAGTAGTTTCACTTTAAGTCCTTGAGGTTATCCAGCTGGAACAGTTTGGTTTGATTACAGAATTATGATCGACCTTCCAATCAACTCTATGATACATCTGTCAAATGCTTAATCTTATCATTCTCATTTTCATACATTACAGTTAATTAAAACATAACTGAGAATATATAATTTATGACTTAGAGCAGGGGTGCCCAATCCTGGTCCTCGAGGGCCGCTATCTGGCATGTTTTAGACGTTTCCCTCTTCCAACACACCTGATTCAAATGATCAGCTCGTCGTCAAGCTCTGCAGAAGGCTCATAATGACCCTGATCATTTAATCAGGTGTGCTGGAAGAGGGAAACATCTAAGACATGCTGGATAGTGACTCTCGAGGACCAGGATTGGGCACCCCTGACTTAGAGCTTCAGTTCAGTGTAACCCAAGGGTTAAAGGTTCATAACATCAAGAAATGTTTTTATACATTTAATATTGCTTTTCAGACTTTTTAAAGCACAACATGTCTACTGGTTAAAACATTAACTTTCACTAATATACACAGTCCTGTGAGTCTCTACTGAGCAAATAGTCTCAAGTGAAATGAGTGTCCTGTTGTCATGTGAGTTCTTAGCCCAGTCCTGTAAACAGTATTAGGGTTGCGCAGGCCCCCGAATAAGCTTGGTGAGAACCTCCCTGATTGACAAATCCCAACACGTCTGTCTGAGTGCTGCAGTCTTAACGTCTCCTCTCACACACAGCTGCGATTTGGCTTTGCTTTTTTTCTGCTGCGGAAGTGAGGGATTTTGTTTGAAGGGTGTGAAGGTTCAGCCATAATGCAAGAGCACAGCAGAAATGTCAAGTGTTGTAAAAGCATGAAGAGACACTTTGATTGTTCTTGGAGAAGCACAAGCTGTTTTGGTGCCAGTCAGTATCATCTGTACTGCATTAATCACCTCTCAGCTGCAGTGTGGCAATATGTAAGTCAGAGGCTCGGTCACTCTATTGTTTTGGTGCAGACTAAAACATCTTGACAACTACTAGAACGGTTCAGATATTTCACTAAAGCAAGATGAAAAGTCAGGAATCAACTGATCAGTTTGTGGGCTTCATCTTTTGAGGACTTCCAGTATCTTTTCATGTGGTGAAATATTCAGGTCTTAGTTTGGCCTCTGACCAGAAAACCTCAGCTGTGAGACTTAAAATTTGACTTGGTTGACACCTGACTTGGCAACCCATAAGTATTGATAAGTGCTCTGCATAATGTGATTTTTCGAGCTTTGCCAAACACACATTGATAGTAAAAATTAACAACATAACCAGGATCTGCGCCACACTTCCAGGGTGTCCTCAAGGTTTTTGAAGGGCTTCGATGCTACAAGTAGACGGGATTGCATAAGCATTTTCAGACTGTCTTTTTGTCTGTGATGGCTCATCTGTGACAGCTGATTTTCTCCTTGCTCATCATGAATTTATTTCTTCCAAGGCAGCAAAACACATTACAGAAGCCTTCACAATCTCCTGCAGGTTAAAGTGAGCTAAGCAAACACTTGCAGTCCTGATTAACTCTGAAAGACTCACTCGCTCGCTAGCCTAGCAACATTAAGACAACGACCCAGAATTCCAAACCTCACCGTTCAAAAACAATAACTGTCTTGTCCACTAATACATAATGGCCCAACTTTTATTTGGGCCAATATGGTATCCTTTCTCTGCAGAGTGGTGTAGAATTATAAATATGGATGTCCTGATCAAGGCAGTTTTTAACTGATCAGCAAGAACCTAATCTGATCCTTTGTTTATGACCACAGTCACATAGATGGTGTAAATATGAATAATTTACTAAGTAAATGCAACATTTTCAATCAGTGATTGGTTAATATAAAAGACAAGTCTACTCACTGGATATTTGTTTTCTGCTTACATTGTTTCTTCAAGCTGTGAATACACAATATGGCAGCTGCTGAATTTACCATTGGGACATGTGAATCTTACACAAGTTAATCTCAGTTTGATTAAACAAATGTGAGCTAGCTGGAAGTCATTAGCCGTTACAGAATGCTTTATCATGGTGCCCCTTTACTAGCTAAATCCCACCAATGCTCTCTGCTTGCCAACACAGAACTGCCTGCTTCCTCTGGTCACAACAGAAATAAACAGAGTGACGTTCCACCTGGTGGGGTAATCAGGTACTATGACTACAATACAATACTACATTACTTGAAGTGTGTATTTAAAAAAAAATTAAGCACACTTTTTCTGTTCATTCTGCTCAGGTGCTGCAAACCATTTCGGTACTGCACCCAGGTCTTGTGATGACAGGGAAAACACTGACCTCCATACACTTTCAGGTACAGCTGCTAGCACCACAATAAAATGTAGAAAACTCTAAATTAGGGCTTTGAATTTAGAAGCGTTAATGTATCTTTTGATTTAAAAAAAAAAGTCCCTTCTTGCTCTGAACATGTTTTCAGTGCACAGGCGAGTTGTTTATGTGCTAGTTTCTGATTTTAGTTGTTAAAAGAACACATTTTTGTTTCAGTTAAATATTAAATTGAATTTACATTTACATTTGTCTGTTCCATTAGCTGTTGGAATAGCCTTTTTTTTTCAAAAAAGAAAAAAGTCTTTGGGATTTAGCAAATTTGCATTTAGCTCAAAGGACTTTGGTGCCAAAGTCAGAGCAGAGTCTTGTTTTGTTGTTTAAGTAATTTACTGTATTACCATACACATTGCTTTTTATGTTTATCATTCTATGAGTGCTTTATTGCAATTAGTTTGGCCATTAGTCACCACCACAGCTGACAAATAATCTCCTCCATTCATGCCACTGATGAGCCTGTAAAAAACCCTCCCAGGATGATTTGTTTGATTGAACACATGAGAAATAGTGTGAAAGTCATTCAGCATCTAGTCTCCTCTGGACTCTATATAATAGAGTTGCTATTATTGATAAATATCACTCATTGATCTATAAACTGATGAGGCCTGCTGTCCGTTTTCCTTGCTCCGTCTGCTCAATACTGCCATTTTTTTTGCTCATTAGGCTGTGCAGCATCTTACATAGTCTTAATCGAACGCCACTTCATATTTGTTTTTCATTTCAGCTCAACACCCACCATCTGTGCATTCTTTATGTTGCCAATCTTGAATTTAATGTGAGCAAGGGATTTTGTCATAAAATCATTCGGTGGTTCAATAAAGTTTGTGTGCCAAGGAGAACGCTGCCTGCTTTTCTGCCCACTAAGCAATAATGTTGAGATTATTGAACGACCCCTACAGAAGTTCAGCAACTTAAGGGTGTGGACGGGCTGTCAGACAGAAGGGCTCAGAGGAGGTGATAAAGTGACGAGGGCTCCAGGGCTCCTCACATGGTGCTAGAGACAGAAACACTTTGTCCCTGGAAACAGCCCCTGGACATCGTCAACAAGTAACAACAGAAAAATGAAGGCAGCCGAGTGAGTGAGTCAGAAATATCATTTTATGTTCGAGTTGTTAACTTCTGAATAAGATTTGATTGCCAGTTTGAAGATTGATGACTTGGCTGCGGAAAACTGATTTATCATTAGAAGTATTGAAATTTTAATGATACGCACCCTATTTTAATCACACTATCACTCTATCCGGCAGGTCATTGTGAAGCATGACAACAAATGAAGAGACCTTCTCTTGGAAATCATATTGTTAGTCTAGATAGAGGTGACATGTGAACACATAACGCCACAGAATTAGCAGCCAGAGGCAGCTGAAGAGGTGGTTTTAAAATCTAATCAGTTTATGACGTCTTATTTGCATCATAATTGAGCTATGATAGAAATAAATAACAAAAAATAATTTAGTTCAGTCAGAATTGTGTTGTATGTTACATTATTAGTGGTGCTTTGCTGTATTTTAAACTGAAAGTGAAGGATTCATACATATTTAAAACAGCAGATATGGTAAGAATCAGTCTTAAATTGCAGTCAAATGTAGACTTCTATTACAATAATTTTGCTTTAATCAAATTACATTTTATTTGAAGTTGATTTAAATGCAAATACTGGTAAGAGAATGTTTAATTAAATTCATTTAATTCACATTTTTTGCATTAATCCATGGAAATATTTAGTATGCTCTTAATAAAATGAATAAATTGGTAACAGTTGGGTTGTGCACTGTACCGTTTCAAGGCATAAGGTGCAACATGAGAAGCAGCTCCAGTGCTCTGGAACTGAACCAAATACACAATAGCTCTATGTATGTTCATGGAACACAGTAAAGTAGTGTTTACGATAGTGTAAAAATACACATTGGCACTCCTTTTACTATAAAAGCAAGTCAAAGCAATATGCTTTGAAAGAATGAATAAAAAAGGTGCATAACATCTCTCACGCAAAACCGATGACTGAAATGCTCTTTGTGTAAACTCAACTTCAGTGTCACATCACATCTTTTACACGGCTACTAGTGGACAGGACTTCCATTTATCTCAGAGACCCATTCTGCTTCAGTTAGGGTAAAAGTGCAGCAGCATAGGCATTTCTTGCAGCAGATCTTCTGGCACTTCACAGCAGAAAAAAGAAGGTGTGAATGGTAAGTGATTCACAGTTGGGGCTTACTGGGACCCATCGTTTGCCTCACCTATGGTTTTCCTAGACAACCTACACCTGTTTGCCTGCTTGTCTTGTGTCTTGCTACCACCAGATTTGTCTCTTTCGTGAACGAAACATCCCCAGCGAACAATGTCAGCTACTGTGCTTAAAGTACCGTAGCTGCTAAAGCTGACTTAACTTAAGCACCAAACAACCCGCTGTTAGTCTGGCTTGCTATGTATTTCCTTAAAAACCTGTCAAACCCTGGTGCCCACGTTTCTTCAAATGCAACTCGAGCACTGAGAGTTTTAGATTTGAGTGTATTATGCTATTAGCAGGTAAGGTAACCTGAAGCTGTTCGCCTCAAGCGAACATGCGTAGTGAGGTCACTTCTTTCAACTGATTCCTTGGAGTCTATTTTTAACATCAAATACCAATAACTCACTTTGTGCTACCTCATTTAAATGAACCTGCCATCAGTATACGTAGCTACATGCTGAGCACCAAAATTCAACAACAACCAGGGAAATACATTTCAAGGTCGGAAAATTTTCTGAAGTGTATTATATATGCTTTCTTTCCCAGCTATGATGTTAAGCTCACATAACATCACTGGTCAGTTTTGTCCAATTACATTTAAAGTAAAGTTCATTCGACTGTGTCCTTCACAATGTCAAAAGAAAAGAGGGAAAGGCAGCTTTACTGAGCAAATCTACAAATCTGGAACTGCAGATGGCTGGAAGAGTAACACATTAAGCTTTGTCAAATCTACAGCAACCTTCTGTCTAATATCAGAGCTGACAGCAGTTTTAGCCACAAGATGTAAACTACGGCTCCAATAATATCTAAACAAGCTTACTAGTTTCTAACAGATCCTTTGACAGAGGCCATGAGGGAAATTAGAAAGTGGAAGCGCTCAAACTGCAGATGCCGACCATGATTACCATCATGCCAGAAATATAATCAATCGTCTGTCAGACGGGTCAAAAATCAACAGATCTGAAAAATATTCTAAAATGGGAGCAACCAATTAGGAGATTAAATCAGCAGTGGTATCTAGTTTGTCTTCCTTGTTTAACCTTTCCCCCAAATTTCCAGAAGTATTACACAGGGCATGTCTGCAGTGTCCTCTAACACTGGGTTTAGCAGAAGAAACAGAAAAAGCCAAAGGCTTCTTACGCTGGTGGCATAGTCGATGTCCCTCCATATGTTTGTCTCCCTGGACAGGTCTGACGTCTCAAACAAGTTCTCCAGCACCACCTCCCCGATCATATCATGCCGTGAAAATCGGTCAAAGTCAAAGACGCTCATGTGGAGCTTCCTGGCGGCCAGCTCGTCGTAAGGCACAGGGAACTGGAAGCTCTCGTTGAATGTAGGGTTGAGTGTCTTCCGGTGGACGCGAGTCTGGAACTTCTTGCGGTCGGGCAGCAGGTAGATCTTCACGTAGGGGTCAGATGTGCCACATAAGTCCTTGGCAGGAAGGTCTACTGCCTTGAGGATGTTGACGAGGAGGGCCTCGTTTTCATAGTCGTACTTGAGAGAGAAGTTAATCCTGCCACAGTTTTTGCTGCTGCCGTTCTTGGATGAATCCTCTGAATCTAAGGTCTTCTGTTGGTAGAGCTCTGGTTGGATACGACCGATGCTGGTGGGCTTTTCATCCTTGTCCACATAGTCGTTTCCCAGGTCCAGACTGCCCACCTGCATTTGCCTGGGCAGGTGTCTTTTGAATGAATTGTGCCTGAAGGGGACAGAAAAGACAGGAATAGATAAAGACTGGCAGGAACTGCTTTGTGTTAAAGAGCTGTAGGGAACAGGAATGTAGATTTTCTTAAATTGAAGAGCTCAGATGCACCAAACTGACCGCAGAGAACTAATACTGACAAAAGGTGATTGATTATGTCAGCCCATGTCTTCTGTTAAAATTCCAATTGATCAAAGACAACCACCAGCTGCTAGCTGGGTTGTGTCCCATGTGGAAGGAAATAATTGTTAGCCTGCAGCTGTATTTATATTGTTTTAAAAAAAATACATGAAAACTATTATGTTACCAAGCTAGCCGACTATTCTCATGCCACTGTCAGTCATGAAATATACTTATACTGAATACTGATTAATAACAGGTCTGATTTGTACCTGACACTGTTGAATTCCTCACTTTTGCATGAGGGATGGGAAACAACAATAAAGGTATACATGAAATACTGTACAATGATAACAGTCAAGGTAAACAATGAAACACAATTACCTTATGAGATAACAACAAGAACAAAACATTGACAGCTAGATGAAGCGCTTTGGTGTTTTTGCAGGGTGCCTTAAGTCATTTGATCACATTGACATGAGCGTAAAAACGACAATGAATGAAGTACTAAATAAAAGAAGAGGTAGCTTGATGTCAAATGGAAATTTAAACTGTAGGAATGATCAGCTAATCAAGTTGATCAGTGTTTGGGTGAACGTTTGTGTGATTGGGAAGTGACAAAAGCTCATCACTAAGCTGATTGGATATTTCTCTGTGTTGTCACCTCTGGGTGGTCGTTACAGTTATTATAGTATTTTTTTAAAAAAAACAGAAAGTTCTGCTTGAAAATCCAGTTTAAAGAATCCTTTGATACCAAAACTTAACAGAAGATTACAAGGTAGTTTTGCTAGCGATTGAAATTACCACAAACAAAAATGCTTAGCACTAGTCCAGTTTTATTCCTAGTGGTAATACAACATCTAAATTCTTCCTTTGTGTTAAGATAATCCACATTTTTATTAAATCTCAAACATGTTATCTGTTAAAATGAATTGACTGTAGTCATAATAAGTCTTACCAGCTTTCTCTTGCAAATCTGGTAAGGATAATAATCAAAAGCACTGTAAAAATTACCAGACCCAGACAGCACCTAAGCCTTCTTAAAACCAAGGGAAAACCATGGTTCTGCTGATGAAGCTACATGAAATGTTTTTCTGCTCTATTCCATTAATTCTTAAGAAGGCATCACATATAATTAGCTTTAGCAGAATGACCTGCAGAGAGATGCCTCTGAGGCAGAGTTCAGCACCCACACTATTTATTATAATTAACTCTGTATAAACCAAATTGCTTAGATAGAAAATACCTACCCTTATTAAAGATACATTAAGGGTATTTGGTGCCGTCGAGCAGCAACCATCTTCCTAATTTACACATGTTGTTTCATGTTGGATTTTTTTTTTTTATTGAAATCTTAATTCAAGGATCCTTTTCCCACCACTTAGTTAAATTCATGGTTGCAAGATTATTAAAAAAAAATTATTGGTTTAGCTTTAAGTTGCAAACATTATTTCAATGACTTGAGTTGACTTAATAATGTTGATAATGGCATCAACTTAACATTTTGTGTAAATCAAACTCAAAATTGAGCAACAATTGATTTAAAACTAAATTTAAGTTGAGCTAACTAAATAAAATTGGCTTGATAGCTCAGTTTTCAACCTTCGTGTCAGGATTCTGAATCTCCTCCCCTACATAACCAACTATGCAACACTGGAGCAACTCATTTTTAAAAAATTGACAATTTATGAATTTATGTTTATAGTTATGATAATTAAATGCATAACACTTCAAAAATCCCTTTAAATAACATGGAAATGATAGTTGGAGCAACTTAAATTTTATGAGCGATCAGCTTAAAAACTTGTGCTTGTGTCACCAGTAATAAAGTGATTATTAGGAATACCTTTGAATGAAACAGAAAAGCCAATTCCCCGAACACAATGTAGTTTGTTGGTTGGACACAATTTCATAAAAAGTTGTCTTAACTCTAAAAGATTGAATAAAACTGTTGTAAAAATTTTTTTGTTGAGTTCAAGCACTATCCTCTGTATTGTGCACCACATGGCTCAAGTTCTGCATGCACACTTGCATGTAACCCTACGCATACTTACACATGGGTAACCACATCACACAGTCTTATCAGTTTTGCATACACATGCATGTGTTTCTGTGACTAACCGAGTGGAGGAAGCAGGCTCAGTGGTTTGTCTCTGCATGCGCTGCGTGCGACGTAGGAAATGCTCCCTCATGGAGAGCTGCACATCGGTGGGGATGTCGGGAGAAGTATGGCTTATCTTCACCGCTGCCTCCAGGAAACCCATTGAACCCATGGGGTCCTTCACCTTCTCTGTAGCCATGGTGACCGGCGACTGCTGGGGACTGGGCAGCGGGAGAGGCGACTGGAGAGGGCAGTCCTGCGGGCCACGGGCCGGGCTCAGGGAGGGACTGGGGAAATGGGCCTTAGTCCGCCAAGGAACCCAGCACAGCTTCCAGGAGACGAATGAAAGAAGGCCCAGCAGAGCCAGGCCACAGACCACAAACACAGCGAGCAGGAGGCCAAAAGTAGCGTCTGGTGGCGAGCCACAGGGACCAGAAACAGAGGATCACACAATATGGACAAACAGATGGTGATTACAAGGGTGAGAGAGGACAGAGAGAGAGAGAGAGAGAGAAAGAGAAAGAGTATATTAGGACATGATTTTTCCACACAGACTGGTGCTATATCAGTGGTTTCTATGTAAGACTAAGGACAGCGAACGAATACACTGGGAGATGTGCTTCATAAATATTAAAGCAACCTCCATTAGTCTTCAGTTCAGCCAAGGAATAAGGAAAGCATGCTAATGTAAACAGAATTCAAATGTGGGTATTATATCCACTCATGCACACATGCAAAGATAATGTTCTGTGACATGATACTCTCTGCAGAGGTAAAAGTAATTACAGTCTGACGAATGATAAAAAAAAAATCAAACAATAAAAATGTTTGAATTTGTAAAAAGACTCATGGGATACGGACTAAGGTGCCAGGAGCCTTACTCTGGGATTTTTACCATGAAATAGATAAAAGGAGCCGTGCACAGTCAAACTAATTTATTTTCTGGTATATGGAAACGCTTCCTGGGGAACAAGCAGCATACAAAGAGCTAGAGACGTACCAATAATGCTGACCAGCACTATGCGAGGATTCACAGGGACCAAAGGGGGGAAAAAAGACCAAACACAGGGAACATACAGTGCTTGTATCTCTGGGTTTTGCCTTTGGGACACTTTTCCTTAAAGTAATTATGTTTCACCACCTGATGCTTGAAGTGTCGTATGCACTCATCAGCCAGGACTGAATTCAATTCTCTGTATTTTGCTGGAGTGCTCTTTTTTCCACGCACTGCAATTGTTCAGATTTATCTACAATAGTTCATGCTGAGGAGCGTCTTGTGGCTTCTCGGAGGATCCCCTGAACTCCCCCACACCGTATGACCCACCACAGACAGCAGCGAGCCGCTTCAAGGCTCACTGCATTTGCTCTTTTCTAATATTTACTCAGCGTGACCTTTTCTCACAGAAGTAAGATATGAGCATCAAAAAGCACTGAAACCTGCAGGTGAAGCTGGTGTTTATTCTGGGTTAGATATTTAGAGACTACATGTAATTTATAATTAATATGGAAAAGTATTAGTGATGGTGGAATGAGTGAGGTACATGGACTTTAGTACTGTGCCTAAGAGCAATTTTGAGGTACTTGAAATTCACTCAAGTGTTTATTTTTCATCTAATAACTTCAGTTGCTAGTTACAGATAAGATTTAAATATAAAATATAACAGTAAATTAAAAAAAAAATTGATAAACTTATAAAATACAAAACACTGAGCAGTAGATTTGTGGTTTTTAACTATTTTGGCTTGTCACCGCCTCCAAAACAGCCTTGTCATTGAGGATGTTCCTAACAACGAATGTCCTTGTTGATTAAACAGTAATTTATCTTTAGACCCGAGAGCTGGTCTAAAAGTTAAAAAAATATTTAGAAGACAGTCAAAATTGAGCACAGTAAGCTATTGGCCATAACAGGAACTTGTGGGCTGTTTTTTTGTTTCATGTGTCAACCCAAGGAACTGCCCCCTTAAAACCTCTTTGAGGGCCTTTTAGGGTAGAATAATGTACCTACTCCAGGTAAGTAAAACTACAGTGCGAGTCTCAACGCTGATCGGTTTTTGACTTCTTGATGTTCTCATCGTGTTTTCCTGTCTAACATTGCCATCAACCAAAAGAAATCCACTAGATAGAGTTAACATCTTGGTCAAAGTTGTCGAAACAGAGAGGCTGAAAAGACTGATTAGGGAACTGTCAGTGTAAATGTTTGCACCACCTTGTGCCTGAAGTAGAAACCCCCCTTATTTAAGGCTACACACTGTTTGTGATTACTAGATGCAACAAAATACTTCCAAACCAAGATGATTTTTAGACCACATCTACTTTCCACCTTTCCTGGTTTATCACTGGTTCAATGCAACAGTTAACCAGTGTTGTGGATAATAAAAAATAAGTTAAACCGAGTCGTACTTCTGGTGCCCACTTGTGAGGGTAGTAGCGTTTCATCTTTCATCAAAGCGTATTTTTTCTTCCTTCTTTTTTCTCTTTCCAATTGTTGCCGGACCTCTCACATTTTTCTGCTTATAGTAGCCACTACTAACATTGAATTGAAAGTACACTGTTGCCCATAAAGCTGGAATAATTTAGTTCTTAGACACATTCCTCTTTTTTTCCTATTTATGCACATCAGTAATCACTTTTGACCAGGTCAGTGATTACATACTGAGTTGTTGTTGTTTTTACTGCTTAATATCTGTATGCAATAAGTCCTCGTTTTCAGAATTGGCTGCATAATTTTCAACCAAATTTGACACAGAAGTTCCCTAGGCTATATGCCTCGTCCGACGCAACTGGCAATGCACCAAAGAGTGCTTTCACTCCGACAGGATGGACACAAACAAGCCAACATTGCTGATTTCCTTGGAATATCGCAGAGTGCGGTCTGTAAAATCCTCAAACATCATCGTGAGGAGGGTCATTTGAGGCCACAAAAATCTCCAGGACGACCAGGACTAACTACCAGATGAGATGATCGGCAACTGTTTAATCTGTGCCGTAGAAATCGGAAAGTGTCGCGAGTCGCCTTCGCTGTTTGTGGAGAAGACACAGAAGTAAAAAATATTTTATTCCAACTTTATGGGCAACAGTGTAGTTTAAACTAGCTCCACTTTGAGCACATTGATGCATTAACAATCTAAAAGTAAAAAAAAACAAACTATAATATGTAGAAATATATCATTCATAGGAGCCACTTTTCTGTGGCTACTTTTGATACTTGAAGTTTCATATTTTTCTGATAATACGTGTGTACTTCTGCTTGTAGTGGAGTATTGACATTGACATCAGAATCAGAATCATGTTTATTGCCAAGTAATTTTACATTACAAGGAATTTGTCTTGGTCTGTTAGTGCAAACAGTTAAGATAGCAAGAAATAAAATAATATTAAGAATATAAAAGAAGAAGTAGAATAGAATAAAATATATACAGATAAGTACACTACATTGGTGTGGTAGTAAAAGAGCTGGGCAATTTTGCAGTAGAATGGCTCCAACCTCTGTTCCAATGATATTACTCTTTATTAAAAAGTATAATATTACCTTTTAAAATCTAGTGGAGAAATATGAAGTAGCATAAAATTAAAGGCACAAGTAAAGAACTTCCCACCCGTGGTCTTTGATGCCAAATTGCCTCTAATAATATCTCACTTAATATGACAAACTACTGAGTTTATATTTAAACCATACTTAGTTCCAAAAAGTTATGAAAGGACTAAAATTTGCCACCCCTTTTTGCACAAATTAGGAGCTTTCATGTTCCAAATTCAAATGAAAGGCAGTGCCCACTAAGGCGAGTTTATAGCTTAGCTGAGCAGCGGACAGGATTTCAAGTCTGGAGGATTTATGCCTCAGGAGGATTTCTCGGCTGTCCACAGCCCTGGCCTCTCCATGTCATCTGAAATTTCACACAGCTCTCCACAAAGCTTCATCTCGACTGGACTGTCGCTCGCAGAGTCTTCATCCTCTGCCACGGCAAATTGAAGCTGACCCTGCACCGCGCACTGAAATATGCCGCTGCACACCCGTGATGACAATCGTTCGCTACGAAACGTGATGACGGGTCAGGAATTTGTATTTGAACATGTAACTCCAGCTTGTTTTACTTCGTCCACTGCAGCAACACCCTTCAAAGTGAAGTAACCACTGGAGCGCTAAAGAGTCGGACAGTTTGAGCCTCCACTCTGACAACGCACCAAACTCCTCGAGTTGGTGGGACACTCTGGGCCTCAGTCTTGCTGAACCTAATGCGTTTTGTCACTCCTAATATTACTCTGTCTTATTTTGATTTTCAACATAACCATGGTTTAACTTTTCAAACGGTTCAGTTCAGAAAAGTTCTGGTAAAGCTGATATGTACACACACACCGATCAGCCACAACATTCTGACCACTGACAGGTGAAGTGAATAACATTGATCATATTGCTACTATGTGCTGTTCTGATGGAAAACCTTGGATTTTGACATCCGTGTTGATCAGACTTAGACACCTAAATAAACAGTGTCCCACAGCATGCACACTCTCTCATGCAAATCCCAAATGTCACTGGCCTACCCCCACAAAAATACACCCCCCCCAGATGGCAAAAACATCAACCAATCAGAAACATGTGGAGGAACATGGCAATGGTCCAACATGTTGATTTGATCTCCAAACTTCCTACAGTCCATTGTAATCAAACAGGATGCAGTGGAACAAGTTTGATTGGCAGAGGCCCCACTGCAAAACTCAGAGTACCCAAAAGATCCACTGCCAACGTCCTGGTTCCAGACCCCATAGGACACCCTGAGAGGTCCTCTTGTCCATGTCCAATGGTTCAGAGCATTTTGTACCACATAAGGGGAACCAACATGATATTAGGCAGGTGGTCATAATGTTATGCCTGATCGATATGTATATATATATATATATACATATATATATATATATATATATATATATATATATATATATATATATATATATATATATGTATATATATATATATGTATATATATGTATATATATATATATATAATGCCAAAAGGATTCAGTGTGGTAACTGTCTGCTTCAACCTGAGCTACACTTTTTAACCCACATTTTTGTAATCTTGCACCATTAAAAACATGCAGAATTAGCCATTAGCAGGCCTGTTTGCAGTGGATTCATGGATGTGCAGACAGCTTTACTGGATAACTCTGATACTGAATGAAACTTAAAAACAGGATGATTTTCAGGCAAATTCTGAGGTTACTTGAAGTGTCATTATTTATGATCTAAGCAGGCTTATGCACGTTTACTTGTGTTGGATGTGTCAGAGATACCGACACCTTCTGTAAGTGTAAGTCACACCAAATCTAAATACATATGTGTCACGTCTGTGTGCTCAGATCTGACTGAGAGACTGAGGATGAATTTTTATGCTGCAGCTCCAAGTGATGATCATGTTAAAAAGGGTTTTTTCACCTGTCTCTTTCACCTCATGAAATACCTTACAGTGAACCTCACAGCTTGAAAACTATAAATGCTATAAATGATGTGTGTGAAACGACTGGTACACATTAAATCTGTCTCAACACACTGCGCCAGCTTCTTATACTTGGGAGTTTAAGCTTGACATTTTCAACTCTGGAGTCACAAGTACATTCGGAGACTCCAGAGGACTGGAGGACGGTTTGCCATTGAAACACCATTGTTCCTGCTGACACCAGCTGGGCTCTGATGAGGGCGACTGTGTTTTACTGTGACAAAAGAGTCTCAACTCAAAGAACCGCAAAGAGATTTTATTCGGGGCTTTGACTGACAAAAGATGTTCGGTACCCAATCCTTCTCTATGAAATTTCATATTAATCACACAGCCTCTGTTCATTGTTGTTTCAGTATGTTTGATATTCACTAAAATGTACTGCTATTTATACATATGAAGTCCTCAAAGTCCACAGAGTCAGTGTATTGTCAAATAAGAACGTGAAACTTTACCTTCAGACAACCTCCAGCAACATATTACCTTTGAAGTCTCTCTCTGGTCACTGATTTAATCCCAAAAAGCTTGTCTCTGTGTATCCAAGATAATAATAGCACATTTTTTCTACATGAAAACAGTCCCTTCCTGCTTTAAAGTGGTTTAGATGTAACTCTACATCATTGCTTTGTCTAGAATGTGCAGATCTATGAAGTCCTCACATCATTCTCCAAACACCCTGCACTCCGAGCACACCAGCTCACCCATGACACTGCTAAAACACTGTAAACCTACACCAAACAATGCCAGGTTGTAACACTGGAGTAATTCCGACATATATGTTTCACCCCGAAAACGATTCTGAAGAAGACGAATGATACAGAAAGTCCAATCCTGAAGGTCGACAGTATTATCTCCTTCGGTTTGTTAAATATAAAACCCTTGAACCCCGGAAATGCTAAGCTATGACACTGACTGCTTAATTTGCTCCTGATGTGTGTTTTCGCATATGAAAAACACAGTATGTGGACATTAACAAGGTAAGAAAGAAGTGTTTTGCACCAGAGAGGTGCCAAAGATAAATTAAATGACCAAAGTGCTGAAAAACAATGGAGCAGACTTCAGAACAGCTGTTAGAAAAACTGTTACAGATAAACAAGCCACATTTTTGAAATGTAATTCGGAGGTTTTCCAAAAGGCAGTGAAGTATTTCATTCATTGGTGTGAAGCATATTCAGCAGGTACGTACCTGTAGACAACAGAACACATAGGAAACTTCTGTTTTGCGTTGTGCATACTCTTTTTACGCGATAAGAAACTACAGTTGCTGTGGTCTTGACATCTTAGAATGGTTTACATCATTTGAACCGTGAGACTTTGTGCTTGTGTACTTTGTCAGATTAGATTCAGAATGGGCCGATGCCTTGCTGTCCTCAGAGGAAGAACTTAACAGCTTTCAGCCTGGCTCTGCATCACTTGACACTCACTGTACTTGGCTGGAAGCAGACAATGAGCTGGACTTGAGCTGTGACTGATGGAGATGCAAAAACACAAGTCCAGACGGGAACGCAGACTGATGAAGGCCTGTTGTAGGTGTTTGTGTAATTATCTTTTGTGTACATCGCAGCTCCACTTCTTGAACCTTTGTACTTTGTAGGAAGCCTTAACAGATAGAGATATAAAAAGCAGGAGAACCGACAGCAGCTGGATGTGAAACGCATTGCTGTCACCAGCGGTGCTTCGTTGTGATAAGGTTAATGAGAGAATTTCAGTTTTTGCTCTGCATACAGTACAGTAAGTCGTTTCTGCTATAATGAATGCAAAAATAGAGGTGTTGAAGCTGAAACGCTGCTAATTTCTCCGTCTTATTGAGTTGCACTGTTGGCAAGACGAGACGAAGTGGATGCAGCGGCAGTGAGACGGGAAGCCGGTGTGAGCATTAGAGAAATAGAGAGTGATAGAAAAGCCATTGTTTTTCCTCTCCAGACAGATGGCTAATGGAGCAGAGCTGTGTGAACATATTACTCCCTCCAGACTCAACCTCCCCTGACAGCGTGAGACTAGGCTGACCTCAGGGTTTAGCACACTATTAATGATCACACCCACGCCATGGAGAAGTGGACTATCACTGTCCTGCAGTCAATCAAAGGGGTCTTTTCGGGTTCTTTGATGCTAAAAACTCCTTTCACAATCAATAGCGGAGAGGCAGAATCCATCTCACTGCAAAGCTCCATAGCTGGGTTTTAGGGCAGGAGCAAAGGGCATGAAAAGACGGGCATTTCGTTTATAAAAAATGAAGCATTCAGGTATGGACCTCTGAGCTTACGTGGATGCAGTGACAGCTCCGGTGCCGTAAAATCATTGTGACATTCTTACCCTTTTGCCACAAGCCGCTGCATGCAACCGGTGGCTGCTCTCACCGCTGCCAGTTGGCATGTTTCAGTTTGATCTCTGGTTCAGTCGTGAAGTCGAGCAGCGAGTTTCTTTTCCACTCGAGGTCCCCCCCAAAACCCGGCCCGGCTACATGTTATCAGGTGCTTCTGAGGAGGCACACTTTTTAATTAAGGTTTGTTTTGAAGTCAAAAAGCAAAGTGAAGCCGGAGGATTTTTCTTTTTTTATAATCGAGGGCTTTCAAATCTCACCTGGTTTCCATAGTAACCCGGTCATTAGAGAGACCATGCACCTTCTGTGTTTGCAGTCATGAATTGATTCATCTTTGGCAGGAAAAGTCCACCCCAGCATAGATAACACATACAGATCAGAGAAACCCGTTAATAGAAGGCTGCTTTAAACACAGTTTGACAGGGATTGTACTGAAGTTTTCTTTTTTTGGTCACCTCGGTTTTGTGTCTTATTTTAGCGTGCTGTTTCAGGAATGACTGTTTAAAGAAGGGTCATGCACAGGAGGTGTAAATGATGGCTTTAGTGTGGATCATAAAGGTGCACAAACGTGTCTCTGTTTGCACAATCAATCGATAAAGGTAGTTAATGAGGCCAGTATGTTCAGATGTTGTTGGGAAAAACAACACAATTGATCTTTATGGACTATCGTTCCCACCTTCACTGTCGAAAGGAAAGGTAAATGTTTCATATAAAGACAAATGTGCCATTAAAAGTTGCGCCCAGTTCACATGTTCAGTGTCAATAATAACAGTTCATTTAGCAACTCAAAAGACCAGAATGACTAGTTACAGCTACATTTTAGTTAGAAACAGTCAATCTATCGGCTTCTGTCATGTAGGCAGCTAAGAGCAAGCAAGATCTGATGATAAAGTTGCTCACAAAACTTAAAACACTGTCTACAACTGGAACCAGTTCACTTTTGAATTCTGTATCAACAGTTATGTTTATGGGACATTTCAAAATCTTATTTTGTTCTTCATTTTTGTAGCAGTATCACCTGAGCCTCATGGGCACGGAGATGTCTGTGTCAAAATATCTGTCAAAACATGATTTATTCGAAATGAAATTGAAATCATTTAAATTTATGGCTATATTTATCGAATTGATGCAAATGATATTAAGGACGATGGACAAAGATGGTCCAGAAGGCATTTTGTGACAGACACAGATAGCAACAAAGGAAAAAAGCTAAATAACTGCCTCACAAGCTGAACGGGAACCATGAGTTTAGCTGTGTCCTATTGGCATTATTGCTCCATAACATCCATACCTATATTGTACAAAGTCAGAATTGTTCTTTTGGCTTATCTGTTGCTTTATTGCTGTAGACTTGATATGAAGAGATGTATACAGCACCAACAATTACTTCATTTGTTTAATTTATAAATAAATAAAACAGTGAATGCAGAAGTAAATTATTATAAAGAAAAAATAAATGGGAAATAAATACATTTTGGCAATAAAAATGTCATAAATTGACTTATGTTTAGGCTATTTCTGTAGTTTTACATTTATTTATTGATTCATTTCTGTATTTCTTGATACACTTTTCTGATTATTTTTTTTCTGTGTTTATATGTAAATTTGATGGGTGGTCCTCACTTTAGTCTTAAGCAGTTTAACAGATTGGTCTACTAAACAGCATCTATCAAATCTTAATGACACAAGCTCACTGTGCTAACTTTCTGTGAAGGCAGAAAAGCTAACTTCTGATTCAGGTTAGGACTTCCTGCCGCATTAACATACAGACATAAACCAATCAGCCACAACATTGTGACCACTGACAGGTGAAGTGAATAACATTGATCATATTGGTACTATGTGCTGTTCTGATGGAAAACCTTGGATTTTGGCATCTATGTTGATGAGACTTAGGCACCCAAATCAACAGGCACACTCCCTCATGCAAATGGAAACCCCAAACGTCACTGACCTACCCCCACAGGAAAATGCACCCCACCACATGGAAAAACATCAAACAATCAGGAACATGTTGAGGAACATGACAATGGTCCAACATGTTGATTTGAACTCCAAACTTCCTACACCCCATTGTGATCAAGCATCAACAGGATGCAGGGGAACAAGTTTGATTGACAGAGACCCCACTGCACAAGCCAGAGTACCCAAAGGATCCAGGGCCAACGTCCTGGTTCCAGACCCCACAGGACACCCTGAGAGGTCCTCTTGTCCATGTCCGATGGTTCAGAGCATTTTTGACCACATAAGGGGGACCAACACAATATTAGGTAGGTGGTCAAAATGTTATGCTTGATCGGTGTATAAAATACAAAAATAAATAGAAATGCAGATATAGCCTCAGGAAATGCCCTTTGTCCATGACTGAAATATGTTTCCTTATTCTTTATGTGTATATATATATCTTTAATTGGTCAACTCTGCTCAAAGGTGTATTCCTGCCTATACACATCATTTTGAAGTTAGCAGAAATGTTCCTCATCTGACTTTAGTTTGTTTTATTACAGCCATATATCTGTAAGACTGTAGGCAACATACGATGTGGACCGAGACTAGACAGGGTAATTCAAAGTAGTGATTAACTGAGCCGCCTCCTCCCTAATAATCCAGCCATTATGTGTGACAGCTAGGATTTAAATAAGAAATTGAAATGGGAATACAGAATCCGAACCAACAGCTCCTTCTGCTTCACAAATCATTTTCATATAGTCCCAAACAACCCTGGGTGATCAATGGCAACAGCCTCAATTACCTGAAGGCTGATGTCTGAGGACGGTGTTGGTGCTGTTTGTACCCCGTAGACCAAAATTACGCAAACTCTCAGCCTGTCACACGAGGCTATAACATCCCATATTTCTGCAGGAAAAACAGAAGAGCTACAAAAAAAGAAGGTGAATTTGAATGAGGCTCCCTTTATGTTGAAATAGAGGAATCTGTCTTTGGAGATCTCATTCATTTGTTTAACTGATGTGTATCTCCCTTCAGCATCCACAGATATTCTTTTTTTTAATGCAACACAGTGTGCCTGAACAACCTGCAGCAAGTTTAAAAGTAGTTTCAGTCCAAATATAAAACGCGGGAGGATCGTGCTCAGTGCACTTGTTATAAATGGTTGCAATTTTCGGAGAAAATTAAACTGGTTCGGGAAAAGTACACCTTTCACAACAGGCAATGACACTTTGTGGAATTGGAAATGTGCATCGACTTTGTGCAACTAACTTCAGCACCCAACAGGCTTTGTAGTCTACAATCTCCTTAAATTGTAAATGTCTCACAAACACACTTGTTTCAAAGCTGTCACTGGTGGCTTCCCTGCCTTCTTTCCCTAAGGGGCGAAATAATACGCTCTAATCTTGATGTGGGTACCTCAGCCATTTTTGGATTTCTGTGTCCCACGGTGTCTTTTTCAGAGCAATCAGAAAATCCCATAATCCCCCAGATCCCTAAATCCTAAAGCCTCCACCACCACATGAGTTTCGACTCCAGCAGATCAGCCGGAGGTGTGGAGAAGAATCTGGGGCTGCAGAGGGAAAATTATGCTGTCTTACTTTACCAAGGTGGGAGAAGATTTTACATTTAGAGGATAATTCTTTAAATTGGTGAAAGCAAAATAAAATACTCCTCTTGCTTTAATTTGAATTAATCTTTTTCCAGTCGTAGTGGCAACGCAGTAAACTCCACTTAGAGTACCCTGCTGTGTTGGCAGTAAAGATTAAAAAAAAAGACCTTTAACGACACAACAGATAACTTTTTTTCCCATTAAGTGAACTGAGCAGCCTCAAGTGAAAAAGCTGAGTATTGGATACTTTGTCAAAGGCAACAGTGCAGACAAAAGATCCGTCTAGATCCACTTAAACCTGTTTGCCCTGATTTCTCGGCTCAATCACTCTGTCTGTTTGACAGTTCCAACCTGGGAGGCCAAGATATACTGTCAGCCGGAAATACAGTATGTTCAAATATTTTACTGCTGTCTGTTAAAACAGGTGGTATTTTTTTATCTGTCTCACTTTGCCGAAACATGCTACAGATATGTCCAGGAAACTGTCACGGTGAAAATGTTCAAACTCTGAGACAGCTCAAGGATGCAGGCAGCCTGCCAGTGAAATGCAAAATACCGAACAGTGCTTACCAAAATCTGAACAGCTCCAAAAGACGTTCAGGTTTAAAGTCTGTGTTGAATTCATATTTATTATGTAGAGTTTTGTATCCAGATGTACATGGAGTCACAGTTTGGGATGTTCTTGGTACAGCAGAGAATAATGATGATAATAATAATAATAATAATAATAATAATAATAATAATAATAAATTGACTTATTTGTAATTTGTTTTGAAAAACTGAAATATTCAAGAGTGTCTTATTTGCCATAATTCATACTGTAAAAGTACCTGGGCTCTCAAACAGTGTCAGAAAAAAAGAAGATAATGTAAATAAATAACACACCAGTTTGTTAACTCTCAAGTAAAAATAAATCAAGTAAAACAAGTTCATATCCACAGGCACTAAATATTCATTATTCAGTCAGGCAACTCTCATTTGAAATGTTTTATTAAACCAACACAGTATAGTTAGAGTTAGGCGCCGAGGCTCCGAGCTCATCACTCCCCACAGATGTGTTTTTTAAAGAATGATGAGGAAAATATCTTCCCCCACAGGTGGATGTTGGGGTGGTGGCAGGCAGTGATGCAGCAGCATTGACACGTCAAAGGGGTAGAGCTGGGAAATTTATGCAGTTTAAATAGACTCTAAATTGGGAGGGTGCGTTAAGCAGACGATGTGTGGAGAGTGAAGCTTGTCACAAGTGAATGTAGCAGCGCAGCTCGAGCTAACTGCCTGAATTAGCTCCATTTGACTTGAATTAACCATTAAAGTCAGCAGTGCATTTCAGCTTTTAACCTACACAAGGTAATGCTGCCTGTTAGAGAATTAGCATTTAGTCTTAGTTCCACATAGATGTGGACAAGGTGAGCAAAGAATCTACAGAGATTTTAGCAAAAACTGTCTAAAGTGAAGATTTTTTAAAGGTAATGTGTGTCTGTGTGGACCTGTAAAATGGAGACTTTGTATAATGAGTATGCGCCTGACAGTTTACAGCTTAGGTTTACATTGCTGCACCACTTTAACGGCATGTAACAGCCTCTGCTGTGCCCAGTGCTACTCACTCCATTGCATCTGGGCTCTAAAGCCCACATTATGAATGAATTACTGAATGAATTGTCTTCTATGGTGTTTGAAGTATCATTGTAGTAGAGTGGCACAACATAGTTGTTAGAGCATTTGTAGTCATTTTTGTGTTCTTGTGTCTATGGAGATATTTTATAAAACCATAACTGTCAGGGCAGACACAGAAGATATCAGTCTAAAAAATATCCATAGTTATTTGCATGAAGTCAGAAATGTATAGTGTGCATTAACAGAATATGCAAGATCTGACAAAAATCTCTTTATCTTCAAATTTTTAACATTACATACCATAGTATGAGATGAGCTGTATAAAAATACACCCAGGTAAAATGTACATGTGCAAAACAACAAAAACTACAATAGGGGACACATTAAAATTACAGTAGAACTCAATGACAAATGCTAAACCATCCATGGACAGGAAGGACAGCAGAATTAGTTTCAGCAAGCTCCACAAAATGACAAATGCTTTATGTTCAAGTGATAAAGCTGCAGCTGTAGATTAATGATTTCCATGTTAGCATGACAGCCATTTGTCTCCTCTTACAAAGATGGTAAATGTTTTTCAAAAGTCCCATATTTTGTCCTGTGTTTAGAAAATTAATGAAAGTCTTATTTCAATTTTCAGCTCAAAATACTGCAAAGATGGTTCATTTTGCCATGACTATATAACCCCTGGCTCAGAACAGCCTGTTCTAATCTGTTTCAGTGTCTTTACTTTTAAAAGCTGCTTCAGGAAGAAGACTCTCTCTGTGTCTGTTATTGACAGCACAAAGAAAAGCAGCTGACACACTGCAATGTTGCTGAATTTACAGCTCAGCCATTGTTTCTAACTGATGTATGGAGAGTCTGTCACATGACAACGCAGGTATAAAATCATCAATTTAGCAGTGCAAAGCAGCAAATTGGAAATGGCTCTGAAGTGACAAGTTAGCATAGAGTCCTAATTGGCTGTGTTTCTGTCACTATTCCTGTCTGACAACTGAAACAGAAAAATGATAAATGAGAACAGATTCGTTGGGAATTCTGCTGTATTAAAATACAGAATATGGGAGCACAGAGAGCAGGAGAGAAGCACATAGATGTAAACACTGAATGAGTTTTGGTTGCACTGAAGTACTACATAAAAGCACAATAGCCCATCTAGTCCTTCTCTATTGGTTTAGAATGGGTCTTAAAGTTTCCACAGTCTCTGAACTTCCCTCAGCTTTACAATTTCCACCCTAACCTGTGGTCAAGCCATCAAAGCTATTGGAAACGTTTGCCACATTAGTCGCGCAGTGTGTTAACACAAAGGATTTTCACTGTTGTTGTGGCATTCCCATCAATAATAAAAGTAATCCCGGGGATCTTCAATTCCTCAGATGCTGGGAGTGTCTGAGACATTTTAAAGTTATCAAAAGCAGCTCTAGGAAGTAAATAAACCTGAAGGACTGTGAGGCAGCAACTCTTTGTGAATGGCTCACCTGGAAGCAGTGGGCAGTGAGGGGGCAGGATTATACAAAGTTTGAGCCAAACAATATTGATTCCTCCGCTGGTAGCAGCTCAGTACAATTCTTGCTGGCTTGTAAAGCTGGGAGGCTAGATCTAGTTGTGGGGGCTTGAGGAATGGCAGAATCTCCATATCCTAACAGGTCTTACTTTACACCTCCAACTTTATAACAACCACAAAACACAATAAAAATGGATTTTCACCATATGGGACCTATAAAGCGCGACCACAATCATCCCATCAACTCAACCATGTTAGAGTACTTATTTTAAGTTGAACATGCTAACATGAATTCCAGGGGGGAAAAGCAGCAAGTCGAAACAACACAGTATTTAAGTCCAATTCGCTACAAGTTAAGTCTGCATTAACAGAAAGGTTTCCTTACTTGAAATAAGAATCATGCCCCATGCTCATCTCTCCATAGTTTCACAAGCAGTTTTGTCACCCTGGTTCTGTCAGGTCATTTGTCAGTTATGTCAACCCAACAACATTGATACTTGCAACTCAAACGGTTTATTTAAATCAGTGAATTATCTTTTTCATTGGTTGGACCTTGAATTACTTTTTAGATGGTACAGTGCTAGACTGTACTCTTAATTGCTTTACTTAAGACTTTTTACTTCACGGCTCCCATTGAAGGACAACCTTTACTTTCAGCATCAATCATTAATATTAAGCCAATTGGCGTTACATGTGTTGATTGTTCTTCTGCCCAGGTTGCTTTTTTTAAGAAATCGACTAGTTTTAAGTTAATTCCTTTTCATCCAAAAGGTGCAAACTCTCCGCTTGCACTCCCACTGCCTCTCTAAGTAATGACTTGAGCTTGCTAATGGACTTTAGAGGGTTCAAACAATGTGCCAGCGCTCACACTCAATAATCCACCCAGGAGAGACTCTCAGAAAGCTGTTATCTCCTCCACAAGTGTGAAGTTAATCAAAGTGCAGTCTCTCGTCTCCTCTTCTAATCCTCCGAACAGTTCAGAAACTGCTGTCATCTATCCAGGAAACTTAAAATATTAGACTCATTACAGAATTCAATATATTTTTGCCTGAGCACCTCCTCTGTGGTGGCAAATGCCATTTGATTGCTGAGTTGTGCAGCCAATAAGAAGGCACAGGGGGAGAGTCCCACGAGGCTGCGAGTGTCGAGTTCAGTCCAGTATTAGCATCTGGTCCTATCACACAATTAACCTGCTTGTTGACCAGGAGCCCCTATCTCTGTCACACAGCTTCCAGTGTGCCAAGTTGCCTTTACTCGTGGGGGCTGTGTGCACAGAGCAAATATTAAACTAGACTGCGGAGCTTCACAGGCCTGCATCTCTGCTGTTTAAGATAAACATTCAAAATAAAAATAGACAATTCTGAGTGGTAGATAACACGTGTGTGCTGCAAAGTCAACTCATTACTCATTATTTTTTACATTGTGGCTTTCCTGAGGCAAACCATAAATGGCCATTGATTAATCATGAACAAATTAAATAGTCTAAGTTTGTCTAATTTGTTTAAGGAGTGTTAATATTTAACAAGATTTAGGTGACAGATTTTAATAACGCAAGCTTTGAAATTTAACAGATTAACAATGAAAAGTCCTTATGCTGTACGCTGTACTATTTAAAGCTGTTCTGAGCGAAACAGAACAGCTTTAAATAGCATCAAAAACTTGAATTGGTGTAAAGAAAATTGCACTGTTTACTCCCACTTCACAAACAGATGCAGCTAAAAACTGTAGTGCCTGCTGTTTTGAGCATTTTCAAACAGAATCTGTGAATATTAGTAGACTACAGTATTATTTTTGGCACAAAGTGTTTATTTTATTTTCATGTTTTTACTTGTTTTTAAAAAATCTGCATCTTTAGTAGGAGCCAGAAGTCAGAAGGTATTTAGAAACAGACCAACACATTGTCGGCTTGGGGCTTTTAATTTTTTTCTTCATAACTAAAACTCTGATGAGCACAAAGTGGTGCAATATTGCAATATACATTAATGCAATGCTGCGTAAGTGTTTTACTTTAAAAAGCTTTTAACTATTTTGTTCTCTGTCAGACTACAGGAATGGCATTCTGTAAGTGTAATGTACCTCATGGCTTTGTGCAGACATCACAAGACATTCATAGAAAGAGACGTGTGCTCATGTAATATTTGGCACATGAAAGGGAGCGGTGTTATTCCTGGAAGTATTATCCAGTTGAGTCTGTTCTAACAAGACAGTTTCACTGCAGCGCTGCTTGCATTAACATGTTGAACCCTGTCAAAATACAGCACGACAAACTAATCCTACTGCTAGACTCAGCTTACATTTTGCTTTCGGTCATGTTCACTGTCTAGAAAATACAAACTAGAAAATACAAACTTCAAGTATTGTAGATTAGCTGTAGTACCTGGTTCTTACTATTAAATACTTTAGTGACCAGAGTAGGCAGGCAGTTCTGTGTTGACAAGCAAAGAGCATTGTGAGAATTTAGCTGGTAAAAGGGCCCCATGACAAAGTCTCCTGTGATGCCTAATGACCTGTGGTAAGTGCGTGTTTAATTAAGCCAGAATCAATTAGAAAGTGATTTTATATTCTAGTGGCACAGGTAACAGCTGTCTTTATTACCTGCATTGTGGGTAGCTTAAAATAGTATGGTAAGTACCAGTCAAATTACCACTGTATTGTACCACTCAATTGGCAAATTAATAAATTAATTATTAAATGATATGTTTACTTAGAAAATTTGACAAAAAACTTTGCAAGACCTGTGTGACTCCAAACAAACAATCGTGCTTAGTTTTGTGCCTACAGTCAAGCCCAAAATTATTCATACCCCTGGCAAATTTTGACATGCCACTTTTAGTTCAAATGTAAATAAAAGCTGAGTAATAATTTTTTTCCACAATAATGCCTCTTGTACATCATCCTATTATCTTCTGGGAGACGCCTGTGCAATTTCCAATTAGGAAAAAACTTGCTGTTTGAATAAAAGTAACATTAAGTCAAAATTTGCCAGGGGTATGAATAATTCCAGGCTTGACTATGTATAGATCAGTTAAAAATTGCCTTTACTCTTATCTTCAAAGTACACTGAAGAAGGTCTCAGGGCTGATAAGATTTGATCCTTTTTTAAATGAATCCTCCATCTGGCTGAATCCTAAGTTGAGTATTAATAGAAAAGCATTCCTTTGGAAGGAGTGGGTACACAAAGGAATTTTTGCATTAAAAAATCTGTATAACAGTAACTCAGTTCATTCATTTGATGATCTAAAACGTACCATAAATATGACCTACCTAAATCCCAATTCTGGACGTATCTACAACTCCATTTATTGCAACAGACTTTTGGGTCACTCTCCCCAAGAGTCCTTAAGGTACTGGGAGAGGGTCATGAAACAGTTAAATATTAGAAGATGCTAATGAAACATGGAGGAGATGGAGGTATCTTAGCACTTAGATTGGCCTGGGAGAGAGATTTTAGGGCCTCTATTAATGAACAGAACTGGGCTAAGATATGTAACAACTCCCAAATGATGTCAAGAGACATGAGGGTGAGGCTCATTCAATTTAAAATACTACATTGATTCTACGGGACGCTGAGCAGACTTTTTAGACTTGGCCTAAGGGATGCAGCTACCTGCTGGAAGTGTGGTAGGGAGGAAGGTACACTGGTACAGGTGTTATGGTCAAGCCTCAGGATTAGCCAGTATTGGAGGAAGATTCACAGCTACATTGTCAGTGTTATTAAAAGGCAATTTGTGCGCTGTCCAAAACTTTCTATTTTAGGGGACTGTACAGTGCTGTCTGGTTTTCCACAGTCACTGAAATATTGGACACAGACTGTTATCATGATTGGTCGACAGATCATCCTCAGGAAGTGGAAGAAAACTTCATTTCAGGACTGGATGACTGAATTGGGCAAAACTGCTGCTTATGAAAGAATGTCATATAGGATGTTGGACAGAACAGAAAAATATTGTCTAAAGTGGGGTATGTACCTCGACCATATCCAGATGTCACAGTAAAGATCAGGTGGATGCGCAAAGATGTCGAGGAGCTGGTACTGGATGTGTTTTGTTTCAATTTAGTGATTTTTTAAATTTATTTTATTTTCCTTATTTTATTCTCCTTTTAATATATTTGGCTTCAGTATTTTCACTTGTTCTATCAGCCAGCCAGCTTGTTCATTATCTGCATTGTCTTCCATAATAGGTTGAGATGCAAGCTGCGACCCGGCCCTGGTTAAGCGGAAGATAATGGATGAATGGCAAGCCACTTCTAAGAGCGATTGACCCATCTGGGGTAGAGGCTTCACCGGGTACTCCGGCTTCCTCCTACAGTCCAAAAACATGCTGAGGTTAATTGATGATTCTAAATTGTCCATAGGTGTGAATGAGAGTGTGCTTGTTTGTCTCTATGTGTAGCCCTGTGATAGACTGGCGACCTGTCGAGGGTGTCTTCTGCCTTCACCCTGAGTCGACTGGGATAGACTCCAGTCCCCCCGCGACCCTACAGAGGATTAAGCGGTGTACAGATAATGGATGGATGGATGCTGATTCTAAACTCAGAAAATAAAAATTGCAAGTCATAAAAAATTGCCTTTATTATTACTAAAAAACATGTCTGCAATGGCGAACTCCTCCTGCTTGATAGTTGGACATACCACCTGCCCATCCTCCCCACTTTCCTTAAGCTTTATGAGCATATACTGCTGCTATAAAAACACCTAAGGCCTTTGTTATCACTTTGGCCTGATCTGAATTGTGCTGCCTAAATGCCACAGGGGAGATGGGTTTGCACTGCACTCACTTTTTATCTCTTACCACTGATGTTCACATTGTGATGCCATCTCAAATGACTGAGCAAGGTCGAAATACAATCAGCTACATACCTGATTACAGCTGAACAATGGCAGCATATAGCTTTTGTCCAATCTGCTAATCTTTGTCCATCGTCACTGGAGTTTACTAAGAAACTGTAGCGTTCCCAAACAGTGGGCTGTACTGATAGTGGAAGATCTTCAATCTCTGGTTGGTCTACGTTCAACGGAACACTCCTGGTCTTTGCAGAAGTTGAAATGTGGAGTCTCAGATAAGCACTGAGACACTTCCTATTTATGCAACTCTTCTTAACTGAGATAAACACTCATCATGTTGCTATTCATCTCGCACTTTATTTATTCATGTGCCATATCTATTAGTAATGTTATTTACTACTGCACAGTACCATATTTCCTGTTACCACTTATCATGGACTCCACTCTGGTGCAATATTACAGTTGAACCAGTGCAATCCATTCATGTTGCCTACAGCCGTCAGCCTGATATTTAGTGTGTCTCTGTAAATATATGACTTTTTTCATATTCATTTTTTTTTTTGTTTGATTAGAGAATGTCCTTTGGTTTTGCGTTCTAATATTTACATTTTCTTTGCACTAAGAGGAGTAGCACTCCTAATTTTGTTATTGCAGAGCTTACAGTGATAATATACACGTTCAGCTTTTAGTAGCTGCGTTCATTAGGTTTGCATGCAGCCCAAAGCTGAAGGGCCATACAAAAACACGTTGGTACAAATGGATGCCCGTTACACCCCTACGATTTGCAGGATTTTCATGTGTACAACTAAACACAGCTGTCAGTGTCTCCATGGATCCACTGTTGTCGCTGTTTTTAAGTCTTTCCAGTCATTTCTTCTGGTAGAACAACTGGCTTTTCACTCTGTCAACATGTAAACACATGGTGGAATTACACATTTTAAGAATTAATTCAGAGAGACCAGAGCATGACCCTTACAACCTGTTCACATATTTGACCTTAAATTCTAATGTACGGCCTCCTGGCACTCACCCCTTTACTCAAGCGTCAAATATCTGACAATCAGCTTTGCGCAAAGCTGCTCCAAATCAACTATGCAAATATGTGAGTAGCCAGTGTTGGTGGTAAACAGTTTCCCCTGTCAGTATTACATAACTTTGATTAGGTAGTGTGGCTTGACAACAATGACTGAAGACATTTTGCTCTGGAGCTACTTTTTTGTTTGCCAGTGTGGTGGCATCAGTAGAAAATTACTGCCTCGCCAAAGCTGAGTATGTAAATGATTTGTTCATATAAACATACCTGCCAGCTTCAGGCTCCTGAGGGGCAAGACAGTGTGTTCCAATCCATTTTGCTGTATAAAGGGCACATTAGTTTCTATATTGACACTGAACATTGACACTGGACATAAATCATGCAGAATTTTCCAATACAGAAGTAACGCCTAGGGATACACCCAACCTGTCCAGCTTTATTTTATCCGCAGACATTATGTTTGGTTTGTGCAATTCCCAGAGTACTGGCATGCAGGGACCTGTCCCCTTTGTTCAGATGCTTTGAGCCTCATCATTGCACCTGTTGTCAGTTACATATATGCCATTCCCCTACCACCTGACCTGTGGTACATCTGCATCCTGCTTGATCCATCACCCTCCACAGCGTTGTCTCAGAGACTCGCCCCATCACTCTATAGCTAATGAATTTTTACCATACAGAGCACTATAAATATTATATCCAATATGAAGTCGTATGATTTGTTTTATATGAGATGTGGAGGAAAGGAATGTCATAAACCAGCTGGAGTTTGAAGCTGTACAGTACAAGAATTCAGGACCGGTGGAGCAGGTGGCTGCATGATGCTCTCACATAATAAAAGCTGGAAATTTATGACATTACAAGGGTGGAGGGCCTTTATTGATCTCCCCCATGCTACCTGCATGCCACTATGGATGTTTTAATTTGTAGAGGAATAGCAATAAAACTAAGTAGGCTGCATTCTGACCCTGTTAAAATAGCTTAGGCTCATTTTAAGTCTCAGTGATTTCCACCATCAGGGATTTTAAGTAGATGTGCCACATCCATCACAGACAGTGCCTGGTATGGCATGATGAAAGCTTTTGCTCCACTCAAGATGCTTCATTGCCCCGAAATATTGCACTGGTAATCATGACAAATAAATATGACTAGGAGCTACCCTGTCATGTGCATACAGAGAGGATGTGAGTGATGTGGAGGCAGTGGGAAGATGCTATAGCTTCCTAATGTCCCAGATGACGTTTAGGGAAAACTATGTGGGAGAAACATAATTGAAATGCTAATGTTTTGGCACATTCTTAAGAGCCTATTAAAATGTTTGATTGTTTACCAGAGGCTTTGAGGGCAATGGATATTTAATAGTTTGTTTAACTGACAGAGTGAGGCAATAAATATTTGCACATCACATAATATTAATGTGACTATTATTATGTATTGTTGTTATTTTTGTTGGTAGTAGTTGTTGCAATTGAAACGAACAGTTGGGTATTTTGAGGAAAAGCATTTATAATGCATTATTTAGACTGAACTGGGTTATGTTGTTGCTCCAGTCTTTATGCTAAGCTAAGCTAATCAGCAGCTGGTTCCAGCCTTAAGTACTCAGTTGGGTATTTTGGAAAATATATTGACTTTTTTCTGCATCACACATTTAAAAAAACAACCACACCTGACCAAAGTGCTGCACAGGCTTAAAATACCAAGAAAACAAATTAAGATAAATAGGAATCTACAGCCAGCAGCTCGTTAGCTTAGTTTAGCATAAAGATTGAAAGCAAGAGGACAATTAGGATGGATCTGCATAAACATAACAAATACACCAACCAGCACCTTTAAAGCTCATTAAATATCACATTATACTTTGTGTCTTTTGTACAAATTAAACCAAAAAATACAAGGCAGTCATTAGGGATTTTAATCTTAAACTAAGATAATCAATTGCTCATTGACGCCATCTACTGGTTTGTGTTTTAAAGCGTCAGGTTGTGTATTTAGCTGCCTCTGTCTTCATTTTTAAAAACCATACGTGATGAGTAACAGATGAATCTGTCTGAGACTCAAGGACACTACATAAGCCTATAGGGTAGCAAAGTTTCAATCATGAGGTAACCATGCTCCAAAGCATACCCTGCCTTAACATCTGTTTTATTCTAAATATGACCATAATTTACATAATGCTGTATTCAGGGAGTCTTGAAGCCAGGAACTGAAACCATAACCTCATTAATGAAATGTTTACTGAGTTATTTAGTAAAGTTAGAGTCCTACCTACGAGCACTTTAAATCTCCCTCAATAACATGTTACATCTCATTTGTTTAATCTACATGAAAACTGAAGTGTAAAACTGACAAGAAGAATTGTTTGCTAGAGGAAGAGCCTGGTAACAAAATGTAAATAAAAGGTCTTTCATATGTTATAACTTCTTGTTTATATGACATGTTTACCCAAAATACACTTTTTAAAAGTTTTCTCCAGTGAATTATCAAAAAAACCGATTACACATCCATTGCACCAGTGCTTGTTCCCATAAATCTTTATCACTGACATGAAACTGGTGCAGCTTTGATACTGAAGCTGTGTCATATTCTATTATACTTATCCTCAAAGTTGGCTATAGAAAAAATCCTGCAGAACAAAAACAAGATTTTGGCTTTAGATTGTGATGCCTTGAGTGGGTGGAAGATTGACTTGGTTGCAGTTTCGAACAAAGCTCAAATGTGTTTTTCAGCCTTGACTATTTCTTTTGTCTATCTCCTGCACTTAAGAAGTTATGAGGGCTCAAACATGCTCGAAAAATTCATGCAAATTAAAAAACGCAAAATATCGACCCACTTGTACGTACTTGAGGGGCCATAATTCATAGCATGAAGGTAACATTTTGAATGGGCTCATTCAATATGTTCGTGTACATTAAAAAACAGCTCATTCTGAGGGGTCAGGTGGGAGATACTGATTGATTTTTCATGGAATGACGCTTTTAGTTGTCTTAAAATTAGTATAAGGCAAGAAATAGTCCAGCACTGAAAAATTCCCCTAAAAATGCAGCGTTTTTCCAGATAAAACATGTTATTTGGAGGTTCTGCGAAGAGGATTTTGTTAGCCGTTTCTGCTTGTTTCCCCTTTGATGCTATGCAAACTAGCTGCTGGCTTCCTATTTGTGATATCAATCTCCTCACCCAAGGTTCTCCTTTATCATAATATTTATAAGGCATTTGTCTTCATCATGCATTACCTTTAAGTCCTCATGTGTACTCCCAGTCTACTTTTCAAGGACACATAAAATCATGCGCTCATTTAGTGAAAAAATGCCACCACATCAGATTTTCTTTGTGGGGAGCGGGACCTTGGTTTGACCTGACCTTCGGCCTTGGGGCCCTGAATGATGGTGGCAAACAACAAGTCAGCATAAGGAAATGATGCATCCATCACCCAGACGATGTTGAATCAACCGAGGCCTGACACTGGCGACCCACGTGCTCCGAAGCCAGTAGCCTGATGATGCATTATGGCTCAGCTGATAACAAGAAAAATGGCAAGCACAAGACATTTCATCATGAGGGGAGCGTTATCGAGCTATAAGGAACTCCAGCACAACCCAGAAACGCAGCTGAATCCCCCCATTTCCACTTCCATATCTGTGTTGATCTATCTTGATAAATGACTGTGCATTGCATACACACCTCAGAAGCTCTTTATACTGTGTATACATATATTTAAAGCATGTTGTTCGAGTTCCTGTGATGCCTTTTGAATGTTCAGCTCCACCATGAAAACACTTTGCTCTCCTGGAAAACATTCTAGGATGCAACCTCCAACGCAGAGACTGTCCTTATCGACTTTTTGGGTTGACCGTTTGAAGAAACCTAAATTTATATTCTCCTGTATACCCAACAAAAACAGAACCAAACAATGCCTTTAGGCTGTTTTGGTATTGTCTCTGCTGGTGGTGTTTGGGGAAGAGATCAGTGTTCAGCAACAACATCAGGTTGTGCTGAAAGCAACGTGAGTTACAGTAAGAAGCAGATGTCTGAGCCCTAATGAAATAAAGGCTTTTAAGCTTAGTGCTGCTTATGGTAGCCTTGGATTTCATATTCTTATTTTATTTATTTAGTTGGGATGGAAAAAATAATTATGGAACGATTTCATCAATTCTCTAAAAACCAATTGATTGTTTTAAAAAAAATCTAGTAGCAGCTTTTTAGTTGAAGCTTGTCTTATGTCAGTGATTCCCAACCTGGGGTTCAGGGGCCCTCTAATGGGTCATAGGATGAAACATGGGGGTTCATGAGATGATTCATGACCCCCATTGTTCATGATGGAAAGGTTAAAAAGAAAAACACACAGCAGTGCCTGCACAGCTATCCCTTTTCTTTTCAGCCATATAGCTCTGCATTTTGAGACTTTAAAATCTGCTCAAATGACGAAGAATGACAAGTTTAGAGTGGAAAATATGTAACTTATGGACTTCAAGCACTTCAAATGAAGAGCCACAAGCAGACAGTACTTTACTTTGACAGTTAACAAGCCTATAAATATGGGAAACACTATCTTGTCTGACAAGAAACCTAAATCCTGTAGTTTAGGAGTCTGGGTTGCAAAAATAAGCACCTTCATGGCATAATCCTAGAGTACTGAATACAAATATTCCTGAAACAGGGAGACTCTGCAGTGCTGTAAGGTTGCAGTGCTATAACCACAGATTTTGCTTTTGCTTTGTGATTTATTAACGCCGTCATGATTTTTTTTCTTTTGCTACAAGGGAAAGCGACATTTGATCCTCATAGGTAGGGCCGTGCTGCAGATGTAAAAGCAACTTAGTGCAAATTAATTTCACTCCCTCTTTCACCAGATACCGCGATGAATGACCAGTTTCTCAGCATTCATGATACCCTCAATGTTAAAATCTGACAGGTCACAGAATAATATGTTACACCGGTGTTACTGTAGGCGGATGTGCAGCTTTATTGTCGACTTATCAAAAACGCCAAAAATTCTTACTCCGCATGAAGGACAATGGATAACAATGTCCCAAGCTCATACTAAAAATCTGTAATTGTTTTGCAGGCCCTGATCAGCTAAAATAAATAAGTAAGTCAAGTAAATACACTGCGTCTCATCCACCCCATTCTTCTAGTGTTGGAGCACGGCTCACACCTGGGCTCAACAGAACAACGTGTCGCTGCATTTCAGAGTGAAAGCTAGAAGCTGTGAATGTGTGTGTGTGCACGCTGATGAGAGGGTAAAACAAAAGCAGAATAATGTTACACACATTTGCTGAACTCCGACTCTCTCCTTCTCACTATCACAGATCAGCGTACAAAACTGCAGCTGCTAAATAAAGTTAATTCCTTGAGCATCTTGATGAACTGCTTTAATTTCAGGAGTCAATTATGTAGTTTTAAATGTGGACCTTCAGGATTTGGACCAAGAAGCTGGTGATAAATAATAAGGTGGCTGCTGTTGTTGTTGTTGCAAAGTTTCGGAATGAGGCCAAAAAATCATGAAGGTTTTGTTGATTCTCCTCTATGTATCTCTTCACAAATATGGCATTTAGCTTGGATTTTAGTGAACTGTAAACAAGCATATTTAAGTTAAGGCAGCACTGACAGTTCAGTTAGAGTTTCTATGTCTTTACAATGCCACTTTAGAGGCATTTAGAGAGATCATCTGAGAAATTGTGGATAGAGATTTGTTCACTGCAGAGCTTCACAAATCCAGGTAATTTACCAAAATGAATCCAGTGATCAGAACCCATCCGTATTTTCCAAAGAGCCATTTTCATTTCGACGGCAGCTTTTCTCAGACATTTGCACATCATAAAAACTGGATTTTCTCTCAGGCGTCTTATTTAACATTAGCTTCCTGCGCTTCCACTAAACAAGTGCAATCATTGTTAGCACAGCATATCCTCCTGTTTACAAGAACCAAATTGTTTCCCCTCATGGACGGCCGGGGTATTGATCTCAGGTCGCAGCGCTGTCAAAATTCAGCCCAATTTCACATTGTATTGAAACAAACAGTTCCTGGAAGGAGGGCCGTCAGAGAGCTCAGCATTATCTCACCCATCCTGCAGCCGTGTACTCCCAGCTGTGTGCTTTAGTGGGTTTATCACACCACTGTGCACTATTGTTCGCACGCTAAGCTCCCGCGCAGGGACGTTTTACAGTCCAGCCTTAGTGAGTGACATTTTAACAAGAAGTCATAAAACATGTCACAGGAGAGAGGGGAGAAGACAAAATGTCAGAATCCCTGAATCCGCTCACGAAGAAAAGAAAAACGGCCCCCGTGGCTATCCTGATCACACACAATCATGTCAACGCCGCTCACTGCACATACACACTCACACACTCACATGCATGCATGCACTCAGTCACATGTGCTTTGTAACCATGTACATACACACACACACACATGCATACGCCGCCTGCCAGGAAGGCCACCGGGGCCCAGTCGTGGCAGGAGCCAGCAGAAAACTGATAAGGCTGGGTGGATTTGTTTAATTCAGCCTTCTCCCAAAGCTCCTGCTGCTGGAGGGGGGAGAAAAATATATAACTGCACTGTGGGGACAGGTGAAGGGAGGCAGGGGATCCAAGTGAGCCGCAGAGATAAACATAAACAGGATTATTGCTCAGCTCGACAGAACAAGTTGTCCATTTTTTGTGGCTGATATTTCCTCACACACTTTCCGATAAATTCAAGGCAGGAATCTGCGCTTGTTATCAGATCTGAAGTACTTCAAATCCTAAGTGACAACGTGGCAGACAGTGATCGGAATAACACAATTTCCCCCTTACTCTGGATGACATGAGGCACAGGCTATCCTGCTGTATTTCTCTCCTATTAGCCCCACAGCTCTGGTGCTTCATCAAAGTGTCATGATGCGCGTTGATCAAACCCAGCAAGAGCGAGGAGGTTGGGGAGGGGGGGGGGTAAAAAAAGTGACATAAGCGTGTGCAAACAGAAGCAGACAGTGACACAAATAGAAAACACGCACTCACACACAGAAAGCAGTGACCTGACTTAACATTTTACGCTATGCAGCCAACTAAGTCCTTTCACCTCCGCCGTACAGGTGGAGCGATGAACATAAAGCATTAGTTCAGTTGTTCAATAATTGATAAAAGCTGTGGAGGAGGATAAGTCAATATCTCAATGATTTCTCCGGGGTTCAGGCAGAGGTGTGTAAGACAGAGGCGGAAAGTGCAGCTGCAGACATCCACTCTAATCAAATATTAACATGGAGCTTCATAAATGATACAGAAGAGTAAGATATAGTCAGAATGGCTGCCAAAAAAAGAGAAGTAGTTTTATGTCAGCGTGCATTATTCAAAAGTAAACGCTCGGTGTTAGATGAAGACTACAAAATGAGAGGTTGCAACACTATTAAAGACAGATTAACAAACAAAAAAGCCACTGCTGCTCTGCATCTGTCTCTGTATCTGAGCATGAAGCACCGCGAGTCTCACCCTCTCACATCCCCCCACAAACTGACAACCTGTTTCACAGCACTGAAACCAAGCCAGAGAAATCAATCGTCAAAAGCGAACAAAGACGGGAAAAAGGCGCTCAAAGCATCAGACTTGAAGCACTGATTCAATCTGCTGTGACAGCTATGTACTCACCAGTGACAGTGTCTCTCACTTTTTCCTCTCTTGATCCTTCACTCTCTCCCACTTCTCTCTCCCTCTGCTTCTCTTCTCCTCTCTGCCTCTCTCTTTTTTTTCTTTCTCCCCCCTCTCACTCTGTCCTCCCGATCCTCTCCCTTGCTTGCTCCTGAACAGAATGAGCCTCCACTGCACTCAGGATCCCTGTTTCTATGGCAGTGTGAGCAAGCAAGCAAGTCAGCAGGATACTGTAGTGCAAATGTCTAGGGGCAGATCCCTCACTCAGCCCTGCGAACAGTCAAACAAGCTGAATAGCCTCTCACTTCAACCCTGTTGTGCTAAAAACACCCGCAAGCCACTTTAACTTCTGTTGTGGGGCACATTGGTGAGACAAAACATGCAGTGATGGAGAGCAACAAAAGACAAAAACAGTAAGAAAAATTCTCTCCCTGAAAGCACAGGCAATGCAGCAAAAAGAAAGTAAACATGCATAAGTTTAGGTGCATGAATATTGATGAGGGTGTCCTCATAAATATCAAAGCTTTTCTGTGAATAGATGTCCAGATAACACATTCAGAGAGTTGTTTTATTCCTACATAGAATGAGATTAGGCAAATGCGCCATGAAGGATCAAAAGGGAGCCTTTTTTTGATGAGTAACACATGCAAGCCAGTGCTTTGTTCTGTGTCAAGAGAGCCTGCGGTAAGCTGCTGTGATGAACACATGTACATCCACGCAGTCCTTCAAGAGGCACACACCACTGATTTGATAAGCACAGGAGAAATTGCGCCCCAATCTGCAGTTCTGACCATGGTCATGCGACATATTGCAGCACAATCAGTACAATCTTCAACAAAGAGAGGGAGAGGGAGAGAAGGAGGGGTGGGGGAAAAGTGCAACCCCCAGTCTTCCCTCTATCTAGATTAGCATCAGTTCCAGAGGCTCAGACTGCAGGAGCACCTTGAAATCAATTGGCTGTGCAACAATGACAAAATAAAGAGAAATTAATAGCATTTGAAGCACTGCACACACGTATGAAATGGTGCAGTTGGCAAGCGTTCAAAATTGTAATCCTAGATAGTGAGTTTTGGATAACGTGAACAGCACAGAGCTATCAAGGGAAAGGGATTCTTTGCTAACTGTTACAGTAGCTACTGCATTATGCATTACTCAGATATGTTCCTGCAGAATGTTTTAAAACTCCAGCATGGCAGTGAAATATTATTGGCTTGTCCTTGATTCATATTTTATCTTGGAAGGAATCAGGACAGCCTAGATGTTTCAAGACCACAAACAATGGCAGCAACACCAAATGATATCTGTTTATATTTAACTGATAAGGCCCTCTATTGGATGTAGTTATAATAAGCGAAAGAGGAATTCAGGTGATGTCGTTAGAGAGATGAGAAGTCTGTAAGGAGGAGGTCGGAGTGGATTGATGGGTCAATAAAACAAAGGCCTTTAACTAGTCATTTAATATTTAGTATTGATAAATCATTGCATTTTGCTTGAAAATACACACTTTTTCGTAGATTCTGTCATAGATTAGCTGTAGTACCTGGGTGCACCCCCAGGTGGAGCCTCTTCCTAGTTAATACTGTAGCAGCCAGAAGAGGCAGGCAGGTAATCGTTGGCTAGCAGAGAGCATTGTGGAAGTTTAGGTAGTGTAGCAAATTTCTGTCGTACCATGATGTGAAGACGTGAAGTTGATGAAGAAATTCTCCGCTGATACCTTCTTGTGTATATATGTATATAAAGGTTTATTAATAACAAGTACAGTATCCTCAGGCACCATGGTCTGCCTGGGTGAGATTCACAGCCAAATAGAATCCACACCCGAGCAACCCTTACGTCTACCTTATATAGGAAGTCATGTTCATGAGACGAGGATAGGACATATGGTACATAGCAGAGAGAGAACATATAAACATTTATGCTGCATCTTCTCCATATTTAGTAGCATGAAGCTTTAGGTTTGCATACCAGTGTCCTGAGCCTGAGCTTCAGACACTTCAGTAGTAAAGGGGCACCATGACCAAGTCTTCTGTGGTGCTCAATGACGTCAGCCAGTGCACCTGTTAAATCATAGTGGGATAGTGTTTTTATATCCTGTGACATATTTCACAGTGGCCTTTGTTGTTTTCTATCATGTATCAATGGCTTGGCACAGAAATATCAGGATAGGAATAATGTTTAGTGTGCGTAATCTCTATTGTAAATTGACTATTCACTGATAATGCTAAGAATGTGGAACACCTGTGTGACAGTGGATGTGAACATTGGATAGAGCTTAGGTTCATGCTGATACCAATCAGTTAAAAATTACCATGACAGGCTCCAATTTGGATTGAGACATCCCTAATTTGAAACCTTTTGGACTGTGTGAGTTAATTTACAGGCTCTTTTTCATCCTTGTAATCAGTTGTTAATGAGCAAGTAATTATAATGCCTCATTTCAGCACTGCTTTGTTTGGTGTCTGTGAACCATACTGCATACGCAGTATGCCTCATTGTGTTTAATGCAAGGAAATACTTTTCATCACAGCTGGAATAAAACCTTACTGCAGCCATAGATGAGAGGCTAATTTTTTTTATTTTTTTTTAGATTTTTTTTTCATCCAGTTTTATGGAATACATACATAGGGAGCATTGCTTCACCAAAAACATGACTAATAAGTAGAAGGTTGGCCTGCAAAGTCTGTTGCCAAATTTTCAATTTACACATTTTGGCTGTCAGCATAGTCAAGCAACTGAATAACATGTTAGCTAATTCATTTATACCAACTTCCTGGCACACTCTGCGGTCTCTATGAAATGTACTGCAAAAGTTCACATTTTTCAGTTTACTCAAGGGAAATTCCACACCGGCACAAAACAGAGGGAGGAGTTTTGCAGACACATTGGAGATCACAGAAAAAATGGGGATGGGATAAGAGGCAACAATGGGAGTGGGAGGGATGGTCAGTCTGCCACATGCTTTCTTATTATGCTAACTTGCTAAATACCATCAATCTTCCACACAATTACAGACTTCACATTTAACCATGCTGGTCATGATGATACCCATGGTGATGGGTATCATCAACTTTACGTGTTTGTTTTAACCCCTCCAAAAGTGAAAATAGAAAGAATCATTGGATTTTCAATTTTCTCATGGTCCTTAAAATATTCATCTGTGATGTGCAGGTCTGTTGGGAAACGTATTCCAATCTAAACCTAAAATCACAATATTTGATCAAAGTCACCTTATTCCGCATGTCTCACATTAATGTTTTCCAAAAATAAATCAGATTCTGTAAAAAAAACCAAAAAATAGCCATTAGGTGACTCAGCTGTGACCAGTCGCCAAATGACAAAAATTCAGAAACTTTTTGGTTGAACTGCAGGCTGTGTTCACGCAGAGCAGAGAGGGGTAAGTATTTTTCTAATATTTGTTGGCACCTGTGGGCACTTGGAGAGATATCGTACATTTTGATTGATGTTTCTTAATTTGTTCTATGTGTATTTTTTGTTGATATCATTCAGCTTTCTTTTGTCATGATTCATGGCATTATGATTGTGTCATACTGCTCAAACACAATTTTGAGTTTTCTCCAGCCAGTGTTGTGTTGCTTCCATAGAGGTGCAGGACTTTCTGTTGCAGTAAAAATGAACCCACAGTGAAGAAAAATGTGACAGGAGCACATAATGCCCAGAAACTGATTGGAGTTCCTCATCAAGTCTTTGTTATAGTGATTTGTAACTATTCAGGGGTGTCAGATCAAAAATTGCTGTCTTCTCACAGGTATGAATAAACAACATAATATGTCATTCAATCTTTAGGGCTTGTTGGAGGTTTTATGTGTCATTTTTAGCTCATTTTCCATGTTCACGCAGACATTTTTAATCCACACACTGTGGAATGATTAAATCAGCTGTGTTATGAAAATCACTGTCTGGCATCAGGAATCAGCCTCAGCAAGACCTGCATCAGTAAACAGTTTTGTCTGAGTATGTCGGTCTGGTACAAACACTTGACAAACACAGCATATCCTGCTAAGAAGATTATGGTGATTTTGCCTTACAGCTGTGTTGTGTTCCATTCTTTAAAAATTAAGATCAAATGATTCTGAACAACCAAAGAAAAGTCTGATATCAAAGCAACCGATGCACCCGTAATCCAGTGGTCGTCCAGTCCAGTCACATCATTCAATTTCACTTGATGCAGCTGCTGCAAACAGCACACACAACAATATCCTTTAAACATTAACAATGCATGACAGATTGGTTTATGAGAAGTGAACAGCATGACAATCAGCTGACAGCGGCTGGACAGGCCCTTGATGGGGCATTGACGGTTGCAAGTGGATGGATAGTGATGCCTCAGCTAAAGGTAGACTGCTGATGTGTGTTAGCCAAACAAATGCCAGTGTGTAGCTGAGCACAATATGTATGAGCCGCGACTGACAGATGAAAAAGAAGTGCTGTCTCAAACATGATTTATCTCCCATTGTAGGATCACACATAGAGGATGATGTAATTAACATTTTCAGAACTCTGACATGACACCCCAGACATTAGCAGTCTAGTTTTGATTAACTCTACCTATTTTAATTGTGTCCTTGATATAAAATTACAGAATATGGGCTCTTGGGAGCACAGTAATTAAGGGCAAATGTAACTTTAGGAGGTCAGTGCCATTAAGTCCAGTTGATACACACAAAACTTGCCACACATACCCACCTATCCTCACTCATCTGGCTAATTATAGTATGATAATTGAAGGGCAAAAATTAAAGCTCAGATTGAGAGCAGTGTTAATAGATTTTTTGGCCGTTTAATGGTTGTAAAAAAAACTGTAAACGCAGCAATTCTTTCCTCTTCTTATAACCTCCTTATTTCCGTTGTATTACCTTCCCTCCTCGTATATTTATTAAACTACTAGCATGCTAAAATGCTACTGTGATTATTTGCTTTTACATCTGCAAGTTAAAACACTGTTGTGTGTGTGTGTTTTGGACAATTGATTGTAATAGAGAATAAGTTATAAACTAAATGATCACCTTTTAGAGTTGCAAACATGTTAACAAGAAAGAAAGAAAGATAGAAAGAAAGAAAGAAAGAAAGAAAGAAAGAAAGAAAGAAAGAAAGAAAGAAAAGAAAGACAAAGAAAACCTTTTTGTTGATTTATAATGTGGGCAATGTTGGCACTAGAATTTGATAAAGAAGAAAATGCATTAAATTATACTTTGTTCTGTTGCATCAATTTTCATTTATGTTTGTTTAATGAAAATGTTATAAAAACAGTATTCTTTTAGACAGAGCCTCTTAATTTGTTTAAAAAATATTACTTTTAGTCAAAATTTAGTATTTTATATTTGTTACTTTTATTCTAGTTATAATTTTACTTTTCGAAATTTTATTTATTCATTTATTTTGCATTTTTCTATCTTTGTGTCTTCTAAGTATTTTAAAGATACAGCTGCTGTCACCTTTACTTATAATTACCCCAGTTACAGGTGTACATCTCATTTACCATAAAGTTAATGGAAAGAAGCTGCATGTCCCTCTGCTCTGCAGTGATACAACAGAGGACTCTCCTCACTAAATATGCTGATGATATCATCTCCAAACTCTGTTTTAATAGAGTTCACCTATGCTCACCTAGCATAAGCATCATTTACGTTACCTATTTTCTCTAGTGAGGAGCAGCAGCTCATTCACAAGATGATTCAGGAGCTGCAGTGTTTGATTCCGTAGATGCTGCAGTTGCAGCAGTGCATTTAGTTTTTATTTGTTGGCAAAAAGCATTTTTATAAAATACTCTTGAAAGTATATTTCAACTTTCATGTCAACTCATGTTTTTAACAACCCATCACAAAATTCAATATTTACGCTCCTTTTAGCTCAGTTTTGGTCCCTACCATCTTTTGATAAGTACATGTGGCTCTTTAGCTGCTAACACTCCACTGTTCTGTCCCCGGAAAACTGCTACTGGTTTGAAGAGAGTACTGACTGTACAAAAAGACAGACAAACTCTCTGTGACATCACCCAATCTGTTCTTGAAGAAAGGTTTTGAATCTCAGTGTTGTGGTTCTGGCTGTCAGCGTCTTCGCAATGCCAGACTCTTCCTAACTTCTGGCTTATCCCAAAATGAGCAAACTGGTCAAGCGTTGTTAGAGCTCAGGCAGACCACTAAAGGAGAAGTAAGGATACTTTCGAAAATAATGCAGTGAACATTTGTTGATCATTAACCTGTGCAGTAAACAGAAACACACCTGAATCAAATCAATATTTGCTATAACCCTTCTTTGCCTTTAAAACAGTCCTGGTACCAGCATACTTGGCAGGTAGAGTGTTACAGGCACATTGAAACACTTGACACAGTTGTTCTGTGGATTTAGGCTCTCTCAGAGCATTTCTCAAACCACCTCCTACACTCTCTCTGCCCATTTCCACTCTGTTCATGTGGAGGGTCTGACACATTTAGTGCCATCCCAGGCCAATTAATGAGGAGTGAAAGTGAGTTATAAAACCCTCCAATAGTCCGCATCAGTGCAGACTTGCTGACAATGTACCACCCCCTGTTGTGTTTGTTAAAGGACATGCTCTGTACAAATGTCAGTTTAAAGTGACTACCTGTATATGTATTTGTAAACAGTATCTACAACCTAAAGTTTAAGTTTTATGTAGGATCAAATAATTCCTTCTAGAAAATGGTCGATACTGGTTTTTTTTGCTTGTGAAGTGTTGTACTTTTACAGGCACTGCTGCAAAAGCCGAGCAGCTTATCAGAGTTAAAAACAAGTTTACAGGAAAAAGTAATACCACCGAAGAAGCTTGGAAGTGTTATTTTTCTCTATGTGTTTCTCTGGGAAGTTTGTCCTAAAGCTTGCTGCTGTATTTATTCCCTTAATGCCTAAATGAAAGGTTCAGCTGTGAGTGTGACTGGAAGCAGAGCTACATTCTGTGACGGAGTGGGAGGTTGGAGGGTCCATTTGAGAATTTGTCTTGTGTCTCTTCATGTAATCCCAGACTGACTCTATAATGTTGAGATCATGGATCTGTGGGGGCCAGACCATCTGTAGCAGGATTCTTTGTTCTTCTTGAGACAGAAGATAGTTCTTTATGACTCTGGCTGCATTTTTGTGGTTGTTATCGTGCAGCAAAATGAATTGGGAGTGATCAAATGCCTTCCTGATGGTACTATATGAATGAAAATAATCAAAATATGTGAAGGACATATACCTTTGCACAGTACTGTGCAAAACACTACTTTTACCCCAGAGCCAATCTGAGTCTAATTTGATACAATTTTCCTGAATAATACACACAAAAGTACATTAAAGTTATTTAATTCAAAGTATATGCTTGATGGCTCTGCAAAAAAATGGATTTCTGCATCCCAGCTGTTCTTAAATGTTATGCAGATGGTCTTGAACCTTGTAGCAACTCTCCAGTAGGGCACTGTCTGAAAAGCATAGAACACTGTGGGGTTTAACTATCAACCGGCCACCATGACAAAGACTTCTGTGATGCTTAATGATTAAATACAACAGTGTTCCTATATTCCAGTGACATAGGGCACTAAGCCATCTTTGCACATGTCATCTGATCGTTGACAAAAACAGCAATTTCAGCATAAGACAAATGTTCACTGTGTATTACTAATTACTGATTGATAATGCAGCTGATTATTGATTAAGAATATTTTTCAGAATTTGCATCCGTAATGTCCTTCCCCAAATGACGCCCAGATTGTACCCAAAGACATAGAAGGAAAAGGAAGATTGGGTAAAGAAGAGTTAAAGGTAATAATAAGAAGGAATGAAGGCAAAGGATGTAACGACACTACGACACTTGTGAGACAGCGGACGTAAACAAAGGATCTGGCTTAGGTTTGTACTGATGCTAATTAGACAAAAATGCCTTGGTCATTCTCAGTCCTGATCAAAGACATCAGATTGGGACATCCCTAAATGTGTTCAGATCAGGGATCTGATTAACAGGCTCTTTTGTATTGTTGTAATGAGCTGTTAATGAGCAGGGCTGCAAAGGCATGTAACTAGTTGGGGCACAAGGTCCATGTTTGGCTCCCATCATTGTGAGAATACACTGTCTGCTTATGTGTGGCTCTGAGAGGTGGGCATAACTTTTGACCGGACGAAGTATGTATTACCATAATTTTTCTAAGCTTTCTCTTTGTAAAAGCAAAGGACTACAGCAGAGTCTGTCTCAGTGGACTGAAAGAAATTGTGGCAGGCGTGAGATCAGAGGAGTTCCCCATGTGGACTACAGTAATGAGGATCATGACATGACTGAACCCTGAAGCAAAACACACAGGGCCTTTCACTAGGCCTTCAGTCCATATGGTCCAAATCACAGAGGCATAGCTGGTACAGTCCTTGTATTGCTCTTAGTGAGACACACAGCAATATGCAGTTCTATGATATATTCACTTAGTCGGGGCACTGATGCAGCATCCATTTGTTAGGATTTCACCTGGAGAAGGCACATGCAGTGAGCCAATTGAGGCATGAGACGAGGCGTGTACTTCCTCATTTTTCTCCTCCACACATAACTGATTACAAGAGGAAGCTTCAGGCAGTGACTTATCCCCTTGGTTGATGATGATGATGTTGAAGACGGCCCCAAGGACTGTCACGAGAACAGCAGAAGCACCACCACCATCATGATGAACAGAAAAACCTTCCTTGCATCAGTTAGATTGGCAAAGAAACTCGTCAGCATGGTGCCGGTTTACACAGCTATGCCACAGAAGAGAGCCCAGTATGATAAATACCTAGAAGCAACAGGAAAAAGCTGGGAAAAACAGCAGTACCCACAAACACAATGACAAGTTAGTCCTGCTGCCCAGGTGGTTCGCCAGCCTGGGGAAAATGGACAAACAGCGAAAACACACAGACATGAGATGCAAGCTAATAGAGGTGGGGAGGAGTGCACAGAAGCAAAATGGAAACTAAGGTTCACCTGTAAACATACAGAACCAGAAGACAGAATTCACCTCTTGATATATGGAGGCGTGAAGTTATCTGTTCTGGTGCAGTAACCTGAGCATGTGCATCTGACTGCACAAGTAGATTAACGCTGATTAGAGGGCACTCGAGGTTGATTTCTACCCAACGAACCAAACACAGAAATACTTATGCTACATGTAACTGTCTGCAATGAAGTGAGGAGAAGACATGTTGCTGAGTTGTGACTGCAATTCTTATTTACTTCACCTGGGTATTCCCATATTATGCAAACACTTTTTACTCCACTACATTTATCTGACAGCAATGACTACTTCTCAAGTTTTTTTTATTATATTTTATCCAAAAAAATAATACAGTTTTGAATAAAAGAACCTTTATTTCATCTTCCCTCTCCTATTAATCATCTCTTCTGAGATTTATCTTGTGAACCCTTGGAGGGACTCAACCCCAATGTTGGGAACCACTGACCTAAACAACTAAACCGTGTAGAAAGTAGCTAAAACTGTTTCCACCTGAGCAGCTGCAATTGCAAAATGCTGCTTACAAGTCAATGTATCTGTAATATACAATAATGTTAATAAGTATATGGGTGTTTTAATGCAGGATGTAAAACTGAGTATTTTTACATTCATGTTGTACTCGTGCATAAGCTCTGAAAACTTCTACTGAATAACTTATTGAGACTTCATGTATTGTTAGTTGTACTCATGCATAAGATCTGAACTCTTCCACTGACTAACTTACTGAGACTGCATGAAGCTATTTGCAAGAAGGCAAGAGATTAAAAGATGAAGAGATTCCCTGATGATATGGTCAAATGTGTGGCATTATGTGGGATATCAGCGGCTTTGCTGCTAAAAATCTCTTGACCTGTGCTTGCGTAAGTCGATCTTATCCACTATTAAACACGGCCTCAGGCGGCCAGAAGAGAGATGAAAACAGCATTTTACGACCAATGGCTAAAAATATGGATATTTTTACATTGCTCTAATTAAAGATGAAGACATCACTTCATGAGCAACTTCCTGACCTTGTCTTTGATCATTACTACCATGATGTTTTTCATGATGTTTTTTTAGCATTTCTCCTGAGATTCTTTCTGGGTCAGTTCTCACCTCCAAAATTATGTTTGCTGTAACCTCAAATTAAAAATTCAATGTTATTTTTGAATTTTTCTGAAATATATGGATACATACACACTGATCAGGCATAACATTATGAGCACCTGCCTAATATTGTGTTGGTCCCCCTTATGTGGTCAGAAATGCTCTGAACCATTTGGCATGGACAAGAGGACCTCTCAGGGTGTCCTATGGGGTCTGGAAACAGGACACAGGCACTGGATCCTTTGGGTACTCTGGCTTGTGCAGTGGAGCCTCTGTCAATCAAACTTGTTCCACTGCATCCTGTTGATGCTTGATCAGAATGGGCTGTAGGAAGTTTGGAGGTCAAATCAACATGTTGGGCCATTGTCATGTTCCTCAACATGTTCCTGATTGTTTGATGTTTTTTCCATGTGGTGGGGTGCATTTTCCTGCGGGGGTAGGTCAGTGACATTTGGGATTTCCATTTGCATGAGGGAGTGTGCTTGTTGTGGCACAATGTTTATTTGGGTGTCTAAGTCTGATCAACACGGACGTCAATATCCAAGGTTTTCAGCAGAACACCACATAGTACCAACATGTATGTGTATGTTCATTTATGTACAAAGAGATAATGCATAAGTAAATAGAAAGAAACAGAGGAACATTTGAGGAGGGAAATGCAGCAAATACAGAAAGCAAATCAAATACAAATACACTACAAGTCACACAGAACACAGTGGAAAAACACAGAAGTTTTCAGAAGGCACTAATAAATGGTGCTAAAGCCTAGACATACTTAAGGACATGTGTTGCCTTTGTTTGTGGCTAATTGAGTTATTATGTGTTGTAAAAATGAGTTTGATTTGCATGATTCAGATACAGTATTATTGCATATATTTGTTGCTGTTTTAGCGTCAGATGTTTGCTGCCCACTAATTTAGACATAATGATATGAATCGCTGAATTGCAATGTCAAAACAAGCAAAAACAAATACATTGTTAGGCTGTCTGCCAATAAAAAACAACCCAAGGAGTAATTTGTGCATAGTTATGTTTTGTTGTGACAGAGCCCTCTAGTTGCTACAGTAATTGTAATGGGAGCAAAGAAAAAAGGGAGGTGAAGTGAAGTAGTTTTTACACCTACAAAGTCTGTGTAGGGAGGTGGTTGGGGCGGATGTGTGGGTCAACAAAACATTTGACTTTAACAAAAGCCGCCTGTTTGTTTTTTATTTTAGGAAAGAGTCAGTGTTTCTTTAAACCACAACCTTTCCATTACCTTACTTATTTACGGTGGGTTTTTTAATATACTTTGCATAAAAAGAGTTAATGTGCATTATGGGAAATAAGTTCTTGTGCAGTTCTGACTTAACTCTGGATACCATGAAACATGTTCAAGCTGACACAAGAGAACAATTGCTTCCTGATTTATTGTTTACTATACAGTGTACAACACAAGTGAGTACACCTCTGTGGAATACCATTTAAATGCCAAATGATTAAAAATGCAATACTTTACAAAGACTGTATTGAAAAGACATTCTACAAATTAGAAACTTAACACAACAAAAGGAAGACCTGTGACACACAAGTTAGAAAACATGTGATCTTTAAAACAAAATAAAACACTGCTGAGACTTTTAATTAGCTTAATTGCATGAACATGGTAATAAGACAAGCAGTGAACAGCTAAAGTTCCTCTGTTTTGGAACTATGAATTGTGTTTACCTGCATGTCTCCACAGGCAAAAAGAATTGCCAGAGGGAATGACAAATCTGATTCTGAGACTTCAAATGATGAAAAAACATACAGGCAAAATAGGTGACCAACTAATAATCTGTTGAAACACAGTTGCAGCAGTAATCAAGAGGTAGAGATTGAGCCATAGTACCGTTAATCAGAGCCACAGCTAAAGTATTGTCACAAACAGTGCAATACTTAAACAGTCTTGCTCAGAAAAACAGATAGGCAAGTGCTTTAGACTTGGCACATGGGTTGTGAGTGGAAAGTGGAGTTTCTGTGACATAACATGATCATGCATCAACCTCTGTGGGTGTTGTTCAACAAAAAAGCCTTGCTTGCTCTTTGGAACAAAATTGAAATATTAAACTTTCAATTATGAACTTTGCTATAATGCAAGAAAAGAAGCCTGATGAATGGTGGGAACACATTCTTTAGTCAGATGATGGTGAAGATACATTTGTTGTAGGAGTCCAGCAGGGGTGGACTGGGGCAGAAAATCAGCCCTGGCCCAGACCGGCCCACAACATTATCGGTTGACTGAATCAAGCACTGATGTTTGCGGGAGGGTAGCAACTGGATCAGGCATGGTCTGTGGGGTCTGTCCTCCGCTATTGGATGCTGCTGTTGGTGCTGCAGCCCCTGCTGCTACTGCTGGACCAAATAACACAGTTATTTTGGTGCATTTGGAGGCCTCTGCTTCTGATGCTTTCATTTTTTTTTCCATTTTTTGCTTTTCAGCGCCACCAGTGCGTTTTTTAGGTGATTGTTTTTCCATGATGTTGTCAGACTCTTCACCTAACCTTGGCTCACATGATGTGACTCTGTTAGCCCCATCCATCCAGCAACTGGGTGATTGACAGGCTCTGACTGACAGTTAACCAATGGGATGTTTCGATGGGCTCTGCTGAAGAGCCAGTCAGTCACACAAATGGACAATAGGTCACATAACTGGCCAGCCAATTATGTGGGGGACAAAAAACCTGTTGCTCAGCCCCCACTAGACACTGGCCCACCGAGACAGTATGCCAGATGGCCAGTCCACCCCTAGGGTCCAGCATGTTTAGTGTGTATCTGGTCAGGACTACCACAGTGAATGCATAGTCCTCACAATACAGCACGGAGGTGGGCATGTGGTTATATGGGACTGCATGATGGCACACAGTGTTGGGGAGATGACATTTATACATGTCAGCATTAATGGTTGTGGAGATACCAAAATACTTGCTGACAAGATGACTGCAGTCTGCAAAAGCTGGGCAAAGGAGAAATATTCCAGCATGATAACAATCCAAAACACACTGTCAAAATCACAGAAAAGTTTCTAAAGAAAGAAGAAGTGAAAACTATCTGGACAAGTATGTTGCCTGACTCAAATCCCATGGAACACCTCTGGGGGTATTTCAAAAAGAAAAGCAAACCAACACAACCCCTCCAGCAAAGAGCAGCTGAAAAAAATGTGTCTAAAGAATAGCAGATCATCTCTGCAGAAATTTGGTATCCTCTGTACCATGGAGGATTGAGAGTATCATCAGAAATAAAGGTGGATATATGAAATACTGAAAAATAAAAGAATTAAATGTGGGTAATGAAAGGTGGACAGACTTTTCTTGTATTAAGTTACAATTGTGGAGCCGGTATTTTTAGTATAGTAAATCCAAATTGCTAGTTTTTATGATAATAAAAGCAAACATCCTACTGTTCAACGTAGCAGTGATGCAAATACGGTAGAGTGATACAATTTTGAATCATCTGATATTTAAGTGATGTTGCACAGGGATGTTCTTCCATCTGCTATATGGAAACATGGCTGTTGCATTGTGGAAATTTGAGTGTTGCAGGCCAAATGTCTGTCTCTGTTTGTGAGTGTTAAACTTTCCCCATTGGGCCTTTAATTTCACTGTATTTATTATTTCTAGTTTACAGCCTGCTTGGTTGTTCAGCGAAATGAGCATTTCCTCTACAGGTAGCACATACATGGACAATTCTTTTTCCAGCAACAGAAAGAATGCTTTCTGCTCCCCAGCCGGTTTAATTTCAGATTTTCTCAACACGACTCCCTGCCTCTCACACAAGGACACAGCCTAAATATTCTCTGAGGGGAAGCTCTTGTGGCTCATCCACTCCTTATTGCTCTCTTCATCCTGAAAATGTCAGAGTGCCATAGCACAGTGTGCTCTACTTTTAAAGGGAAGGAAAGAGAACTGATCTGATTGGTCCAGTACCTCTCCCAATTAAATATTATTTCTTACCCCATTGAGTTGTAGCTTTTCAACAGAAAATTACTAAAAATCTGTCAGCACTTACAGTCTGTGCTTTGTGGAACTGTTCAAAAAAAAAAAAAACTAAAGCTTTTAATCCTTGTTTGCAAACCAGATGGTCCTGGGAGGCAGATCCTTCTTTGAATAGTGCTGAACAAATAAACATGGATTTGTTTAATTTTGACATAATATAGTATCACAAGTCAGATTTAGACAAAGCTTGAAGGCATAATATTTCTTTGTTCTCACTATAAACCTCTTAAGTTGTCTTAGAATCTGAAATGTTCTAGTTCATGACAAATCTGGCTGAACATTTAATTCTTTCAGGAGAGTTGACACGGTTGCTTACTCCCAGTGAATGTGAAGAAATCGATGTCCTGAATACATACATAACTTCTAAAATTGCTCTGGTACATCCAGCAGGGTTTGTCCTCACTGGAGATGCACTCGGCACAATCCATCTTTCTAATGAACTATAAATCAAGAGCCTCCTGTCCTCTTAGGCCTCAGCAACACATTGTATCTGCTTATGGCCAGTAGCTCAGTGAGAAATTCTAAGCAGAGTTCAAAAGGAAGTGGCCCCAGGCAGGAGGGCTGTGTTCCCCGGGGGCTGATGCCTGGAGAATAAAATGAAATCAGAATCCACTCTGGTATTCACCTGAGGAGGTTTAATACAACCCCTTGAAATCCTTCTAGGTATCAGCAAGACCGACCTGAAACTGCATGGTAACTCTGAAAAGACGGAAAGAAGGTTAAAGGAGATTTAAGCAAGCCTGCACTAAAGAGGTGCTGGACAAAGTGGAGAAAAGGAAAGAGAGTATGTTCAGGGAATGAAGAGCTGCAGCTTAAATCAAGGAAAAATCAGTGCTGTCTTTGTCTCTGTTATCACATCCACTCAGGTATATTCAGTGCTTTACAAGATAAATTAATTTTCTATGACTGTTAAAGCCCTGTCTCCTAGAAATAGTTTCTGTACACTTTGAATGAATCATTTCCTTTGTTTTCTATCAATGTATTGAGGAAACCATGTGAAACCTAAACTGTTTCAGGGTAATCTCACTGCCTTTACTTTTGAGCCGTTATCTTTGTCATCATATAGGTTAGTCATACATGCTGCATCCTCTTTCTATTTTCAGAACAGTCTTGGCCAACCACATCTCCCATCACTTGATATGATAATACTTGCAGATTGCTTGGACTGGTTATCAAGTAAAAAGAATATTTTGTATTTGCAAATTGCTGTTTGTACATGTATCTCATCCTAAAATGCCGGCAGTAAAGATGGTTGACAATGGTAGAAATCTGAAAAAATATGTACCCACTGGAAATAAAGATACTTTTTTCCACCTACAGTAGCCTACTGGCAGAGTTGCATCTTCAGGAGGGACAAACCAGGCAAATGTTTGGGTTGCTTCATTCCCCAAACAAGTGTCCCCCAAGGGCCACTTTGTCCGGAGCGTGGAGAGTCTAGGACTGCCACTGCCTTCTTGCATACTTTAGACCACAACTTTGGAGTCATTACAACGAAAAGCAAATACATTATCTTGTGTAAAATGTGTCAGCCAGGTTGTGAGAGTTAATTAACACATCTGGCAAGTTGCAAATGTGCTGATACTGAAAGTATAACTAATAAATTCACTGACGGCATCAATAAACATGAGTCACTAACAGCTCTTCTGGAAAGAAAGGCGTGCTTTAATAAAGAAAACGCGTTTTAATTTAACCAGAACAACGATTTTTCACTAACCTTAACTGAAGTGTTTTTGTTTGTCTTAAACCAAACCACAACTGGGATGCAAACCCTGGTTGCTGATCAGCACTTTATACGACCACCACCCACCTTGACCTCCTCCTGACAGTGCAGTTCATGAATGTGGTTCTTCGTTTATTCAAAAAAAATGCTGCCTCTGTGTGCAACTGATCCCAGGAGCAGTTACATTAAACCTAAGAATAACTGAGAAACCAGTCGGTGTGAACAAGTGTGGTTACTGGCTGTGTGCTACTTGAAAACAGTCCAAGGATCTGATGAAATACTATGCATGTCAACATGTTGGTGCTGCACACACCTGTATGCAACTGATCCATTTTATTCATATTTTGTGCCCATTTTTTATGGTGAACATTACAGTTAGCTGTAGACAGCTGCTGGTAGCTCACGGTGAACAGATTTTTAATTCCAGTCACCACTGTTTTAATGGGTTCTGTTCTCAGTGGGGTGTTACAGTGATTTTAAAGGGCTCCAACATTAGCTTTATTGGCTGCTATAGCTTGAGCTTGACTGAGGCTAATTTTTTGGGTGGGACAGTGAGATTTGTGAGGCACAAACCAGTTTAAGGTGTGCCAAAACACCTAGCACATGCAATGAGCCAAACTCATTTCCTGAGATAGTTACATTGGCCAAAATAACGGATTAGACCTCACAGCAAAGACCTTCTCTTTTGTAACGTTGGAACTGTTGGAACATGCAACAATAAGGCACAAGTCCAACCCCTGTCCTTAGTCCGTAAGCTAAGCAGTCAAACATTAAATGAAATAAGGGTATGATTGTACATTTTTCCATATCATACTTATAATAGAAGCAATAAGTTATTGTGGAATGCAAAACAATAATTGTTTTTCCATGTCCTTTGCAGGGATGTGTCATGAATAATAAATGTTATTTTAAGAGGTGCATGTTTAAAATCAAGTCAACTTGAAACTGTAAAAATCAGACAACTAAGTAGTTGCAGCTAATTACAATCTGGTAAGATTATTCTAACTGCCTCTCTGTGAAATTAAGAACCCATTGTTGTGATCATTATGGCTAATTTCGGGTTCAAAATCTGCCATTGTTGTCACTGTTGCATGATGTATCACAGATAGTGTGACAGTAACTAAGGTTCATGGGGCTTACAGAAAACTCAATTAAGTTTAAAACCCAAGGGATGAGGGCAGTTGACAGTTTTCTCTGTGCTAATATAGATAAAAGTTAAGCACAGAAGCCAGCAGAGCCACACAGGGACGTATCAGTTCCTGATCAAGTCAGGCAGAGGCCGGATATTACAGGACTTCTCCTTCTAGTGGTTTGAGCAGTCCGCGGAGAGTGTTTCCATTTCCTCTCTCAGACTGACCTGCTCCACTCTGAATGCAGGGCAGCGCTCCAACACTGACACATTCTTCTCTTCAGCCTTGGCCAAATGCCACAAGGGCTGTGGCTATAAGAACACCTTCCTACTGAATGTATTATCTTTGCATTGTATAGGGTGGTGAAGATGGACTCATTACCACATGGAACCTGTTGGTATGCAGGGCCTACTCACTGTGATGGGTATTTTTAGAGTGTAGTGGACCCACAGTGAATGTAGAGTATCCTTGAAAAGGGATTCAGTCACTGTCAGTTGTATGATAATGTTAGGGAGAAAAACAGTCAAACCACTTTTAAAAAAAAACCTGCTTGAAGCTGCACTGGAGGCTGTATACTGTGTGTGGAACATGATGCTGACTTCAGAGCAGTGAAAGGTAACCATTTAATCCAGCCAGACACTAAGCGTGCTGCTTAATAACTGAACTGCATTCTCTGTTACATTTTTAAAGTAATGTGTTTTCTCCTGGTAAAGTGACAGTATGATGTAGGAAATATTTCCACTTTCAAGAAGCTACCAAGTCCATGTAAGAAGATTAGAGAGGTGGTGATGGCATTGATTTGACTTGTGATTTTTACCCTCTAGACAGGTTGGTGTTCTACGTTAGGAGCTTTATTTTGTGACGCAAGTTTTGATTTCACTTCCTGTTTAGATAGGTTTAGGCAACAAAAGTTTGTGGCTCGGCTCAGAAAAATGTCATGGTTCTGGTTAAAACACACCCTTTCATCGCACGTTTCAAGCTTGTACATTTAATGGGTTACATTGGCGACTTTGAGGTTGCAGACAACTGCATCTATTGGACTGACATAACTCTGAAACACATGATGGAGCTCAGTCTGGACCACCTGAAGGGGATGGTGGCGGGTTGGCTAGGAAAGAGCTTACACTGGGCCAACACCAACCGCACCAAGGTGGCCAAATTGGACAAGCAGCAGGTCCTGGTCTGGAAGAACCTGGACTGTCCACAAGCTCTGGCTCTGGATGCTGCTGAATCATACGTGATTGGTTTGCTGAGAAAAAGTGACATAAAAATAATATTGTTGTGATATGTCACAAGTGAAGATAAAACAGGAAGAAAATACATTTCCTTAATAATGTAATTCAGAATGCTTTTTTGTTGCTGTATAGGATTGTATGTTTTTGGAGACAGGACTTTAAAATGTAAAATGATACACAAAATTCTAATGCATGATTAGACAGTAATTGCTCTAAATACATATTTTGCATAACAGCAGAACTGAAGTGATTAATCAGTTCATCAAAAGAACTTAATCTGCTATTTTTTTCAAGTAAAACTGAGAATTTTTCTAGTTCCAGCCTCTCAAATGTTCCAGCTTTGTCATATTTCATAGTAAATGAAATATTTTGGGGTTTCTGACCATTTGTCAACAAATGTTACCTTAGATTTTAAGAAACTGGGATGGGCGCTCTTATTTTTTTCTTCTTCTTGACCTTTAATAGAATAAAAAATGAAAGCAGAAAATAATGTGAAAATGAATTGAAAATGCTAGTTGCATCCCTACATGTTAGTGTTTGAACTACGCTCAATTGTCAAATTAGAAGCATCTTTTAAACATTTGTGTGCCTGTATTTTAGAGGATTTAGTTACAGCATCATTTATCTTATCACCAAAGAGGAAAAACATCAACCAGAATGTACATATTACTTGGTTTTATTGCCAAGTCAGCACTGTTTCTTTGACCTAATTTCTATGAATCTGGCTGTGGTTTCTTCATTAAGGTGGTCATCATAATATTAGAATGTAGCAGAGGATAACGCTCAGGAACAAAGTCTTTAGTATTTGTGCCATTTTTGCTGCAATGAAGTGATTATGAAATGATATGGATCCAGCACTGTAAAGGATGGTTTATGCCTGAGGCTCTAAACCTTGACTATTCCCCCAGGGCTTACTGTAATATTCCGAAACACATATCCGAGTTTGTTGCAGTCTCCTACAGATGAAATAACACGTCCAAGTGACAGACTGCATCTGTCAGAGGTAAAACTTGCTAATAACCGCTCATCACTTTGTAGCACTCGTCTTCTCCGTCTTCATCCAAACCCGCTGAAGCTCGCTGAATGCATTAGCGGCTGTATTTGGTCAGTAACCACCACTGACAGGTGATTAGTTGCCACACTGATGCCACGGACCGCTGCTTCACTGTCATGTCACACGCGTGCAGTACGTTTCCAGCAAACCCGACTCTGATCTTAATTACACGCTTGGCTGGAGATTAGCTTGTCAAAGAGGGGGCTATGATCTACCAGGGGACAAATTACCATCTGTAAAACTTATTTACATAGAGAGAATTCTGTAAGTGACCCCCAGGTCATCACTGATAGCTTGTAAATTGGTGTGTCTCGTTTCTAGTGCTCCCAGTACGTTTTACCTGTTATTAGAATATCCGACCCGCACAGGTAACAATCCACAATTCGCAGACAGCACTGACATACCAACACATACACCTAATTGCCATGTGAGTAAAAATAATTGATATTATAATCACAATGCAATTCAGCTTTTTTATAGATACAAGTAGAAAGAAAAACTAATCAATGCTGATTAATGACACTTTCCTGGGGAGAAAACATTTTGTATTGCTTCACTAATTATAGTGATAACAGTTAAAGTTCTGACAGCATTATCTCAGTTTTATTGAGTATAGTTGTATAACTAAAGGCTGCATTTATTAATTCCTGGAAGCTTTATTTTTAAAAACCCAATCAGCCACAACATTAATATCGTGTTAGTCTGACTCACTGGATGTAGGCTGCTGGTATAAACCTGCCATTGGCTTCTCATTTTAGATAGTTTTCTCCTCCACTCCTGTTTCCTGTGTGCTACTGTTTTCAAATTGCCCTCAACACAGGAAACAAACCTCGACGTCGGAGCAGCAACCTACACACTGAAAATGGTAAATTTAGCTGAAGATCTGGAACAAGCAATAAAGCAAGCCTGTCTGATTCTTTTGGTAAAAAGCTGTAAAGATCTAGTATATCTAAAATATTTTTGATTCCTATTTTGCATTGTAACACCAATGTTCATGTGTGTTTGCCTACTGGTAATAGACAAAGTTTCATTTTCCAAGCTCGGCTGATAGTCTGCAGTGAAAAGACATAGTGTCAAAGAAGCACGGTTTTGGTAGTGTCCCCAATTGTAGCAATAATGAAGGACCAGTAAAGTGTAAGATAGGCCAGATCCAGACATGGACAAGAAAATAGCTGCTGGTCCGTGTTTGACTGTATACAGATCTCCTGAAATATTCACCCAAAACTATAGATCGAGGCTCCATCCTTCAAACATCCAAGTTTCAAGACTGACTGGTGGACTGGTGGGGATCACTTTGGTGAATATACATAAGGTGATATTGGTTTAATTAAGTTCTGCTAGAGCCAAGTACTCCTAGCAAATCAATTGTAGTTTTCATGAGTCTAGTGAGCTTCTATAGAGCTAAAGTACAGGCAGGCTTCACCTGTTTGGCATAAAATATCAAGTTCAGTTTTTCATTTTTATTGGCACAGAATCTTGTCACCAAGTTGACAGTTGTCATTTATTGTTATTTATAGTGTTTTATTTTGCATTTTCATCTCAAGATGTGGAACAGTTCCATCAAAAGTTTTACTTTCTTCACTATTTTGCAGACACAGTCGCAGCATTGATTTACTACAGCAGGGGTGGCCAACCCTGGTCCTCGACAGGCCCACCATGTTTTAGATGTTTCCCTCTTCCAACACACCTGATTCAAACGATCAGGATCGTTATCAGGCTTTTGCAGAGCTGATGATGAGCTGATCATTTGAATCAGGTGTGTTGGAAGAGGGAAACATCTAAAACATGCTGGATTGTGGCTCTCGAGGACCAGGGTTCGCCACCCCTGTACTACAGAATAGACTGGCTAAGCGAGACTAATATAGTATCTCCCTTGTGTCAAAGGAGGGGATCTGTGGAGGTGTTGGTTGTCTGGCACCTGGATGCTGGTAGCCATCCTTTGAGCCCTGCAGGTTAGGGTTAGGAGTGGGGTCTCTTTGGATTAGACTTGTTCCCACAAACGCTTGGTTGGATCTAAATCTGGGAAGTTTTGAGATTCCGTCAACACCTTGGGACCTTTGTTGTTTCTTTGTTGTTCCTCGAGCTGTCCCTGAGCAGTTTTTCTGTGTGACTGGCTGCTGGTTTGCTCAGTCTGCAATGCTGTTGTAGGTCGGCAGTACGTGTACAAGACTTGCTTTAGCAAGCATTACAGAAGATGTCCAACAGCTGAAACGGAAGACACTGTATCCATTTATAACAGTGCATTTCTGTTATGGAATTAAATGTTCTAAATGGTACTTTCTTTGGGATCTGTGGAGCTGTACACTATGATTTATTACATGACCATCTAGGTTATTGTTAAGCCTGCATGGGCTGGACACCACAAAGGTGCAGGAAACTCAAAAAAACAATCAATAAACACTTCACAGGCCGTTCAGGAAAAGCCCACTTATTGGAAGAGAATAACACCGTCTATATCTGGACAGGCGGTCAAAACGAAGGGAGAATATGCCTTTATGAGTACAGCCAGCTTAGCGTGGACACGGTCTAAATCCCTGAAACACTTGTCCGAGACGGATGTGAGGGAGCCCACGGAGGCTTTTTTTGGCGTATGCACTGAGTGAGCAACTTTCAAAGGAATGAATGGGGCACCATCTCTGAGCACAGTAAGCAGTTCTCCCTAAAACACCCATGAAACAAAAGAGCACCAGCCAAACCGCAAACAGTGGAAGACAATGTAAAAAATGTATTAAAGGAATGTTGGTCTCTTCATCACTGCACACAGATTTGCTGTTTCTGTCTGCTGTTGCTTTTTTGTGTTCGTTTCTTCAGTGGAGTGCAAGTGAAAGCTTCTGTGCGTCACTGCTTACTGCAGCAAGACTAAAAACATTTTGAAACAATATTACATTCTTTTCAAATTTGTTGTGTCTACTCAGGCTTTTTGTGATGCGCAAACTAAAAATGCACGAAAAAAACAAGATTGAACTTCACTTTAACTGCAGATTAATGCTTTATAAGCTTTTATTTTATTTTAAAAGTTTGTTTCTTCTAAATCTAGCAGAAATGTCAAAATATGTAACTCCGAAGTTGGAACTCACCTGCTCAAGAATCTGTCAGAATTATTTATAGGTTTCAGAAAAGTTCCAACTCTCCTATTTGCATTTCTTTGCATTTTTTCTTGTCACCTTGTTTTCTGGGCAAAACTTGTGCCGCTGCCTCAGAATTAATGGTTTTCTAGTAATTTTGTTGTAGAACACAATCTGTACGTGGATATTTATGATGCATCTGACAGACAAATGAAATATGCAAATCTAATGGCTGCATCTGTTGATGAATAATGGAACATGGCCCCCAGAGTGTGGTGATTATATCTACTTGTTGTATGGCTGCATGTCAAAAATTCTGTCATATATTTCACAGTATTTTGCATAAAATACCATATTTTTTCTACGTTTTTTAGAGGTTTTTCCAAGAACTCTTCACGGCTGTGATCTCCCGCGTGTCAGTCAGGTGTTGTTCTGCTGATGTAATAAGAGGGATGAAAATGCAACAGCGACGGCTACATGGCTGCTTTCACATCTCCAGTGTCTGGCGGTGAAACTGCAGAGCAATTTTCCACTTGTGGACAAGCTGTAAGGTCATCCCATCAATTCTTGTCAGCTTAGGTAACATCATTTCAGACGAGGCAGTGGCTGCTTTGCAGAGGGCGCTAATATAATCACAGGATGAAATGTCACAACAAACCTCAAATTGCACCTCTGCTTCCCCATTCTGTGCAAAGAAGAAGGAGGACAAAAAACCTATTCTGTCTTTTGCTGCGATGAAACATGATCACCTCTGTGCTCTAAAGCCTTGCGTCCTCACAGCTGCATGACCCACCATGAAAACTCTACGCATTTTACATGCACATATTGACACACTCACAAATCTACACGAGTGCACACACATGTTGACGCACTTTTTCTGTGCCTCCTAGTCTTTTGTCATGAGGTTGTTATTCAATTTGTCCTTCCCCCATCTCCCTGATTGTACTTCTTGTGGGTCATGTTTCCTCGGGGGATTGTTTAATGGCAGTATAAGTGAAAACACAAAATACAGGAAGCAGCACAGATTCCAGGAAATGGGAAAGATATAGTCTGAACTGATGGAGGGCCTAAGGCACCATATGTTCTAGGTGCACTGTGACTAACACATTTTCTTGCGGCTCACAAACAAGATTTACATGCAGACACAAAGGGGTCTACGATCTAAAAAAGATATTCCACACATCATGCAGTGGATGGTTCATTGTTTAAAATTGAAATTGCGGCTCTTCCCCTTTGGCTGAACCTTAAAATAAATGAAGAAAAACATCTTCAATCAATGTCATCACATGTGGCGGCAGAATTCATCATTCTGCTGGCATCATGGTATAAAACAATGCAGTCCTGAATGCTTATTACACCCTTGGTTTGTCCCTTAAGCATTGGTATTTGTATTTAATTTAGCCTCCCATGCACGCAACATCTCTATCTAATTAGTGAGTAAAGTTTTAATGTAGTAGACCTCCTCCTCATTATCTTGTCATAGCCTGTGGGTGGTTACAGTTTTAGTCGAAAGAAAACATCTCACATCCTTCGCCCACAGGCAGCAGATGAAGCAGCTCACATCCTGCTGTTGACTGGACCTCAAACATGACGTGTGTGAGAATAACAGCACTATTTCACTGCAGTAGGAAATGCATGTTTGTATGTGTGATATTTATTTTTAGAATCATGTAAAATAGCACCAAGAAAGAAAGGAGACAGGCCCTCGTGCATTTGCTCGTAACCCCGTGCAAGTTGGAATTTATTTTCCATTAAAAATGAATGAATCAGATAAAGTTCAGTGGGTCACTGCAGAGGCGCTTCTGAGCCAGGAAAAAAAAAACAGTCATGAATGCCAGACTCAGGCTAAAATTATGCTGCTGTGGTGACCTTTCTGATTGCAAATAAAACTAATACTTTTCTGAATTGTTACGACCAGCACAAAACTGGTTCAGCGTGAGCATGAAATGAAGAATCTTCTGGGTGTATTTTGAAGAGGATGGTCTTTATTTGCCGTGTAAATCTATTATAAATTATATCCCTATCTGGCATAAGTATGTGTGTTTTTTTCCTTGTTGTCTTAGGTTAGGGTTATTGCTTTTAGAAAACAGCAGTTTCAAGAACAACATCCTAAGAATCTCGTTGTTTGTTACCTTTATTGACCTCTACTGTTGATTTATAGGAATTACAATAATGTCAGTACAACTTGTGTCCCTTTAGACTTGAGGATAAAGTATTAAATCATTTACTTAAGTAACAGTAGCAAAGCCACTTCAACAAAATTCCATTAAAAGTAAAAATCCATCATTGAGAATGTTGCTAACTGTTGATCATCACTGTGCAGCCTTTTAATTTCTTAAATTTGCCCTGGAGTGCAGTACTTGAGTATATGTACTTTCCACCACTGTACTATGAGTCTCTGGCACAGATCACTCTTGTCTCAATGGATTATTATTAGGGACTAAGTGTAACAAACCAGTAAGCTTTTTTAGTTTGAAAAGAGGCGACTAAGCAGACATATCCATTAAATGTTCTCCTTGCAGAACAGTAAAATCATCATAGTGGCATGATATGAAACAACTTTCTGGGATAATACAGAGGTCTATTTTTTGGCCTGCAAATCAGAAATCACATAAAAGTTAAAATAAATAGTCACTTATCCACTTAGTTGCAATGATTTGGATAGTCAGGTCTTCTTTTTGGTCATTTTTCAATTAACACATGTCAGTTCCAGCTTCTCAAAAGGGCTGATTAGATTTTTTTTGTCACATTTTTTAAGGATATTTTTTGGTTTTGGACTGTTATGCACTTGCAGCTTTCATGTGCCACATTAAAGCCACCTGCCTAATATTGTGCAGGACCCCTTTTTGTCACCAAAACAGTTCTGACCCATCGGAGCAAGGACACAGAACCTCTGGGGGGGTCCTGTGGTGTCTAGCACCAGGAGGTTGGCAGGGTTCCTGTGGGTGCGTGGTTGGGCCTTAGTGGATCATGTTTGTTCTGTCACATCCTCTGGATGCTTGCTTGGATTGGGATCTGGGAAGTTTGGAGGCCAGGTCAATCCGAGCTCTTTGTTGTGTTTCTCTAGCCAGTCGTTAATACTTTTTACACTGTGGCAGGACACTTTAACTTGCTGTAGGGGAGTGCTGTTGCCGTGGAGGGAGTGTGCTTAGTCTGCAGCAATGTTAGAATGGGTGGTGCATTTCAAAGTAACATCCACATCAACGCCAGTACCCAAGGCTTGCCAGGACAACATTGCATTGTACATCTAATTACACACAAAGAATATCTTTCAACAGCATCTTTCTAATTTCTGTTTGTCTCTACAGGTTTATCCTTCTGTTTTGTTTCAGTGTGTATCCATTTGGTGATATTACTCTGTAAGACTGTACATTAATTTGGGTGATGAAGTGTACAGACACCTCATCTTATTCTACATCATCAACCCTGTGAGTGTGACAGCAGTGTCGGCCCCAGAGGTCTGAAGCTTTCAGCGTGACAGACAGCTCAACAGCCATTATGACAAAACAGCTACATGAACCAAACCAGCCAGCGAAACTCTGAGACAGACAAGGTACAGTGGAGCTTCATTAGAAGAGAGAAACGAGAAGGGCTTGACATCAGTGACATGAGGAAGTCAAAAAGGCAAATTAAAAAACCAGAGAAAGAAACCAAAAACTACAACCTGTCCTCTTTTTCTGATTGTGCAGAGAATTTATACCATCCTATAGTAGAACACAGTTCAGCAACTTCAATGTCTACTGATTGTCCATGATATGGAAATGACTGAATAAATAGGATTGTAATTTCAAACACAGCCAGTGCCTCTGTGTCCTCTGTGCTGCAAATGTTAGCATGTCTGACTAACTAGCGTTCTATTACACCCAGCATCAACAACCAAGGAACATGTTAAACTTTATAGAGCTACAGGTTATACTTTAGACCAGCTTTGTTCATGACTGTGTAATGTTTTATATGCATGTATTATATGCACTGGATACATATAAAGATGGATAAACCCTCTGTAAGATCACCCATATGTTTCCTGAAAAGTGGTTTTGAGGCTCTATATGGTCGCTCCAGTTGTAACCATATTGACAGTGCCTGACTCCTCCTAACTCCCGGCTAATCCAATAAGCAATGAGCAAAGTGATGGAGTGTGTGTTAAGCTGAGGCGGGCCATGCAAAACGTCTCTGGGCCATGAACTGTCTAAAGACTGTATATAAAAGATGGACCTAGTGGTCATGTCATCCACTGGTTTCTAAACTGCTGTTTTGAAAGCTCAAGTTTGGCATTTGACACCATATTGGTCTTTTGAATCTGTCTGAAGAACTCAAAGACACTACACATAGTGACACAGTAGCAACTAGTCAACAACAAGACATCCCCGTCCTAAAACCTACTCTGCTCTATCATCTATTTTATTCTAAATGATGCCATAGTTTACTATATTAATTTCACACTTTATTAAAAAAGTCTAGGAAACAAGCGATTAAGTCCATAAACTCAGTAGGAAAATGTTAAATGAGGTAACAAATCAAGTGAGTAAACTCATTTTCTGAGCAGCTGGACTTCTTTTTGTAGCGAAAATAAATCACCCCCTGCAGGTTATTGGAAACAATGCAAGTTTTAGGCACTTTTGTATTGGCTACACTTTTCAGACTCTACGAGGCTACGTCCATCTTTTATATACAATCTACGAGACATTGCTGTAACAGTATTGACCTGTCCCGTTAAAATGACCACAGCATGCTTAACTATATATAATTTTAATCCTTAGTACAATTGAAATGCAGAGTTATGTAGAAATCCAATCGTTATTGAGCTGTCATAAACGTGGGAATTAACAATAGATGCAAAAACTTAGTCTTTTTGGTACCAGGCTTTAAACATGTTTATTCCTGCAGTAAAGTTGGAAGTTCTATGGGGACTGGCTCCAACAAAGAGTCAAGCATCATTTTTCCTACACCAGTATCATCCCCCTTTGAGTCGACATCACAAACTTCTTAGAAAACTAGGGCTGTCGTGAATCCCTTTTTTGGGATCTGGAGCTTCAGTAACATCCATCCATCCATCCATCCATCCATCCATTTTTTTCCAGCATCCATTTTTTCCACTAACCCTAACCCTAACCCTAGCAAATATTGTGGCTTCTTCAAGGTGGGTTGTTTAACAAGTCTAGAGTCCATTGAACCAGAGTTCCATTTATTTGCATTTTCCTACTTTAATGGTACTCATATCCATAGTGATTGAGTTTACTAAAGCATCTGCTAGCTTTCTGTTTCTTTTCTCTTACAGATTTTAGGTCTGTGTGTACTTGTACTTGTGCCTGGGGATACATCTATGGTCAAGTTATTATTAGACTGGGCTGCTCTACCTTACTCCCAGATGTTCTAACATTGCATCTTGTGTTTCATTTATATGATTCCAATCAGTTGCAACAATGTTAGAAGCAAAGTCTGTATATGTTTTAATCATGTGTAACACTAATGTTCACACAGAGGATAAAAGTAATTTTACCATAGCAACTGGACAACAGACATTTATTTAAGTTTTGTAGCTATTATGGTCTCAGTCTTTTGTAACATTAACCAAGAGCATACAACTTAAAGCATACAGGTGAGTTTTAATGCTTTCATGCTAGTTTCAAACTGTGTAATTAGCACACTGACTTTGTCTTGTCTTTGTCTTCTGTGCAACTTATTATTTATATATTTCTTAATTTTAACAGAGCATAAAAAAAATATGAAATGCAATTATAGAACAAGACTGTTCTGACAAAAGGCATTTTGCCCTTCACCTGTACTACGAGCCTACATTTATCAAAAACTACAAAATGAAAAAACAAAATCCCAATCCCGAAGTAAAAACTAGAAAAGTACTCAGAGAGTGCATACCTCCGCCAAGGAGCTTCAGTCCACCCCCAACACAATCTCCCAATTCACATATTTTGTATGGAACGTGAGAGATACAAATGCAATTACAGACAGTTAAGATTTCCTAACGACAATGTGGCCTTCACCCCATCCGATCTAATGAACAGGCGCGGCCTCTAGCACAGCAGCTCCTAACAGCCTTCCAGCTTCTTAGACAACTGGAGATAAGAATGTCAGCCCAACCGTGCGTATGTCGCTCAGGAAAGAAAGATAACTCCGCCATTGCGCTGTCTGTCGCGTGGAGACCCAAAATCTCATGTGGTCACAGGGGGTTACCTCAAAAACAAGAGTGCCCTCTGGTGGCTTTTAGAGTAAACCGCATTTAATTGTCCACCTGGTTATACTTACATTAAAAAAAATTCCTGGATCCAGATGGTGATCCAGATCAGTACCAAACTTTCATCATTTCTTCCTTGTCCTATTTCACACATTTCCTGAAAATTTCATCCAAATCTGTCTATTACTTTTTGAGTTATTTTGCACACAAACAAACAAACAAACAAACGCCGGCCATCACATAACCTCCTTGGCGGAGGTAATTACCTTTTTTGCTTTGTTTTCTTGTCTGACTCGTTAGCTAATGAATGCTTCACTGTGGTAACTAGCCAAAAGGTCAAGTGTAGCTGTGATTCTATGTAATTCCCATATAATTCTGAAATTATTTTTGAAGACAAACTTGTTAAAATGTCACACAAACAAAAAAATAAAATACTAATTAGGTTTGTTTCCACTGATGGCTTTTGAGTGAATAAACTGGGTTGCTAAGTGTCGGAAAATAGTAGCAGTGAAGGCTACGTGGCACATAGTGACGCCAATAAACAAAGCAGAGGAAGCTGGAAACATAGCCAGTTGTCTACCAACTGCCAAAAAACAAAGAAACAGAAACTATCTTTGAAAATTTACTGGAAAAATCCATGAAGGCAGGTCTTTGGGAACTGTTTTGAATCAGGAGGTTTGTAATTATTCTTTGTCAGCTGGTGTCGGCCATGTTTCATGCTGTCCGGACACGAAGACAACAAAAGAAGCAGAAACGGCTCATCAGTTGTGTGAGATAAATGTTTTCTATGTCAGAACATATTAGAAAATGCCAAGCAAGCATAAGAATTATTCACAGAAATCTCTTAAATTTTGCCGTTTAACGTCTTCTAATGCAGTACTTCAAACTGGGCACAAAATATCATGGAAACACAGCTTGTGTTTGCCTGCTGTTTGGTAATGAGGACGTGGAGCACAAAACAATATTAGCCCACCTAGCTAATGACAATGTTGAAATAAATAGCGAAAACAAAGGTCTTTAATTAGAAATACCTGTTTTTATCTACCGCTGCCTGAAATTGGTAAATAATTGACTAAGACTGACACTGAATTGTGATGGTTAAGTCACACCAAGCGAGAACAGAAAGCTTGACTAACAGTCTCAGTATTAGGGGTTAGCGAAGGGTTAGTTACCACTCAGCCGCCGTATATCTGTGCCAAAGTGTTGTATGAGGTCTAAAGGGGCAAATTGGAGGAAAAAAGAAAAGATTTTCTCATGCCCTGTTGTGTTTCTCCTCGTCCTGTGAGGCTCTCACCGCTGTGCTCGCTTGGGGCCTGATTCTTTAATCAATAAACCAATGTTACCGCTCGATGGCTCAGCAGAGGCCTTGCCCAGTGTGCTGGCCTGCAGGTTTCTACATTACTCATCCTCCTAACACTTTTGTCATTAATGACACTGATGCATTTTGTAGGAGAAAACCATCCAGAGAGTGAAACACTCGAACACACAAGGCACGCTATAGAGCGGTGTTGCCTGCGCTATTGAGTCAGAGAAAGAAGGATTTTTATCATTTATTCATGGAGATGGATCGGCATTCATGGTAGTTCCACAGCTGTTCAACCGGGGGGAGCAGATAGCATCTCTTGAAATTAGCATCTTTAGGGATGTCCCTGTTGCCATTGAGCTTTAAAATTAAAATGCTGGGGAGGAAAACGCCAGTGAAACCTTCAGAGGAACACATGAAAGCTTTTATAATGCTGTTCACAGGCTTCTTACAGAAGAGCTGATTGGTATGCAGGCCACTGTTGGACTTTCGTCTTTAGTGCATTAAATTGAATGAAAAATGTATTCCACATCGCTGCTCTTGCTTCCTCCTCCCACTGAACTGGCTCAGTGACCCTGTGTGCCATGTTTGATTTTCATCTCAGGTCAACAAAAGACCCTTACATTAAACTATCTTTACCTCCCCCACTTCAAGGTGCAAAGAAGGGATTAAAGACTGGATAAAAAATATACCGAAACCTATTTATTATTCTAATGATTACAGCAATAATGGCACTCCCCTTTGAGGACTGGCGTTTGGTCTTTTCCTGACAGCTGAGACAGACATTTTTCCGTGTGTTATCTCTCACAACAGAAACAGACTGTCTCCAGTGTTCTTTTGTGGTCTACAGTGAAATGTTGTATCAATAAAATACCAAGACAGTAGACAGCGGGTATGAATTATTGAAAGGCACAGTGGTTCGGCTGGGGTTCTAATCTCCACAGTGCAGTTAATTTGATGTTCTTGTTTTTCTGTTTTGGATTCAACCTGCAATGCACCATCCGTCCCTGCAAATACCACGGACAGAGAGGAGCAGGCCGGTGGGAACTAAATGAATGATGTGCTGATGCTAATGTCCTCTGCCAGCCAAGGTCTTGCTTAATAAACCTCAAGATGAGATGGGCGTGCGAGAAATAACGTGATCAAAAAATAAGCCTCGTCAATTGAAGCCCACACACACCTGAAGCTGCAGCTGATAATGAAAGTGGAATCGGTAATGAGGCTGAGTGTTTGGAGGAGGAGGGGGGGTGCATTCAGCCATTTAGGAGCTACACAGGCTTAAGGGGATATGCTTTGTAACCTGTATCAAGGCTCTGGAGTGAATATCAATATCTAAGGCAGGCAGCTGATCAGTGGGAAATGTTCTCTCAGCAGAGTGTGAGACGCCGATCCGAGCTCTCATTTATCTCCCTGAAAAAAGTCGTGTGCTGCCGTTCTCAGCAGGTGGGACTGGCAGGGTGAGTTGATTCGAATACAATCGGCATCTCAAGATTCAACAAATTGGTCAATAAAGACGAAAGGCTTATTATCTCACAGCCGCATCGGGACAGGGGGATTGAAGTCCCAGGCTTTCTAATTAGTCGTTCTTATTTTATCATAATCGGTCTGAAACTACTGAGGGGATCCTCAGCCAACAACAGGGAGTTCAGAGGGACATTTGCTGTGATAAAATGACTCTGCTGATGTGAGTGTGATCGCTGCAGATACATTCAGTCAGCTGCATGGCCACAAAACAAGTGTGCTGTTTGTCATAGCGGAAAAAAATGAGAGCAAAAGGGTTTTATTTTCAGTCTCCCTCAATTCTTGCCTCAAGTAGTGTGATAAACTACCATAAAATGACCTCCGAAAGTAGGTTAATAGTAGAGTGAAAGTGATAAATTGTTGTTTTTGCTCATTTATGTCTTTGAAATTGAGATGAAAAAGGAACTGGGTGGAGGTTTTATATCACATTAAGTGTGTGTGTGTGTGTGTGTGTGTGTTGTAGTAGTAGTAGTAGTAGTAGTAGTAGTAGTAGTAGTAGTAGTGCTTATAAAAAAGTATTCGCCACTTCTTTTTCACATTTATTGCTTTTCAACATTAAATCACTGTATTTTGGCTTTTCTGTCAAAAATTTACAAAAAAAGATTATTTCATGTCAAAGTGAAAACAGATTTCTACAAAGTAATGTCAACTGATTAAAAATCCAAGATGTCAAATAAATGATTGTATGAATAATGACCCCCTTTAAAGTGACACACCTAATTCAACACAGATGCTGCTAACTGGGGCACATTTAGTGTGACTTTATTTGTGAATGTTTTGAAAATATTTTCAAAAAAGCAAAACTAATAGTCTTATTTATGTACACTATATTACCAAAAGTATTTGCTCACCTGCCTTGACTCACATATGAACTTAAGTGCCATCCCATTCTTAACCCATAGGGTTCAATATGATGTCGGTCCACCTTTTGCAGCTATTACAGCTTCAACTCTTCTGGGAAGGCTGTCCACAAGGTTGAGGAGTGTGTTCATGGGAATATTTGACCATTCTTCCAGAAGCGCATTGGTGAAGTTACACACTGATGTTGGTCGAGAAGGCCTGGCTCTCAGTCTCTGGTCTAATTCATCCCAAAGGTGTTCTATCGGGTTCAGGTCAGGACTCTGTGCAGGCCAGTCAAGTTCATCCACACCAGACTCTGTCATCCATGTCTGTATGGACCTTGCTTTGTGCACTGGTGCACAGTCATGTTGGAAGAGGAAGGGGCCCGCTCCAAACTGTTCCCACAAGGTCGGGAGCATAGAATTGTCCAAAATGTTTTGGTATCCTGAAGCATTCAAAGTTCCTTTCACTGGAACTAAGGGGCCAAGCCCGACTCCTGAAAAACAACCCCACACCATAATTCCTCCTCCACCAAATTTCACACTTGGCACAATGCAGTCCGAAATGTACCGTTCTCCTGGCAACCTCCAAACCCAGACTCGTCCATCAGATTGCCAGATAGAAAAGCGTGATTCATCACTCCAGAGAACGCGTCTCCACTGCTCTATATTCCAGTGGTGGCGTGCTTTACACCACTGCATCCGGCGCTTCGCATTGCACTTGGTGATGTACGGCTTGGATGCAGCTGCCCTGCCATGGAAACCCATTCCATGAAGCTCTCTGCGTACTGTACTTGGGCTAATCTGAAGGCCACATGAAGTTTGGAGCTCTGCAGCAATTGACTAAGCAGGAAGTCGGCGACCTCTTTGCACTATGCGCCTCAGCATCCGCTGACCCCTCTCCGTCAGTTTACGTGGCCTACCACTTTGTGGCCAAGTTGCTGTTGTTCCCAAACTCTTCCATTTTCTTATAATAAAGCTGACAGTTGACTGTGGAATATTTAGGAGCGAGGAAATTTCACGATTGGATTTGTTGCACAGGTGGCATCCTATGACAGTTCCATGCTGGAATTCACTGAGCTCCTGAGAGCGACCCATTCTTTTACAAATGTTTGTCAAAACAGTCTGCATGCCTAGGTGCTTGATTTTATACACCTGTGGCCAGGCCAAGTGATTAGGACACCTGATTCTGATCATTTGGATGGGTGAGCAAATACTTTTGGTAATATAGTATATGTGTATAAATGGTAAAATACTGCCACGATAACAGACTTTATTTGCATGATTCATAGCCAAAAGAACATATATAAAATTAATAATAATGATAATGATGCTAGGAAATTCTAACTAATAATGCTATGAAACTCATTTTTAAATTTGTTTACTGTGTTTGTTTTCTGTATTTTTTTGGCAAGTGAATTACACTCAAAATACAAGTTTAGGGAGGTTAAGAGAGAGTCTGTAACCGTAAGTGTACTCTGTTTTATTTCAACGGTGGATTGTCAACTAAACTCCTTATTATTACATTAAAATATAATGTGCTTTTATTTGTAACCCCTCTTGTAGCTTATCCGTAATGTTGCTAGACGTACAATAATTACCGTTTTTATACAAAAATGCAGCCCTTTGTTCTATTTCTGATCATCAATTGTACAAACTCCAAAAACAATACTGACACGCCATTGTTTCAAAGGAAAGAAATTCTGTGGAGCTGATTTGGAACCAGCCTGATTAGTCAACCTGTAGTATGTCAGTAATGTTTATGGAAAACAGCTCTTAAAACTGCCATTAATGATTTGGTTCATTGATTTTTTGCAATCAGCTTGTTACTTTGTAAATGTACTGTGAGAAACAACACAGTCCTCCCCAGCCATTTATATACATTAGAAACTACATCTGAGGTGCTCTGCCGTCTTGATTATGAATATACTGTACGATAGCCTCTCAAGAATTCAGATGCTAATTATGACTCAATTTCACATAAATGTCTAACAGGATAAAAATCATGAAGCGATGACATTTTTATAGCCAAAATGTCATGTGTCAACTTAATTTCGTCATTGTAATGTCATCCAAAAGACATTTTCTGGTCATGATTTAACCCCATAACTAAGGAACAGAAAGGGAGATTGTGACCACATTTCACATTTGGTCAGAGATGGATTTGGTGACACTAATCTTTGACGTCCACATTGACAGTGCTGTGATTCCATTGATCACCTTTGCTGTCGAGTTTAAGATGTGTGTTTTAAAATTGGTAGCTTCTTTGCAAAATCATCTATATTTTAGGCATTGTCTGTGGTCATGGCTACTACATCGGCCAAGCATGTAAGTAAATGCACGGAATTTGACTTTGTTTTTTGGTTCTCTCAATGAACTTATGCTGAACTTACTTCACTACATACTGTATACGAGTCTGGACAGAACGGATGTAAACTACAACTTGACAGAGGCATACAACTATGAGACAGCTGTTCAGCCAAGCAAACTACCAAATAGGCCGGTGAGTTGGAAAGCCTGTTTCTGTGCCCCTATGACTCTGCAAAACGTCACAAATGTGAGCTTATCAAGTCAGAACTCATCATCTGATTGCATCATTACATAAAAAAATGTTTTTTTTAATCCTGTGTGACTTACAACAAACCATAGATAAGTTAGTGGCTTGTGTTTACGCACAAAGTTTCCCATGCACTAGGAAATTTTTACATGTTCTGTATTGTAGTCTGTATATAAAGATGGACTGCACATCAAAAGTTCTTTCCAGTGCACAAAAGGGAAGCCAAAATCATGCCTTCATCTTTGGATGGTTACGTCATTTAAGTTAGACTTTAAACATTCGGTACAGAATTTTTGTCCTCCACTTGTTGCAGTGACAGTAACTACACAGACAATTTATGCCTTGCCCCTTAATTGTTTTCTGCTTTAGACTACAAATCTTCCTCGAAATGTAGTGAAATGCAGTGAGTTTCTCGTCTTGAGCAACAATAAGTTCATATGGATGCTTCCTAGGTTTATCCACCTTATGCTTCACAATGTTGTTTTTGTTGCTGTAGCGAGAGCTGAAGAGGGGAGCAATCATAGTGATGGAAACAAAGTAGATTACGGAGTCTGGCGGGAACCTAGCAAGCTTTCAAGAAAAGTCGCTCTGGTTGCTGGATGGGGAGGCATACATCATGAGCACACGTCAACAGAGTTTGTGTAATCATTCCCACTGCCAGAGGGGGAGACAAAAGTGCCACACTGTTTACCTTGCCGAAAGAATTGCAGAGGTCCCTCAGACCCCTCAGAGTATCAGTTAATACAGTTTATTGCAGAAAAACTCACTGTAGTTTGATAAGATGATAAATCATACAGGTGAGGAAAGAACAGTCCTTCAGTGTTCTTGTATACAATTCCTAAACAAAGGTCCACGGGTTCTTTCACAGCTACTTTATTTGAAGCAACTGTCTATTAAAGCTGTCAATCAGGTAAGACACTCATGATTATACAGCATCAAATTACTAATTTAAAATAATAAATAAACAAACATATTGGCCTTACTTTTTGGCAGCTGTCATCATCAGTTTTTACAGTCTACAGTCATGTTTCCATAATCAGATGAATTTGAAACACATTTTTATAACATCAAAATAAAAAAAATATGAATTATGCTTGTTTCCATTAAATGTTTGAACAAAATAAACAAGGCTGTGTAATGTCATCAGAAGATGGCGCTATTGGGTATGTTGCACATGACTTTAATTAAAAAAAAAAGAGTAGAAGAAGCTGGAAACAGAAATGTTTGCCAGCCACTAAAATGTTTCAAAGAAGCAACAAATTATGACGATCTATGAGCGAAAATAGTCTCCAGTAATAGTTTTCAATCAGGAAAGTTTGAACTGTTCTTTCATGTCAGCTGGTTTTAAACATGTTTCTTGCTGCCCAGAAGGCAAAACACAGAATGAAGCAGAAACAGCTGATCAGTCATGTCACATAAATGTCTTCTGCGACAGAAAATTTATCTCCCATGATGCACCTTAGCTCCTTCGAAACCACCCAGAGTGAGTAAGTGTAAAAACTTTCTTGTGAAAGTGGATATGTTTTTTTTAAATTATTTTTCCATCAAGTTTTTATGTGTTATTTCAAAATGTGCAGAAAAATACATAATTGAAACACGACCTGTGAATTGGAGATAAGAGTTTCAGACTTCTACAGCAAATGTGTTTTTAACTGCTGTGGATGTCAGTTTGTCTCAGAATTGGAAAAGAAATCCTTAAGAGATAAGAAATTGCATTTAGACATTAGAGTGGTGAAAATTTTTTGTCCAACTTTCAGTCACGTGCTACAAGAAAATAGAGTTTAATAAGTCAGAGTTTCTGTGTGCACCTTTGCAGCTTTTTGTCTCTGTGTCACTTTCATAGCCACCTCCATTACACTGTATGTCCTGTTGGATGAACATAAACACACACTCCTCTCTATGGGACCTACGCATTGTTGCACAGAAAATACATGCAAGGAGACGTTTCCTACAACCCCCAACCTACACATCCTCCAACATTATGAGAAGCAGCTTGTCTTTAGCTTCCATGTGGCAGAAAGAATTTACATCAGTGGCTACATAACATGCAATGGCATTTAATGTCCCCACAGCTCAGTAGTGGATGCCAGTGGCACTGTGATGTACGTTCAATTCCTCTGCTGAAGATGATGTGAGGTGACAGTGGATTTTGTCAGGATTGGTGTGACATGCACTCTCTGAAGAGGGACCCTACCCTCTAAAAATAATATTTCCTCATTGCTGTCCACCTGCTGACAAAGCTGAAAACCCATTTTTCTATCAAACGCAGAATCCCAAATCAATCCTCACGACAAACTTTTTGGATGGGAGACAAAATGTAACATTAGACGGATGATTGCAGTTATGGATATCGAATATGCAACAGATCATGTAATTGGTATGAAATTGTTTGTCCTGACACACTTGCTGCGCTAGTATTCTAAATTCAGATGCTCTGCTTTGGTTAAAAATTGCCTTTTTCAATTTTCACACAAATTATTCTGTGATCAGATAGAAATAATTTCACTTTCCACACCGTACAGAAGCATTTACTATTTAAGTGCTGCTATTTAAAAATCTCTATCCAGTGAAAGCTCGGGGAATCCTGCCTTTCTAAATCTATAACGCTACCATTCTTTAAAGACCCTTCGGGCATATCTTCTCCAGTGTTCTCTGCATCGTAGCTTTACATCAGGTTCCCTCCGATTCTCGGAAACTCAGCCAGTATTTGCTACATTGAACAGCTAGAATACATTAAACAAAGACTTTAAACAGAGTCGGCGGAGGAGCTGCTGCATCTGAGGAGAGGGATTATTCCTTTTAAAGAGGGTGAAGCCCCACCACAAGTGCCAAAGCAACAGATGCACAAGGCTGCAACAGATGTGTAAATCAGCCTTCATGAATAAGTCAGACATCCCTTTCAGGATGTTAAAACTTTGCTGAGCAGATTAAACACACAACCGCACCATCATACATGTGTTTGTATTTGCTGTTCACTCAGGCCTTAAACATGCATTCCTGAAAAAGATATATTTCTTTTCCTGTTCCTTCATCTCTTTTTATTGTAAGCCTTAGTGGTCAGCGCAGCATCATCTGGCATTACTTAGCCCCAAGGCTTGTCTATTAACAGTATAGAAGCTCTGCTCTCTGGAGCAAGCTGTGGAGTCGATGTGGGTTTTGTTTATACACCTATTGCTCCCTATTGCCCTAGGGTCACAAAAACTCATTAAGGATATATTTATGGCTTAAAGCATTTAGTCGAAGCTCTGTCAGGGAAATCATCTGCTACCGAACACGTGGTTCAATAAAAAAGGAAAAAGAAGGATGACCACGTGCTAAATTACAATACCAGCTGATTGTAGCTACCTTTGGCACACACTTGCAAGAAAAGCAACCACAAGCAAAATCCTTATTAGCTCTCCTCTGAGGAACAAATGAGCATGGAGCCTTACAAAGCACATCAGGAAAGGCTTACACCCAATAGAGATCAGGAGGTAATTATTGTACTCACCCGGGTCTTTGTGGTCAGAGGTCTGGCCGGACAATAGGAAGAGGAAATCCTGACAGGTGTCCTGATCCAACAGGGTGCTGTTGTGCAGGCAAAGGTCAACAATTAGGGTCACAGCTTTCTGACAGACCATGTCATACTCCTCTCGGTCAGAACTCATGCTCCCAGCTGCATCCTCAGCCGTGTGTGCTCATCCGAGGGGACTAACACACCCACACACACACGCTGCAGCCTTGCATGCAGAAGATAAATGCAACGTGTCTCCGTCCCCGACTGATTCTTCTCCTTCTTCCACGGTCTCTCAACAGTGTGTACACGTAAATGCACTCGAGTGTGTGCGCATGTTTGCATTTGTTTTGTCTGTTGATGTGTGCAAGCTTGCCCCAACATTGCTGTGTGTGTAAGCTGGGCCGATAAGTGCATGAACATGTGATGTTTGTGCCATTATATACATATATATATGTGTGTGTGTGTGCATGTGTGTGCGTGTGGGTGGGTGGGTGAATGTGTATGTATCTGTGTCTGTGTTTGTGCATGTGTCTGTGTCTGAATGTCTGTGTGTGTAGCCTTAATGAATCACAATTGTCCCCAGGTGATGTAAGGGCAGAGTTATTGCATCACATCTATGCTAAAGAAGCAACTTAAATGAACCATGAAAATCAGGGGCAAAACTTGATATGCTAATGCTAACCCCTTACATCCCAACCCCCCACACCCTTGATCTAACCTTTACACCGCCGCTGCTTCTCTGATTGTGCACAATCTAAAAAAAAAACCCAACAACAACAAAAAAGTCATAACGACCACTAGACTTGTTTTTCTCAAGTCGACTGACATGGCTGGTCCCCGGAGTTCAGGGCGTCTCCTGTGATAAGTTTCCCTCGAGCTGAACCACCTGTGACTGCCAGGTCTCACCGCTCCCGCACACAATCCCACACTGCTCCGATCGTGACCCCTGAGTGTTTACAGCCTGTAATGATGATGGTTGAACGGTCTGGGTGAGAGAGAGAAAGGCAGGGAGAGAGAGAGGGAGGCTGTATGTGATGTTTTCGAACAATCATGTAGAAATGTTGATACACACTATCTGTTTTGTCCATCTAGTTGAAACAAATGCAGTGTAATAAATCCTCCCTTGGTGACAGTTGTAATGTTTGGTTTTTGTTACTGTTTTGGGAGACATGCTGATCAAGCAGCAATCTCTGGGGCTGAAAAATAAAGCCAGAAGTGCTACAGAGTTCCTCCTGCAGTTCCTTGAATGGCTACTTGAGGCTGATGCTAAAAGGAAGTCAGTCCCCATAGATCCCCATGTTAAAATGTCCAACTTTACAACAGAAAAAAAAGCATGTTTACAGCCTGGAACATGAAATGGTTTTGGTCTCTACAGCTAATATCCCTGCTCATGTTCTGTATAGGGGATGAATTTTTACCTCTGCCAAAGAGGTTATGTGATGGCCGGCATTGACTTGTGTGTTTGTTTGCGTTCAAAATACCTGGAAAACTCATGAACAGATTTGGATGAAATTTTCAGGAAATGTGTGAAATGAGAGAAGGAAAAAATGATGAAATTTTGGTACTGATCCGGATCACCGTCTGGATCCAGATTTTTTTTAATGTAAGTGTAACAATTACATGCAGTTTAGTCTAAAAGCCACCAGAGGGCACTCTTGTTTTTGGGGTAGCCCCCTCTGACCAGATGAGATTTTGGGTCTCCACTTGACAGACAGCGCAATGGCGGAGTTGTCTTTCCTTCCTGAGCGACATACGCACGGTTAGGCTGGCATTCTTATCTCTGGTCGTCTAAGAAGCTGGGAGGCTGTTACGACCTGCAGCGCAAGAGCCCACACCTGTTCATTAGGTCGGATGGGGTGAATGCCGCATTGTCGGTTGGAAATTTGAACTGTATGAATTACATTTGTATCTGTAACATTCCATACAAAATATGTGAATTGGGAGATTGTGTTGGGAGTGGACTGAAGCTCCTTGGTGGAGTTATGTGCTCTCTAAGTGCTTTTCTAGTTATATATAAGTTACCCATTTTAATAGTTTTAAGGAAGAATGTTGTGTATAATTTAGGGGATGGTCGCTTTGAATGGCGGGTTGGTATCTATCATCACAGGACAGTCCATGGCCCACCTCAGCTGCACTAACTCTCCATCTTTTTACTCATTTTGCATTAGCTGAAAGTTAAGAAGGAATCTCTGTCACAGCTAGAGTAACCACACTTCGTATATGTTCCAGTATGCATATTTCTATACTGTGTAGTACGTCAGGAAAAAGATTTAGTTTGTCTCCAGGCATAGTATGTTAAGTGTAGTTCACCAAAAATGTCCTACTACATCCTAATGGATTTTGCAATATGTAAACCAGCATGCTTATCTGGCCATTCAGACCCAGAACCCAGAAGTAGCATGTTCCAGTTGTATGTATACTGCATGAAACAGTACATACTCTGCGAGGGCAGCTTTAGAATGTAGTTAAAGGAAAAGGAAAAAGTATGTGACTTAGAATGCAACCTCAGCTTTAAAACCACTGTTCAGGGTGACATCAATGAAGGTTTGTACATCTTTGTATCCCGTCACTGGTGATGATTCATCTGTGTGACCTTTCTGGAGGATGTAATTTGTGTGGTGCTCTACCAGCAGATGCTTCCGTTATTCTGTCCACCCTGTTTATATCAATGACGGTAACAGAAACGCTGCTACCTAAAATGACCATAAAGCTGAATCAGCTTTAACCGCTCCTAACAAAAAACTGAACATTACCGTTGCATTAGACTGCATTAGTTTTACTGCAGTGTGCTTAAGCAGCTGTAGGCTGAGCGAATGTGTTTTTTTTTCATATGATTTACTGTAACTTTTCAGCTGTGTAAAAGCGTGAAATTGCCTTAATGTATCTGCTGGGACACTGTAGCTAATGAAGCTCAGTAAAAACACATTCTAGTAGCTGATCCCTGTGCTGCCTTCTTCTGTAAACCTCTGAGGATTTCGTTCAAACTAATGTCTCATATCAGAACATATAGACGTGTTCATTTTCAAATCAAGGCTGTGGAAAAAAGAAAAAACAACCTAAGTGCCTTGTCATTAACATTATATTACACTGAACTATACATGAACTTGCTTGAACTTATTTCTTAATTATGCTTTTACCAACTTAACCATTAATCAAAGTGATGTAATAAACCCAGTGACAAAAAATGATTTCTTGCCTATCTAATTACAAACCAATATTGAGTTCAAGCAGATCTTATTTGACTCCCCACCTTAATTGAGTTAAACCAGGCTGTAAATACTACGCTGTCTATGTCTGTGGGCTGTTGCTTCAAGATAGCTCATGTAATTGAGAGCTTATCAAAGTCCCCCTCGTCCCCCCATTAAAGGTTGAATCTGGGGTCTACTGAGCTTCCTGGCGCTGTTAGATTGTATCTACTCTTCTCTGGCAATCCCGATTAGCAGGCCAATAGCAAATTGTTTCTGGTTTTCAAAGAGGTCAATGACTTTTGCTGCGTCTGCTGTAGCTCACACTGACTCGCCCCCTTCATTTTCCCTGTTGCCTTGTTAATGCATACAAGTTCACTATTACCTGTATTCACAAGCTTAGACTTCAAAACAGAGCGGCTGAATAATCACCTCCAGTGCTGCTAACACTACACATATAACAGTTTTAATGGTGGAAGGAAACGGAGCCGGGATGTAGCAGTACTTTTTTCACATTGCTTAGAAAGTATTGTCAGAGGATGTTCGACTATGATGCATCTGTGTATAATGGCTCCATATTCCATCACTCTGAGACAGCCAGGAAATAACCTGCCATAAAAGCAGATAATGCACCATTACCATGGAGAGATCGCAACTTGTTACTTCGTGTCCACTTTAATAACAATCCTAAGTACGCAGTGGAGTTTTAGATAAACTTCACATCACAACACATATCTACAAGTGTAATGTATACACAGATCGCCCACAACATCAAAACCGCTGACAGGTGAGGTGACTAACATTGATTATGTTGTTACAGTGGCTGGGTGGGATATATTAGGCAGCAAAAGAACAGTCAGTTCTTGACGTTGATGTGTTGGAAGCAGTAAAAATGGGAAGAGTAAGAATCTGAGAGACTCTGACAAATGTGATGGCTAGACAGCAACGTCAGAGCATCTCCAGAATGGCAGGTTTTGTGGGTTGTTTCCAGTATGAGGTGGTCATTACCTACTAACCGGTAAACCAGGGTCATGGTCGCCCAAAGCTCACTGATGAAGACTGGCTTGTGTGGTCTGATCCAACAGAAGAGCTACTATAGCACAAACTGCTGAAAACCTTAATGCTGGCTATCATAGGAAGGTGTCAAAACACACAGAGGACAGCAGCTTACTGTGTAAGTGCTGTGTATCCAGTGATTGGTAAACCTTGTCCACAGCTGACAGCCCCTACAGTGGGCACGTGGGCATCAGAACTGGACCACAGAGCAAAGGAAGAAAGAGGCCTTGATGCATCACATTTTCTTTTTCATCATGTGGACAGCCGGGTGAGGAGGATGCCTGAGGAAGAGATGGCAGCAGGATGCATGTTGAGAAGAAGGCAACCTTCCTGACATCCATGTGGGTATTACTTTGACACCTGTACCTACACATTATTGCAGACCACTAACACCCCTACATGGCAGCAGCATTTCTTGACTGTAGCCTCTTCCAGCAAGATAAAGCTCCCTGTCACACAGCAAACGCTGTTTAGGAATGGTTTTAGGAGCGTGACAAAGAGTTCAAGGTGTTGTCTGACTTTTCAATTCCCCAGATCTTGATCTGATCAAGCATCTGTGGGATGTAGTGAAGAAACAAGCCAGATTCATGAATCCCCAACTACCTCCCAACATTCAGGACTTAAAGGATCGGCTGCTAACGTCTTTGAGCCTGAAACCACAGGACACCTTTAAAAGTCAGTGGAGTCCAGGCCTGACTCACACTCTGAGTTACACAATATTATTCAGGTGCTATTAATGCTGTGGCTTATGGTGTATACTCTGCTAGAGAGGTAGAATTCAGCAGAGGGCAACAGGAACTAAATATCAAACTAAACGTAAAACACCATATCACACTCATATTGTGTTTTTTACATACTAGAATAGCACGAGTGAAATAAGGAGTTGATGCCTTGGCTGAGTATTTTGCAGCTTGAAACTACTGAAAACAGTCTCATGATTGTGATCATGATCATCTTGATTCAGACTTCCTGGGTTTCAGATGTTATAAACCCTAAAGAGCTGATAATGTCAGCTTGCATGGTGGAGCTTTCAGTATTATTATTTTTCTCCGGAACTGGTTTCTGGTTCAAACATGCATTACCGAATTACTCCATTTTTCTAACTTACCATTGTGTAGTGTGGAGCAGTTTTGCGCTGTTAAAGCAGAGTCACAGGGGAGCTGGTGTGCTCAAGCTGCAGTACATAGTGAAGGGATGGCTTAAGAAATGGATGAAGACTTCATCGATATGCACATTCTAGTGGAAGCAATGTGTACAATCACATGTAAGCTTTATTTTTTAAGACAGAAAGGGATTATTTTAATGGAAAAAACAAACCTCTAAATATGTAACTTTGATAAGCAGCGGTGATTTTTAGGGGTTCTATCAATCCTCAGAGGGACTTAAAGTTAAACACAATAAAACATTGATTAAACGGCTCGGATTTAACTGCAAAGTACTTTTTATTCTCTTTGTTAATTATTCATAAAGGACAGTTATAAAGAACACCAAATACTGTCTCCCTTACAAATGTGTTTCCATCTCTAAATAATTTAAAGCCCTGCAGCGACAAAAGTGCTTTAAAGAAAACAAATAGCCCTCCGTATGGTAATGGTGAATAAATGCGATAATCAAGACGACTGCTGAGAGCGCTCGTTTTAGGCAGCATCACTAACCAATAATCCAACAGATTTAGGACTCGTCTTTCCGCTGTCATTAGGGATTCTGCCTATAAGCTATAAATAAATGAGGAGGGTTGCGGTGGCCATATACTTTTGTAGCAGGTGTGGGCATATTTTTCACAGCAAATGAGAGGGATGTGACATAGGAGGTCCTCGGTTTGATATGCAAATCAACTTCATCTGTGGCAAATCTTTCTGTGCTGACAGCCCGGTGGCTGCAGATGTTGAACTTGATTCAACATGTCAAATGCATGACAAAGGGCTGGCTCTCTCAAAGCTATGCTAATCAACATCAGCACTTCCAAACTTCTCCTGAGGGCCTCGATGGCAGGATTTATACAGTATATAGGGACTGCATATCTGGGTATCCTAGAGTGTGTATGTGTTTCATTGTCACGACATGTTAATCAAAGATTTCCAACACGGCTGTGGGGCAGTGAGACAAATATTTCTATTTTGACTCATAGTTAAGCTCATTAGTAACAGTCTTAAATTGTGTAAGGAGGATTTGATGAAGCTGTTCCGCAGCTACAATACAGATGAAGCGATGATCTGTGAACAAATAGATCTGCCAATGAATATTACACAAGAGCCTTACAATGAAATACAGACGTGCTATTTCTGTGAGGCCCTCAGAGGGGCTTAAAATACTTATGGAGGCGTACAACAATGTTTTTCAATAAGGCTGAGCACACAACACAGTGATGAATGCGAATGACATTAACCCCAGTATGGATAGGGATCAGCGTTATCACTCTACGTCCAGGTGAAATGTGCGCCAGGCAGCTTCTCATCCAAACATGTCCTGAATGTCATTGAGATGAGGTGGTTAATTGAGCTCCTGTCAGCACGTCCCACAAGAGTGATGGAGTCCGGCGGAGTCGATTCTCTGCCTCCGCTGTCATGCATATCAATCCTAGCATGCAAATATCACCTATCAGCCTTTTCCCATCCGATACTCTAATAATTGCTTTACAGGTGAACACAATGCAAACCCTCAACAAAAATTCAGGAGGTAGGAGAATGCATCCACTTTACATGGAAATTAAGACCATGGTCAGGTCAAATCAAATTACAATTTTCTGTATGGCACATTTAAAACAGCAGCCTCGACACCAAAGTGCTTTTGGGAGAAAATAATATGATAGATGTTACAAATTAACCCAACAAGTTTAAATATTGGGGTTTAGAGCCTATAGTGTTATTTATGGTTTGATTGTACCTGAATACTTCACTTATTAGAGCTTCAAACCCTACAAAAATTATATAAACACGTGACTGTAATACATATTAAGGCTGAGATCCTACAGTGTTTTAATTATGGAGAATAACATTACTTGTGTAATATTATAACTAAAACCCATTTGGTATTATAAATGACAGATCTTGACTTAACTAATATAAATATAAAGACCCTACAGCATTATATAGAGATTATATTTAATAATTATGATCCTAAGTTCTGACCCACAAAAGTAGGCATGACACTCGACATATCCAAGGTGCAAGTTTTTTTTATTTTATCTGATGTGGACTTTTTTGGCATTTTTTCTTTTTTGTTTAATAATATTTTTCTGCATTTTAATATTTTGTAATGTTTTGTTTGAGACAGTGAAGAGGAACGACTCCTTTGTAAAAGGAAGAGAGGTCAAGATATGTGAGGAGAAGAGTGGCAACAAATCATCTCTATCTCTGGTAAACAGCCCTGCTTGGTGTAATGTTAAAGCCAATTCATGGCTTGAGTTAACTCAAAACAGCCGACCTGCATGTGCTTGAAGTATGTGGGCATTTTTCCACACGTGGAGACCTCCTGACAGCAAGAAGAGGAGCGGCTTTATTTGCTTAGAAATGTCCCTGACTCCTATATATATTATGAAGAAGTTGTTCAATTGCTTTTAATATCGCCAAGAAAAATCCATCGTGGTGAAGTGGATCAGGGATGACCCTCCTTCTGCAGTATTTCCATGTGGACTTATTTGATGACTGAGGTTGTGGCTTTGGAAAGATAAGGGTGCTACATTGATGGAAGGACTTAAGTTTTTTTTCTGCTGAAATGGAGGAAACTGTAATCCCTAACAGTAGAATGTAACTTGGACTCTAGTGGACAGCAGCTGTGGTCACAAGACTGAGCCAAATTCATGACCTTATTGGGTCATCCAATTCAAATCAAACAAATTTTGCTCAACCATCTCTTATTCACCTGAAATTTAGAGCCCAAAATATGGATTTTTATAAAGACACTGGTGAAATTTTAGCCTGATATATGAAGATGAATTTTTTTTAAAAGCTGGTCAACCCTCTTTCAGCATACAGTGAAATCTGAATGACAGTATCTCAGGAACTAACAAACTAACATGTATACCTACAAAGCCGGGTCCGAAAATGAAAAATATGTCCATACTTTATAAATAAATAAATAAAACTTGTATTTGGAGATCTCTAGAACGCTAGAACTTTTATGCTACCATTATTTTTGTCTTAGTGGTACAACTTGCCAGACCTGCTCAATCAAGTATGAAAGTTAAGCAAAAATATTAAACTAAAGAGTAAAATCAAGAAATAGTACTCCTCAGCTCTGTGTTTGTTCTCAGGTGATCCTTGATCTCTCTCCCCTCAATGGCCAGTCGACCACCGAGGTGCACTTATCTGTGCTGTCGGAACCCTTGGGCGCCATCTATGTTTTATTTTGTATTATTGTGACATGCAACTACGTATGGTTCAGAAAATATCACTAGTTTACTTCTGCATTGTCATTTTTACATTACATTTTAACTTACCCATAATCAGGCACTGTTTGATGTACTCATCCATTATTCCAGTGTAAACAACAGTAAAAATTGTACTCTTATTTTTCAGTTTCTGAGATGTTGTCATCCAAACGTAGCCGCAAATTTCAGTTTCCCAAAACATGTGCTGTAAGTGGGTGGACACACAGTTTAAAGGAAAATCTCATATATACCTAGCTAAAATTTCAAAGATACGATTTTTAACTTTTTAACCATTCATAATTTATGATAAAGGTCCAAGCAAACCAGTGCTGTGTCTTTTTCTTTCTTCTACCGACCAGTCTTGCAACTTAATTTTAAAAGATATAAAAAAACATCTTTGAATTTAGTTTTATGCACTTGAATATTTTGTTTTTTGGGGTATTTGTACATGTTTGAGAATCTGTGAATGTGATATGATTTGCTTTATCACCAAACATCCATGAAAAGGAGATGGAAATACATGTTTGGTGTCACTTGGATTCTTAAAGCTTCAGTCTGCTTTGAAAGCAGAATAAAACCATTATGCAGCCTATCAAACTGTACATTAAAACCTTGTGCTGCTGTCAGTTAAACCGTCTACCACTGAGCCATTCGACTGACTGCTGCCGACAGCTTTCATACTCACCTCTGTGGGCTACATGAAAAGGTTGGATGGCTCATCACTGGCATCTCAAAGCCATCAGCTTTTCTGTGCCTTTATTCATGAGGCAAACATATGTTACGTCCTGCGTTGAGTTTGAAGATAATAAACATGACACCAGATCACAGACTGGCTTCAAAAGTTCCTCTTATCAATGCTGAACTGGAGAAGACTAATCTCCAGTTGTATGAGACTCACTGCTTGAAATAAGAGCCACTCGCTCCTCTGGGAGACTTTAAAGCTTTACTAGCTTATATTTCGATTAATATTTGTGACTGTTTTAATTAGTGAGGCTGCGGCTGCTGTGTGATGGTTCTTTTGATTGCACTGGGATCTGGTGTTTATGTAATTTGCTCGCAGGCCTCTGTTGCAAAAGGGATTTTGATCTCAGTGCAGCTTCCTAGAAAAAAAATGCAGCTTAACTGTTTATGTGTCCTGCTGGGCAAAGTCTGCCAAAGTCCCCCAACATTAAAACCAGAGCAAATATGGCAGTAAAACACCCACAGGTTGAATACAGTAAATAGAAAAGCTCCTCTGGTGTGTACAGTAGGTTATTGTGGCGAAGTGCTCCTCTTTAGATCCAGGAGCAAATGAAGGCGGAGAGGATCAATGCTGCGTTTGATCTATTCTCTGGCTTTTACAGAGACAGACGAGGAAGAAAGGGTTTGCTTTGAAACTTGCCCTAAAGGACTGGAAGGTCTGTAAAGAGCATTTTAATGTTTTGTGCTGCACTTCCTTTGTTAATCTTCTTTTAATGCATTGTATAAAGCAGTTTGAATTGCCTTGTTGTATGATACAAAATCACCACTCAATTGAGCCTGGTCTCTCCCACCACTAGACACATACAGCTTTGTTTGGACCCCTTGGAGCCACATTTTAGCGTGGGCTAATGCATTCACATTTACATTGATGAGAGACTGAAGGAACCCATCCCCTACAAAAATGTGTGTTTCAAAAATGTAATGATGTCTTACTGAAATGCTGCCGCTCACAAAATTACAAGAACACAATTAAAAACCTTTTTAGAGGTTGCTGTTCTGCAAGATGGCTTTATGGATAGATTACTTCATATCTACTAGTCTCTTGGCTGGTTTGGGTTCACCCTGTTAGCAGGGGGTTTAGGAAGTGCTGCTGCTGTTGCTGCTTGGCACTGTTTTGGCACCTCAATGTGTTCACAAGCCAGAGTCAGCCAAAAGCTACTCAGTATGAGAGAAATGACAGGATCTTCACTATGAATCATCCCTGTTCGCAGGTGAGTGTCTGCAGTGTTGTGCCAGTTCATGCTTGAAAAGAACTAGCGCAAAGTTCACTTCACACATATGAAAATGAACTAGTTCATGTTCATAGTTCACTTTTAAAAAATGTGACCTGTTCACAGTCCTAAAAATGAACTAGTTCACGTTCGTTTGTTACATTTTTTACATAGATAAGACACTTTGTTACTTAATAGAACCTCTTCCTATGCATCACCATTTATGATGGATGTGACTGACGTTCGCACTTGTTTTTTCAGACCAGGTGGACACAGTTTGCATAAAAATGTGAGGTTCTTGCTGTCTGTGTCTTCATTTGTTAATTTATAAAACTCCGCTAGGTCTTCTGCTAAACTGCCCTTGGCACTAGCCATGCTGTACTGTCATCAGTGTTTGCCATAAACTGTCGTAAAACCTGAAAACCAATTTCTCTTGCGAGAGTTTTCAAATCAATGTGAATGTGAACGGTGCGTGCCGCTCATTCTCACGAGAGTGAGCGCGTTCCCGTTCACGCTCATTATTTGAAAACTGATCCGTTCAGTTCAGTGTTCATCGAAAATATGAACCCATTCATCCACAACACTGAGTGTCTGGTCAACAGTTTACCGTCGAGTTGTGAGCTGTGTCAGATACAATGGCTGCCAGACAGATTCAGTTGAAGCACTGTAATGATTTCAGCTCTTAAATAAAAGTGTAAATAGCAATTAATGCGTCTGATGCAGTGGAAGGACGGACGAATGAATAAATGGATGTTTGGGTGGAAGATTTATAACTGGAGAAATCTAACATTTTGTTGACAAATGTTCACTGCACTTATGGTAATTAAGTATGTAAAACACAAAAACTCTTTTTAAACAGTGTGGAAAAACTATTTGGAACAACTTAGTTTAAATGAATAATCCCTTTAAAGACATGTTGATTGTAGACCAGATTCAGGATAGTTTGTTTGGTGAACATAATTTCATTAGAAGTTGTCTCAACTCAAAAAGATGGATGTAAACTCTTGCATAAATTGTCTTTTGTTGAGTGGAAACAGTGAGGTTTGGGGGGGGGGGGTTGGACCAAGAAGCAGAACACTGAGAGTTGCAATTTGTTCATAAAGCTTAGTATCAGTCAGCAGCTGGGATGATCCAACCTTCATGTCAAGGATAATCTTTAGAGATGAGAGGTGGCTCTGTGGCTACCTTCAAGAGAAGAAACAGCAGTTTTCACAATGGGAGAGCTGTAGTTTTCAAAACAATTGCAAGTACCAAGACAATGCATGTCTGGTCAGGAGTCCACAATGAGCATGCTCACTGTTTTCATCAACATTCATGTGGTTGCACTTTACGAATTCGTCCCTCAGTGTTCGACTGTTCTACTGTAATTCCCCTGATCCCCTCGGTGTCTAAGGAACAACATTCAGTGCAAACAACCTCAACTGTGGCACGCTGACATGTGGTTGCTCCAACTGTGCTCATGGTCACTGCACTGTTTTTTGGCCACAACAACACAATTGTGCGCTGCTCACCAGATTTGACTACCTGTGACTTCTTCCTGTCCTCCAAAATAAAATTAAAGTTGAAGGATCGCCGCGATTATGTGATTACATAATGGGACTACCAGAGAGAGTTACCAGCATTGTAGAACCACTGAGAGCACTGTTTTACTGTACAAAGAGACTGTGCTGATGGGGATGGTGGTCAAATTTAAATGAGCTACAGTTTTTCATTATCATAGGCACAGTCTTGGAACTTTTTGATCGCACCTCGTCTCTAAATCCTAGAAGTGAGACATCTCTGAGAACATATAAAATATATGAGATTGAGGTTTGAATTTGATCCGAGACATTTCTCGTATTGTGCAGACTTGTTTATAAGCCAGTCAGGTTTTCTCTCGGATCTTACTGTTATCTCTGGAGCTGAATATTTCAGTAGAGTAATGATCGGTGCAGTGCAAAGGGGAAAAAAACAACATTTTACGATCTTAAATTAAATGGGATGAGAGGAAGGTTATTTCTCAAAAGCTGAAATTAAAAAAATTGAGGAAAATGGTCAAAATCTCATATTGATGTTTAACTGAGCTCAGGTATGCCTGGGAGAAATAAAATGGACAAACAAGAGATCTTAATTTGAATTTCCTTTTCCTGTGGGTATTCTGTCATGTTCTTCTGGGTTTTTTTCAAAGGAAATTAGCCAGATTTTAGTAATGAAATCCTCCAGCTTACCTCTGCTCAGGAGTCCCTGCAGGCATGTTTGAAGATGTATAAAAACACTGGATATGTGTTTTTTATGTAAATGTTCAATCACCTGGTATGAAACTATTATAATGGCGTGTATGTGTTTTGCCTCGTTGATAAATATAGGATTTATGCGCAATGTGGGCATAACATACTTTATTCTGTGCAGCGAGAAAGTAACAAAACACATTTTGTACACACCGATTATCTACAAAGTCTTCCCGCTGCAAGGGTGGCTGATGATATGGATGCTTCTTCTTTTTCTTTATGAGCCCCCAAAGCCCACCTCAAGGATCTCCTGCCTGCGGCTAGTTATTTATGGTCTGATAGGTGTGTTGGTAATTTAGGACACTCATATCCTTGTATTGAGCAGGTGCAGGAACACAGAGCACCGGAGATGACAAACCAAATGAGCTTGTTTTCATTCCACAGGAGGAAATGTGATCTAGTCGCCACGGCAACTGAACCCAGGGGTGCATGCGGGCTTAAGAAATTAAAAACAGGAGGTTACACGAGCAAAAGGAAACCTTCAATATTTGATTAGGAATGCGTCAGGAGCATTAAGCAGAGCTGTATCATACTTTAGGCAAAAGTCACTGTTTCATTACATGATAAATTAATGATCAGTAAATAATTAGCAACAGAGAGGGTTTTAGTGAAATGCTCCCTGCTTTCCAAATCCAACTATAATTTTGACTTCTCACATTGTGTGTAAGTAGGTGAATCAAATAGCTCTTGGATTTTTTCAAGCATCTACTAAAGTGGTATAAGAGCAATTTAGAGATCTAACAGCCCTCAGAGCAATAAAAAGAACATCTACCTGTGTGCAAATGTGAGAAGAGCAAATCAGTTTCTGTGTCTGGGAGGCGCTCCAACCCCACACTTCTCACTGTCCCTCCTTACCTGATATATTCCCCCTCACCTCGGCTTCCCAGAGCATGAAATCATCCGGGCAGAATGATAGGATGTTTGGCTGTGGAGCAGCAGCGTGAGATTTGTTTCTGTGTAGATAAACACAGCCATGACTGTTGTCTCAGCAATTGAGAGCACTTTCTTTTTCAATTTTCAAAGCGTGGAAAGCAGAAAATAATCACACAAGGAGCAAAAGGGTTCAGCAACTCTCATAACCGCCTTGGATATCTTAGTTCTTTCAAAGTAATGGAAAACAAACATCTATAAACATATATTGATACCGCTCCGTTGTCGCACATTATACCGGTTTTGTTTTGTTTAAAGGCTTATAATGACAAAAGCAGACTGAGTGAGGTCTGTTAACTGAAATGCTAAGCTACAGTTACACAGGTGGTGTAAGTATTGTCAAAAATCATTTAAAATTGAAAATACATTTTATGAAGTTGCACTTCTAACACACACATATCTCAGCTTTTGGGTGTAGCTAATCTTAGCACATTGGCCTTAAAAAAAACATTGATTTATTTTATGCTAAATGAGAAAAAATAAGTTCATGTGGCGCTTACTATACTTACTACAGTATATGCTGCTTGATAACAACAAGTTTATTTAAATTCTGTTAAATGGACTTTGAAATTTTCCGTCGATAACTGGCTGGATAACATACTGTCATTTAAATAACACATTAGGGTTCAAGTGAATTTGCACATACCTTGCGTTGCTACAGAAACAGTGAAGTGAAATGTCCAAATAAAAGATATGCGAGAACAAAAGGTTCTTTTAGATGAGTTGGTTTTAACAACAACAGACGGCAACTTTCCTTGCAAAAGAAAAATGTTGGTGGGTGATTTGCAGCAAAGACCTTAAGTTTGACAAAAAAATAGAAACTTCCACAAACATTTTGGCAATAATGAGAAGTTTATCATTAATGGCAAACTAATGGTTCACCAGTGGTTTGCCACCACAGTTTAGTAGTGCTACACTCTAAGTGACCTTCTCATGACAAGTTGGCCATTTGTAGCGAACATGTCCGCCGGTTTGTTTTTGCCATAGATTAGTTCAACTGTTGCAATGTTGAAAAAATACATCAGGGCTATGCTTTCATATGCAAATTAGATTTCCAGGAAATATACGTTGAATTCCTGGCTAACTTTGTAGAAAATTTATTGCAGTTTTGCAGGTAGTTTGCTGCAAATTCATATTTATTGGTTGGTTTATTGATGCTGGTTTCCTCCAGGTGCTCCCAGAGTCTAAAGATGTGCACAGTGGGGTGAATAGTGCTTCTAAATTGTGAATGTGAGTGTGAATGGTTGTCTTTGCAATGGACTGGCAACCTGTTCAGGAAGTGCATGGCTTCTCACCCAGTGTCAGTCGACTGCACCTTCTGAAAGATAAAGCAAGTGTAGTTGACATAAAAAGTACAGAGCTGACCAGAAGTCCACCACATGTTTGCCCTGAGTCTGACTTGCATAAGACAATATGACCTCACCGTACATTTGCAGGTCTGCACTTACATAGCGCCTTTCTACCTTGGTGGTACTCAAAGCGCTTTACAATGCATTTCACATTCACCCATTCACATACCAGTGCCAACAGACTTCCCTGCAAGGTGCCTGCGCGGAATTGGAAGCAATCATTGTCATGTACAAGGCATGTGGAGGGGCCGGGAATTAAAACCCCCAACTTTCAGTGGACAACCCGCTCTACTACCTTAGCCACAGCCAGCCAAGGTCAAAAGCTAACCACAACTGTTTGCCAAAAAAAAAAACAGTTCTGTGAGACCTGCACTATGCTTCCATGATAAGTCAGTAATTCTCTTTTTGTTATGCTAAACCATCACAGCCAGACTTTTTTGCCTGCCGTATAGCTTCACAAGCATTTCTGTTGTGTGTTTAAGCTTTGCCTGAAGTCTTCCTGGGATTCTGTACAATGCAAAAGTTTTTTTGAAAGTCTTTGATGCTTGTGTGTTTTTTTAAAAAACTGCTACAGTTTTGCTTCATTATCCCAGTAAAATGACCATATAACTGTTAAATTGCACGAGAAAGCAGCAGCTTTCTGGTCGAGTGGAGCCAAGCCGAGGGTTTTTATATATGATGTATTAAGGAAAGTGGATGTCGGGGACCAAAGACGGTGCCAGTGAATGAAATTTGCTGCCTTGGCCACAAAAGTTTCAAGCTTCCAGGTTTTCTTCTGCATTGTGTGGTCCACTGCAGAACAGTGTTTGGGTTCCCACTCGGCTCAGAGACTTTAGATAGAAGAATAGAAAACAGATAGAATTTCTTTATTGCCATTGCAAATTTGCAACAAAAGTAGTCAATAATCTTACAAATCTTACATTGTGATGAAACATGCTGCTGAAAAACACACCATGGTTCCATGGAATGTCAGTAGATGTTGAATGAGGTTTTCTTATTTCTGGAATAAAATCTGTAAGTTCCGGTTTTATTTTGGCTCTTTCATGGCTTACCACACACTGCCTCGGCCCATTCACAGAACCTATTAAACATAAAAGGTTCTATTATGTCTAAAAATCCGATATTGCACCGTTTTGTGACTGCTGAGAGAAATCCTGCAGTCCCTTGACTCTTTTACGAGAAGATTTTTTAGAGTGCAGAATAATTGCACTCAAGCAGGCCACCCTTAGCAGGCAGCACTCTTTGTTCCCCTAATAATCAGTTGAGGTCTTCTTCTGCCCACCAACACTCAGTAATCTCCACCCATAATAACACAGCTGCCTCAGATATGTGGCAGGAGGCAGAGCCCCCAAATGTAAGCGCCTTTGGTGAGAAGGAGGCAAAGCCGCTCTTCGAAAGACAGGCTGCAAGCGACATACGGCTCCCCAGCCCTCCCAGGGTTTAATGTCTTATTATTTTCCACACACAGTACCAAAATGAACAGTTTTGTCAGCAGGGACTCTGCTGTGTTGGTGTCGCTTCCTCCGAACGCAACAGCGAGGGCGGCGGCAAGGCTGAAAAATGAGGGGAAACTCACTTTTTTTTCGTTATTAACTGTTCATTTAGCCGGCATCCTAAATCTGAAGATGATTTGGGAGGGAGCCGGTGAGGGATCAGTTGTGTACTCAGGACGAATTAAATGAGGCTGAGGATTGGAATACACAAACATACTGTGGAGCCAAATATAGCATTATCCAATTATTTCTTTCAGTCGCTGCCGCAGTGCTGGGGTGTCACCACATCTGTGCTGCTCTGTTCCTTTTATAACACTTTGACTTATTGAATTTCTGTTTAACACGTTGTTGGATTAGTGCAGTTCGTTCACTCTAACGATATGAATCACATGAGTCATGGAGCCCAAATTAACTGCATGTAATGAGCAGTTAGAAGGAGTGGTCAGGATGAAAAATCCTCTGTATTCAGTTTATTGAGGGGTTTTTCTTTCCGCCCGGCCCACTGAAAGAGCATGACATGTTTGAGGAAATCTGACTGACTGATTAAAGTGGACTTTGAGTGTATGAAATAATTATGCAAGGCCACATGACTAATGCCTAATTCAGCACTCTCACACTTAAAGCCTTGCATTGCCACAGCGATAATGAAAATCCGTTCTTGCACATTAGAGAGTTGTTAACATCCACTGCCATGTTGCTTGACTGTGTCACTCTTTGCCTGGTAACCCTGGGCCATGTAGCACTCATGCATAGATAGTGTGACAGCGTGATTAATTGTGTCGTGTTTAGAGGCAAACTAAGCTAGCAGATGGATATGTGAGGAGTCCTCTGCAGTTTGTGTGCCGTGTGAAAGAAGTGACTGGTATGATGATAAATGAAAGCACGGAAACATTCCGCTGATGTCTTGGAAAAACACCGTCGAGGAATTTCAAAACAATATATTTTTTCCGTGCGATAAATGGGTTCTGATCTTCCGTTTAGGTGCTTTGATGGTCTTTGTAATGGCGGCATAAACTTTCACGGTCATATTCGATTTAAAAACCAGTCAGGAAATTTTACTGCAAGTGCAGAGAGAACGGAGACGATTTTGCAAATTCCAGCTATATATATATTTTTTTTACTGTGAACTCAGCAAATGCAGATGTGCCAGCAGAGGTTATATCTGCATGTGGAGTCCTACTCATCAGTAGCATATGATTGGATTAGATCATCATGTAGGCGGGCAAGCAGAAAAACCATGCCTACAGAAATTATTCATCACAGTAAACCAACGCTAAAATGTTTTGCCTCAATGAATGCAAAAAACATACATAAGACAGACAATAATATTCAGCTGCAAACACAGCAGCACTCAGACTGTTGACTGGCTGCAGAAAATGTGCATGTTCATGAGTTTCTTCCCCGTACGGTGCAATTTACGATAACCAGACACAATCACACACAAAAAAACACAATTCAATCATCCACAATTCAGTCTCAACAGCTGACAACTGACAGGTTTTATGATTATGTTTTGCAATTTTGTTTTCTTCTGCAATCCAGTGTGCGGAATTGCTCAGTAACCAGAAAGATGACATCTGATAATGATGGAGACTCGGAGGAAGGACCACGGATGTGTCGGCCTAATGTTCCAACGTTTGTTGTAATCTGCACTGCTGCATGTAATCAGTGACTTAAAGGAGGAGAACATGGGGGTGGCCTCAATGTGTAATTTGGCATTAACCACGTATTATACGTGAGTCATGGGAATAATGGTGAGGACGGAATGTTTGACAGGGGATTTTGGGTCTGTGCTGGCACACAAACACACACTGATGCCTGACTGAAAGATGCTCTTTATGGCACGGTTGACAGCGTGAACAGTGTAGCTGGGCCGCTGCAACATGGAACAACAAATAGGATGTGGATCACCGTCAAGCACTGGAGGTCTTCTTCACTACATAATAAACACTAGGGCAGCTGCAAATAAACACAAACTCTGGTGTCGAGGAAATCTGTAAAGCAGACTGTGAGCTGAGTTTCACACGTTAAACAAAGAATTTATGTTGCGCCTCAGGAAGGTTCAAGGAAAGTAGTGTTCCTGCTCTGGGATTCGCCTCTTACTCCACGTAAATCAGCCTAAATACTGTGCATAAATAAACAGAGGGCGAGGTTCCAGTACAAGTTAAACTACCACTGCATGCTGAGTGCAGATATTCTGCATCCAGGCTGAATCTGCTCTCAGGTGTTTTTTTGCACAGCTTGCAGACAATCATAAATAACTCAGCAACTAAAAATAATAAATAATAATACAAATCTGAATGCACGAATAATAACGACTGTAAAAGAGAATTCATATGGAGCCTTTATTTATCCAGGGCAGAGTTTGCTGAGCCAGCCATAGCCATGTTCTCCAGAAGAGTACAATAAAGATGAGTCTGTTCAATATTTTATGCTGCCACCTAATGTTTTGCTTTTTCCCCGACACTCTCGCCCACAAACAACACACAAACTCATTCAACAAGCCTGGGGTGTGTTATTATCGAGCCCTTCAAAGCTGTCACCCCATGGAGAGGCACCGCTGTGCAACAATAAATTTGGAATTCAATTAACCAAAGCACGTCTTGACCTTTGATGTGGTATCACAACATAAGGAGGCAGTTATTATCATGTGTTGTATAACTGTGTTCAGGTACAATATGCAAAACACTGTACATGCAAGTGACATTTTGTTTTTCACACGCATCCAGCTTCCCAGTTTTCTCCCTTCATCAGCAACCCCCTGTGTTAAATTCCTTATCGCCTGTCACCTCTCCTTGCTTGTGTTATTCCACCTCACTTCTCTCGAGCCACCCATCTGTCTCTCTTATTGATCCAACTTCTGTATTGGGGGGTTTGTTCACTTTTCTCTCTGGGGAGATTTATCGACTGCAGTCTGTCATATCAATAATTTACACGATGACTGCGCTGCGTCCTTAAATATGCACTAGAACATCACAACAACAAACGCTCAAAAAGCATCAGGGCTATGGACGTAACTACCGACCATTTACTGCTGCACCATGAGGAGGTTTTATACGCAGAGGGTTTGACTGCTTTTAGCCACAGCAAGAAATAATATGGAATTTATCGCATTTATTGATTGATGCATGATGAATTATGCTCTTTAAAATCAGCTTAATACGGTATCCAGTGGTAACTAAAGTTATTGGCCCACTTGAATTATTTACATCAATCCATTTTTTCCTAATGCATAAATTCATGAGTGATGTTCACTTCCAGGTTTTTACAGAATAAAGCACTTTAGGGCAATGACCATGACCCACATCAAATGATCTGAATAATGGAGGTATTTAATACAATCAAACTGAGTTTTTTTTCAATAAAAACACTGTTGCTGGAAATACTTCGCGCGAAAATTCATCACAACACTTGTTTCTCCACAAGTACTTCCAAATAAATTACTGCTCAATAAATTAGCATAAATCACTGAAAAATCCCCAAACTTAAAAAGCAATCACAAAAACGGCACTCAGATATAAACGGTTACTATAACTGTTCACGAAATGGAGGATTTTAATAAATTACAACAGAAATCACAGAACCCAGCTGACAGAACTACAGTTGGCTGACAGAATATCTGATGCGGAGTTCATATTTAAACAGGATCCAGAAAACTGCTCCAAATATGTTTTTGTTACAGATGACGATACATACATGGATGGATGGATGACTTTTTTTTAGTTTTCTGTACATAAAGGAGATATTAGTACACAAAGACACATGAATACATTAAAGATTAAATCTAGATGTGCACTAACAAATAGTTTAATGAATAAAGTAATGTAGGCTAACAGTACTGGAATAGTGCAACCTAATGCAATGCAATACAGATATTTACATACTGTTGCTATGTGATGCTTCACATATTTAATAAAGAGGAAAGACATACAAACCACTGGAAGCAACAAACTTAACTTGATCTTTTTAACATCTTGTAGGGGGAAAAAATCCATTACATTGATTTTGGTGAGTATTATTTAATCTAAGCTGTTAGTGTCTGTTCTTTTACAGTAAAGACATTTCAGCTTGTAGCCTAATGAATTGGACATGTTAGGCTTGTCTTACAGATATAGATATACAGATATACAGTGTAGCTTTTGTGTAGCTAACGGAACTAAACTAATATATAATATTATTATATATAACTCACTTTTTTTGGAAATTGGGGGTATTTTTCTTGTATTTGCAGTTTCTATGAACTTTTTCGAATGTAATACTTCACAATGCACATTAAAACATGTAATGGAAACCCAGCTCCAGACAAAACTAACATTAGTTTGAATGTATGACTCCCATTAAGGGTGACAAAATGTGTCAATACAGCTGAGACAACTTTTATAATTATGCTTTAATAGAGTTTTGAAATTATATTTCACAAACCACAAATCTAATTACAAAACATTCAGTCATTTGTTAATTAAATGGTGAAACAATGTTAGCAACATTGGCATTCTTTGCCACTCAACACTCCATGAATGCTAATAACTCTGAAACACATATCCCCCATGTGTGTACAAAGGCCTGTTTACATATACACAGGTCTGACAGTTTGGAATCATTAAAAAGTATGTTGTGTTTTCAGCCATTCTGAGGTTTTAATGGTAAAGCCAGTTCTGAGTAGTGGTAGTTTTTGAGTAGTTAGTGCAATCCAGCTGCTAAAGTAGAGCGTGGAAACCTCCTATTAATGCTTTAGCTGCTGCTTTAAGATGCCACAGTAAACAGATATCAGCAGGCTGTGACATTGCTGACTTATGAGTCCTCTTAAGTTTATGTTTTTTGTTTTTTTTACAGAGGTGAAAGGGCTTTAGGTCAGGGATACCTAGTATGAAAGAGATTATTTCAACCCTCAGAACAATTGGTCAACAGATGTATTTGTGGCTTTAACATAAAAACTATAGAAGGTTGCCATCTAGTGACTGAACAGGTGTACATATTCATTTTTCATTCTAACATGCCTTCTGTCAGTGTACTAGATTCTCAGTCATCCGGGTCATGGCAATCTTAAGAGCTTCAGCAGAACACAACTAGACTTTTTTTTTTTTGTTTTTAAAGAGACTGCATCTCTCATCTTCTTATATAGTTCTTATTTCCGCTGCTTTAACTATTCTGTAAACATTTGTTTGCACTTTATTTATCTTGTCTGTGCTGCTTTTATTTTAAGTTAATTAATGTTCTCTTGCTGTACTTTGCATTTTATCTTCTCGATGTTTTAATTTTTTTTGCATGTAAAGCATTTTGAATGACCTTTGTGTATGATAATATGAATAAACTTGCTTGCTTCTCTTCAGAACTGAAGATCTCTTCGTCTCTCCCATGGCTACATGGGAAGAAAAAACACACACAAAGTAATGGTCAAATACTGGGATGACAATGGTTTATTTTTCCAAGGTTATTACTTTATTTGCATTCAGTAAGGTGGTGTCGGAAATATGTAAAATGGAAGCTGCAGTGTCCACCACCTCCTTATCACCAAGTGAAACATTTAGCAGGCACAGAGCCACGTATTTCTGCCAGTAGGGCCAAAGTTGGCATTAATATGAGAGTGAATTTCAGAGAGAATCTATTAAACACCTTGAATCTCCTGTATGTGACATTTCTGAAAATGTCACTTTCTTTAAAACTATGTCTTACAAGAATATGTTGCAGATAAAGGCTCCCCCTACATCCTCCTTTCCCATGAGAACGATAACCAAGTGTCAAAATTTAATTACTAAATCTGATAGAAGGGATGTAAATGTCACTCTGAATTGTTAGAAAACCCTCTGTGAGCACCTAATTTAGCAGCATTTGGTCAATGTCACCTCCATGGAAAGGTGTCCGTCAGCAGCTCCCACATCTCCGCTGCCTGAGGGACACAGTGAGGCCAGGGAGAGTTCAACAGCGGGTCACTGCTAATTGCACTGCAAAGGCTATTCTGCGCTTTATTTTACATTCCGGGCCATCATCTGTTTTTTTCCCCCTCCTCATTATCCCTCTGCGGGCGATGAGCAGCAAAGGTAGATAGATGCACACATGTCCTCCATGGACTGAATTTTAAGCAGTTATTTGAATTAAACATTGTGACGGCCTGACTGGATATTCCCTGTCAAGGTTTCTGCTGGTTAAAATTGCTGCAACGTGATTCAGAGGACCTGATGGTTGAATTTATTACCTGATGTGGGAATAGTATGAATTTAAAAAGTCAGTTTCATGTCCTTTTTTCTGTGACAGGTTCATTGTTCAGACACAAGCAGAGCAGATTGATTGAAACATTTAAAGTCATGAACAAAAATCAATTATATTCATCGAACACTGCTTACTGTTGTACAGTATGATTACTCATTTGTACAAATACCCTTTGAAACAGATGTTTATTTTCCAAGTGGTGCCAGTGGGAGAAGGAATATGTTGATGTGTCTGCTTTTAATTTTAATTACACAATAAGAGAGAAATGCCAAAACTCTGGGGCATAATGGAGGACTAGGGGGATTTCTTAATGTCCAGATCACAGTTTGAAATATGAGCTTGTCTCATTTATACAAACTCATTTGCAAACACAGCATTTTTCCAAAGATTACCTAAATTGCCTTTAAAAGAAATGCATTAAACAGTATACAATACAAGTAAATAAAGGACCAAGAAGAATGAAGCCGATTAATTTAAAAAAATGGACTGTTTGGCTAATTAGGCTTTATTGAAAAAGAAGAACCAACTGCAGCATAAATCAGTGGTGGAGTATTTAGTATCAGTATTTAAATATTCAGATCCAGTACTTAAAAGTACCACTACATAAATGTAAAAATACTCCATTGCAAGTAAAAATTCTGCACAAATCATCCTACTTAAGCCTTAGCAGCAAAATGTAACTAAGTATTAAAGTTAAACTACTGCTCTGGGCCTTCTGACTGATACATTATTATATCAGACATCATTAGATTATTAGTCGACAATCATCAGTGTGTCTGCAGCAGGTTATGTTGGCGCTGCTGCAGGGTTTAACTGCTTTATATACAGGGACAGCAAATAAATCCGAGAGCTCATCAGATCATTTATGGGAGGAAGAAGAAAAAAAGAAAAAAGTTGTGATGCACATCTGTTTTTAGTTTTGAGATTTTTTTCTCCCATCCTATAACCAGAGAAATGACATAAACACTGGAGGACACCTCAGAGAGATAACCACCCTGATGTTTATTTCATTTTACTGTTTGTATTGATCATTTGTGATGGATCACAATTATTAGATAGATAGATAGATAGATAGATAGATAGATAGATAGATAGATAGATAGATAGATAGATAGATAGATAGATAGATAGATAGATAGATAGATAGATAGATAGATAGACAGACATCACATTACATTAGTTAAGTAATGGCAGGTTAACTCTGGGTTTTCATCACTTTTGCTGAACTCCTGACCTGCTTTGGAGCAGTTATGTATCAGATGAGAGCTCAGCGCATATTAAAACACCAACTACTGACCAATCAGCCCTTTTGAAAAAATGGCACCGCCATTCCTAGAAAATCCAGTGGAGCTCGGAGCACGAACAATGAGAAAATTATAAGATTTTCTGAGCTGCAAGCAATTTCAGAGTTATTAGACTGATCTGTTTGCCTTTGCAGCGTGATATAATGCTAAAACAGAAACTAATCAGCACACTAAAGCCTTGCGCTCGTTGATATTATAAGAATTGCATTAAGTCTACTTATCAGTTTGAAAGATGTTTTCATATTTGCTCTTTACTTGCTCCCATAACTGTTTATCAAGCAGCTGAAAGACTAATAAGACTAAAACTGTCAAACAGCCGCAAGACTGAGACTGAATGTGACATTACTGAATTCATTCTCCACATCACCATGAAAATTGTTTTACTTCGATTATTTATTCACTAAACTATTTGTCTTTTTAATGACTCACAGAAAGGGACAGCATCTGCAATTCCATTATACAATCTTGTGATGCATGATGATATTTAAACTGAATCTTGAATGAGAAACCTGAGCAACTTTCCCATAAAGGGACAGTGATACTGATAAGCATATTAATTTCACACAGTCTGCAGTTTTTTTCAGTTTTCCCTTCTGTTTTGGTGATGCAGCTGTGTTACTTTTAGTCATTATTATGTGTTTAAAATCTTCATAAGTTTGTAAAAAAAAATAAGCCACTCTTGTGTCAGTAGACCTGTCCATCCTTGCAACTGGTTGTCTTTTCATGTGAATATGCTCATACTGACGTACATGGCTGGCCTGGCTTGTTAGGTTTAAGTTAAGCCAGATGACCAAAATGTACCTGCAGGGTGTGTTGAACATGCTTGGTAGTACAGGCCCCAGTAGGGTACCGCTCCATAAATCGGATGTTGTGCTTGGTTTTGATATTCACATCTTTGGAAAACATCTGTTTATATGGTTTAAAAGTCATTTCCGATGCAGCTAACATCTCACAACAAAGTCTTCTGAAAGCTATAGCAGCAAATAGGAGTAACTGAGTTAAATTTCCTAAAATTTTCAGTGTTGTTAGCTACTGCAGTAAAAGGACATTTGCATCTTTTACCTCTGTGGTTGTGAAGAGTCGGGTTTGAATACTGCATTGAAGGACTTTTCTTGTTTTTCAGAAGCGGTAGTATTATATTACCAAACTGGCATCTGAAGGGTTAAATTCTGCAAATGATAAATAATTAGCTGTGATCAGGACTGATGCTAATTTAAGAAATCTAACCCAGTCAAAATGGAAAATAGTAATAATATAAAATATTCTATGTGTTTTGATGAGGACATTTTTCTCTTTAAGGAACTCTATATAACTTAAAATTTCTACTCAGGGGGTAATATTATTATATTATTATCCACTACAATGGTAAAAGCAACACTTCTAACTAATTTTTTTGAGGTTCACAAAAATAAACATTAGGATATATTGTAATGCAAGGCATCTAATTTAAATATTCATTAAAACAACAACATCAACAAAAACACGACAGACCGTCATTATTACTTCTGGTATGATTAGCACGTTCTCATTGTTTATATACTTTTCCCATCCTGATGTTCTTTTTATTTTAAGGCTGTCTTTATTTAATTTGATGCAGATGTGCCAAAGAGTGATTGTCTGCCTAAAACTGACGACTCATTTTATATACATCTACAGCTGTCTTCATCTGAGTCAAACAGTAAAGATGTGCAAATACACAGGACTTTGTCAGGTGTGGTAATAGGCAAAGGCATGTGTGATTGTGACTAAACAAATGTCTGCATTTTCCTGAGTAATCAAGCTTGACTTCTACAATTACAGGCAATAATATCAATAACTTTATTTGTATTGCACATTTTGAACACAAGTTACAAAGTGCTTTACAATAAAAAATGTAAAATTAGCAGATAATACAACAAATTTAAACAATGAATAAGGTGCACTATAGACAAGGTAAAATAGTCAAGTCAAGGCAGCGTTTAAGACAACAGCTGTTGTGTTATGATTGGCATTATAAAAGTAACTTATCTAGTGTAGCTATAGGGTAATTCACTAATAAGGTATTAAAACCCTACAAATAAGTGTATAAAATACTACTTGTACTAGACTCTAATGCATATTAACGCTGAGACTCTGTTGTTTTATAGAGAATAACCTAACTACTGTAATAATTATAGCTAAGAACGAAACTTAAAACTTAAATATTATGGCTAGACCCTACAGCATTACTAATTATGGAGATGCTGATGTACTAGTAGTATAATTTTCAATGCTCAGGCTGTATGTGTTTGGCATTTCTACCATCATTGTTTATATTTAGAAACTAGACTGTAATTATCATGATTTATAGATGGTTGTTCATACAAAATAAAAAAAAACATCTTTTACAATGATCATGCGGACTTTAATCTTTAAAATAAAACCATCATGATTCAAGTCTTTTCTATACATGCTATAACACTTTAGTCAGTGTTGAAGGGTACAACCGCTTTTTGACAATTGTAAAACTTAGTAAACAGTAGTAAAAAGAATTGGGTTGGTTACATTCTAGGCCACAGAACTGTGGATGTTCAGACGATGCTGTTCTGGCAGAACGTGGATATTTCCGACAGCACCTGAAGGCAGCATTAGTTCCAGTACAGGCTGTCATGGCGCAGAGGAGGCCGAGCTCATCCGCGGCATCAAACTTTCACTTCGGCTCGATTTGTAACATGTTTACGCCTTGTACTCAATAAAATAACAACCACCTGGCGAAGACGCATATTGGTAAGTTGTCTGAAACTGACTCGGCCTGTTTTTGAAGGTTGTTGTTTTCTCCAAGCGGAGGACAGTTGAACATTAGCTTATGTCCGACTGGAAAATAACGTTTCGAGCTTCGTATGAATACTTGACTACACTTTTATCTTCTGCTTCTGTGTTACAGGTGAAAATTGAGCTTGTGACTCAAAATATTGTTTTTATACAGCCTATGTGTTGTTATGAGTACCATAACGTGATGAAAAGCCTTTGAGGGCACATAAACAGAACATTAAAGTAGTTAGCTACACAGAAGTTGCTAACAGTTTTTTTACAACATTGCACTGTTAGCTGCATAAGTAAGCTTTAGCATTTATTGACACTACATCTGTGTCTGCAGCTTTGGGCCTAGCATTGCATCTGACCTGTAGTCTAGCATTAGCTACGACATTTGAATATTATCATGGGCCACATAAGGCATGTTTTTCAAAGTAATTTATGACTAAAGCCTCTCTGTGCTTACTACCATGGACATGTATGGCTGCAACCTGAGAGATACAGATGTTTATAATAACTCTTGGTACAGGAGCAGGAATTAGAGGAATGCAGAGGCAGATGAAAGAACATTACTTGGTGTTTGAAATCATCCCTGGTTGAAAAAAAAGGCTGAGTCACAAGACAGAAACAATCCTTCTGGGTGGCACTAAAATTCCCCACATTCTCAATAACACCCTAATAAAGAACCCTCTAATTAGTTCTTTGCCAAGATCCAGGCGCTATGTTAAATTTTAAGAAAGCGCCACTTGCAGTACACCATAGTGGAAAAAGTAGAGAAGAGATTCTTTACATAAGTAATTGTGGCAATACAACAGCATGAAAATATTCAAATTCAAAGTATCGTGAATAAAAGGGCTCTTTATGTACAAGTTATTGACATTTCAATTCTGTCAATAAAGGCACTTATGTAATGAATGGGTAGCATCATCTCTAACAGTGCTTTACATTTTACAAGCTGATGATATATTTTGCATTTACAGTCTTACTTTGACAAGCACCTAGTAACTACAACTGTGAAATATATGTAGAGTATCAAAGTATCAGCTGTTACAAAATCATTTATTCATTCATGATTGAAACATTTGATTAACTTCCCTCAGATGATGTTGTCTGAAATGATTAATCACCACCTTCATTTAACAAAAATGTTCCAGTTGATCAAATCTGAACGCTCGCTAGTAAAATCAAAACAAATTGAACTGAGCTCTACAGCAGAATTTCTCTAGAAGTAATTTATTATTTAAAGTGACAAATACCTCATCCATGATAGGCAAAGACAGTGAATGATAATGACACTCGATAGAATTTAAATTGCACCAAAATATACTAAATGAACTAATGAGTCCACTTTAAACACTGCTATTCTGAAAGAGCTTTTGAAACCTGTTCTATAAGTTAACATGTAAATTAATACTTATTTTCTGTGATATTTTTAGTTATCTGTAATTCGGCAAAACAAAGGGAATCTGCTGATAACAGTATATTTACCATTTATACCATACCATTAATATACATGTTTTTCTTTCAGATAACAGCAGATGTCTTTTTTGCTTATTTAAATACTGTAGAAATAGTGTAATTTTACTGTCAGAAATTGTAAAAGAATGAATTACTTTCTTTAAAAATACAGACTTTTGATATGGACTTTATTTACAGCTTAGATCTTTTTTATGCTTAGCATGTCTCGTCATTGTCTGTACTTTAAAACACGGGGAAGATCTGTTAAAAAAATCTAAATTGTAGAAAAAATTACGATAAAAATGTTTTTACAGTGTAGTAAATGATTATGTCTGAAAAAAACTAAAAAAGAATTGAAGACATCACCTTGGGCTCTGGGATATTATGATGGGTGTTTTACCATTAGAGTAATCAGAATCATTGCTCTTAAAATGGCCATTTGATGCCCCCTAGCATGCTACAACTGGTCGCCATGTGATTGTGTAATAATTTCTAGAGCTAAAAGCAAACTGTTTAGATGGGACACTGTCGCATCAACACACCAAGAAGATATCCACTCTCACACTGTCTCTTATCTGACTTGATACTTCTGGTAGCCTCGTGCCGGCCCTTCTCAGCAGGGAATGAGGTGAGTGTGGTGTAGTTGCCTTTTTATGGCCAGGACAGGCTCAGCTGTGGAGGATCAGGGGTTTATGTTGCTGCAGTCTGATGGCTGAGCAGCCTGGAGTGACAGCAGAGAGAGCAGCTGTCTTTGTGTGGTTGTTACGCTGCTAGATGCTGGGCAAATGTTGCATAATGTGTCATCGTGTTGATGGATGGATTTTGTTATTATTGCAGAAAAAAGCCTTTCCATGTTCCCTGCTTCTTTCTACATTCTCTGTAATATGTAAAGTAAAATATTAAATGCATGGTATCTGGAGGTTTAATTCAGTTTTTAAGAAGTCTTACTCTTGCCTGCTGTAGATGGCTGTAGGTAATTTCTTAATCTGATTGCAGATTGTCTGGAGACATTAAACTCCTGTTGAAAGTGGGATTGTTGTTACAGTGGACTGTACTACAAGCATCTGCTCAGTTTCTTAGTTTTTATTTAACTTTAGCTTGGTACCATTAGAGCTGTAGCAAATGAGCATTCAATAATAAATCTGCTTCACTGACCCCTCTGATCTGTGGTGTTCCTAAGGACTGCACTGTATATAAAGATGGACATGGGTCGCCACTTCCTCCGGCTGTACAAAACTGAAGCCAGAATACTGTGGACCGCAGTCTTAATGGTCTTGGACCGTTGTGGATGCTTGTGGTTTGCTGCTTGCTTTAAAAAAAATATCCAGAAAGACATTTTCAGTGCTTGGCCAAACATAGCCCCTGTTAGCCATTTTCCTGGAAATCAACAGATTCCAGTGATTTTAAAATGGCATTTAATCGGCCTGATTAATTGGTTTATCACTATACATGGGATGTAATAACTGCCAGTTGTCTGACTAGCTAGTCTAATATCATATACCTATTCCCCATGGATTAGTCAAGAAGTTCTGCAGATCCCTCACAGTATTAGTACAGTTTACTGCAGAAGAACTCATTTTGTGGTTTAAAAAACAAACAAACAAAAAAATTTAAATAGGTCAACCTATAGCAGGATATTTCTTGTATTTTACAGATCAAATTCTAGATGTCTGAACAAAATATGATATGCTGATAAACATGAATAGTTTTTGACCATATGATATAAAAGTTCATTGTATGCTTTATTAAAAAGTCTTAAAATATCTTACATTTTCTTGGTGAACCCTGCAGAAACCCTGTTGACATGAAAAAACACATTGCAGCAAGATAATTCTGTGCACAGAGGATCTGTTCTACTGTTGATGCTAGGGATGTTAATGATTTATTAATTAATTAAGTTAACCAGTTAAAACTAGGTTTACCAATAAGGTGGAAGACAAAGGATATGTCAAAAAAGTGTATTATAGATTAGCCTAAGTACTCTTTAGTGAAATATTAGACTGAAGCTCATTTGCTGTGTTTAATACTGTAGCGACCCAAGGAGCCTTTCTCTCAGACTCAGTTTCATGTTGTCAAGTACAGAGACTGGTGGTGCTGTAGCTAGCGATGAGCCACCATGACAAAGAGTTCTGTGATGCTTAATAACCTCCACCTATAGCTCATGTATTAATGACAAACCATTAGCTGATTAATGATTGATAACATAGCTGACTATTGGTTAAGAATTTTAAAAAAAAATTACATCCCTAATTGCTACTAAACTGACAAGAATGCAAAACCGAGCTAAAACCTGTATGTAAACTGTCCTTGGTGGTAATTACAAGCCTGCACCAGCAAGGGGCAACACTGGCACTGAAACCAGGAGACAAGGAACACACTGTGTTTACACCTACATGTAAACTGAGACTGTTTTTGATTTACTGTGTTCAAATCGACAAAGCAGCTCCCAGACAAACATTCTCTTACTGAGGACTGAGACTCCTGGAAGCCACAGTTCTATGGAACAGTGGTTTTGTTTCCTTTGGGTCATGTGCCTTTGAATCTTTCACCTTGTCATTTTTCAGGTGATGTTGTACAGACACTCAACCACTTTGCAACAGACTAAAATGTCTCAGCAACTATTTGATGGATTGCCACCAAACTTTGCATTTACATTCATGATTCCCTTATTTTTGTTTTCATGGCAACATAAATTAAAGTTGACATTTTATTTTTTTGTAAAATATCTTAATGACAGGTAGATCAATGACATGCAGATGTCTATGGACAAATATTAGTGACTGGTGATGCCCTGACTTTTATTCTAACCCTTTGTCATTCTGTGGTTTAATCCACAAATGTATTTAAATAGATTGGCATGACATTGTATTTATATATCGTACCTTATGCGGTTACTTGTAATAATTTTTTGTAAGTATTCATCTACAAAATGTAGTTCAATGTTTTTGGAAGAATATCTAGATATAAAAAAATATATACATATATATAGATGTAGCAGCCTTCATTAGGTTGGCGGGTTCAAAGTTGTGGGAGTGTTCATAGGTAGCCTGTTCCTCTAGCTGCCAAATATAATGGATTCATCCTGGAAACCTGCCAATGTCACGCTTTTGTCCTTGTGAAAGAAACACTTTTGATTGTCCAACCAGCAAGATTTAGGGATTGAGAAGATATTGACCAACTTACTGACCGATTGACCCAGAAATGACAGCCCCATTATGCAGTACAACCTCACAGAGCTGTTATTATGGCTGTAGACTGTGTGTCTTGTTACTGGATGTTTTAACTCTGATTCAGTGCAGGAGGTTCATTTAGATGTCAGAGTAATCTCATAGTTTCTATTTACAGTGGTTCTGATTGTTTGTCTACACATACATTGGTAAGATGGCTCCCAAATCCAGGAATAGACCCACTCATCAACCTTTTCAAGGAATAGAAAATAACATACACCAGTCATCCTCTGGAGTTTTGGCCTGGATGTTGCAAAGTCCTCTGACTAACAGCATTGTACCTCTCTGAGTGTTTTCGTCCTGCAGGTCATGAGTTCAGGCTCTAAGTGCAGACAGGCTACTACTGTTATGGTAGGAAAGGAAAGGGGGCATTGGGTCTCTTTCACCTCTGTAGCCAGAGGTAGGTAGGTGGGGTCATAGTCATATCTTGGCTGTTACACTGGTCTCTCTGTGCTCGTCACTCATAGCAGTGAGATTGTTTCCACCTCTTCTTGTTTCCCTTCCTCTTACCTCCCCTCTCTCCTCCTTCTGAGAGTATTCATTTCTACCAGCTATTCTTGGAACTGGTGGGTAAATACACTGGTCTGAGGTTGCCTAATGCTCCTGAACGTTGGAGTAATAAACTGCCCTTAAGAGTTTACTGTTTAGTATAGTAAATGATAAAACTGCTCAAAATAATGCTAAAGAAACAGAGGACTGGGGGAGTAAGAAATCACGTACATGTCTGAGTGAAAGGAAAGCTCATCAATTCTATGTAAGGAAATTCTATCATCCCTTCTAACGTAAATACAATCACTTACACAGAAGTTGGGATGGTGTGTTTTTTTAGAGCAGGTTTGGGTTGTGAGGCCCCGTCTGCCCTTCAGGAGAGCAGTTTGATCCCTTGCAGAACTGTTTGGACATTTGCATTGTTGAACCCTGGTGTGGAATGTGTGCTAAATCCTTTGGCCAGAGGACCAGGGGCTTTATTACAACCTTTAAACAAATCTCTGTAAGGAGATACCTGTGTATTTTGAGAAGGAATGATTATCTCCAAATATTGACAAGAAGCCTGGATGGGCATTTAATACAGGTTACAACAACCCCACAGTCTGTTCCAGTTTTCCTGGTGATTTAACAGGAGGGAATGACTGAAACTGAATCTCAATACAAGGTCAAAATAAACTGCAACCACCAATGAGTTGCAGGATTTTGTTACTATATATATATATTACAGAATTTGATGCAGTCTGTTTCTAGCCTTTTCTAGGTTCAGTATGTGAGACATTATTATCTGGCTCTTCATCCAAATGTACATGCAAGTATTTCAGCTAATTTCAACATGTGTGACCAGGGCTGCAACTAACATCTATTTGCATTATTGATTAATGTTCAAATATTGGCTTGATTGGCCTTTTGGTCTGTCAGATGTCAGAAAATGATTACAAAAGGCTGTTGCAGTTGAATAGACCCCAAGGTGATGTATTCAGATTGCTTTTTGTTTGACCAACAGTACAAATCCCAAAGATATTGAGTTGAGGGCAAAAAGATACAGCTGTTTGAATTATTAATTAATCTGTGTGTTGTTTTTGTCAGTAAATCAGTTAAATATTTAGTTTATGAAATGTCAGAAAAATGTGAGAAATGCTCACCACAGTGTCCCACAGTCCCAGGTGATTTCTTCAAATTTTTTGTCCGATAAACAGTTTAAAACCCAAAGATAATAAATTTACAATGATCCAAAGTATAAAAGAGTATCAAATTATGATACTGAAAGCATTTTTCTTTAAAAATAATGTTTTTTCTCAATGAAATGTGTCCAAAGTCACTCCCTTGTTTTTTGTTAACGATTTACAATAGACAGTCAATAGTTTACTCAGTCATAAGCAGTAAATTGAGATTTTAGACACTTTTGGGTTATCGTCAGCTGTTGACATCTGTAAAAATCAGAGAAATGTGTTGGGTTGTTTGTTCTTTTTTTACTATTTCAGTGTGGCATGTTAGCATGCTACATTTGGCAATTGGCACAGCTCAGGCCACCAGTAATGTCATTCATTTTGCACATGCTAGGCAATGAGTATTATAAATGACAAAAACAAAGTCACCAGCAGTTACAATAAAGTATGTATGCTTTTAATGTTGCATGGCAGCAGTGAAAGAGACATGTGTTAACCCCAGGCTTTATTTAGTGTTACGCTGACAACTTTCTTAGCTGTTAAGTCAAAATTTGCCAGGGGTATGACTAATTTCGGGCTTGACTGAAATAATTCTGTTCTTGTTTTAGTTGATTCACCTCGTTCTTAAATCTTAATTGTACAACTTATCCTTAGTAGTTTTATTATTACTTAATTTTTAATATTCTTATGGCAATTTTGATGTCAGTTTTGTTTTAGCTGCATGCCTACATCTTCTTTTAATGTGTGTCTTTGTTTAGCTGTATTGTAAATGAGGCCTCAACCTTAACGTAGCCAAGATCAGAGAAGAACAGGTTTGCTTTGTAAAACACTTTATGAAAACTAGTATAAAAATAAGGTCTAAATTAAACGATTGATTGTAAATTGATTGATTAATCGACTGATTATCTACCTCAATGTAGCTCCCAATTTAACAGTTGATAATGATAATACTAGTTGTGTTTTAATTTTACTCAAAAATGTCATGGATCTCGTAATAACAGTAGAGAAAAAGTCAGATTTCATCCTCTTCAGACCAGATTTTATGGCAATCATCTAACAGTTGTTGAGGTAATTTGGTGGGGACAAGATGGTTGGACCAACTGTGCCATCACTGGGATGATTATCTATTTGATTAATGTTCTGCTGATTGACAGCTGGTTTCACATTAAATAAATATGTTTGACTCTGGGTTATTCTTTGTTGTGTTTATAACCTGTGATCACAGCAGATCTGTGCCTCTGTGGTGCTTCGGTAAGCAGATTTCTGGATATTGGGTCAGGGAGCTGTGTTTTGGTCTGCTGCTGTGTTTGAATGTGGTGAGGAGGCCCAGGCTCAGCTGGCTCTTCTCTCAGAGACCACTTACTCACGCTGACTGACCATAGACACATACCAATGGGGGAGTTGGACTCTCCAAACAGCGACAGCCCACTGCATGTTAGGTGTTCTCTCCCAAATCGCCCACTCCCCCACCCCTGTCTGGAAATGGACACTGCTGGTGTATTTATAGCCCCAGAGCATAAGCCAGCTCTCTTTCTTAAACGCGGGTAAGGAGCTGGTCTTATTCACTAGAGTCGTGCTGAGCTTCGCTCTCGTATATTCTAGACTGTTGTCGCTGTCGCGTTGCTTGTGAAACGTGCCTGGAGGGGCTCGTCAGGTAGGCGAGAGAGTAATAATGGCTTTTTGATTCTAAAATCATTAATTTAGTTGTGTCAATGGTGTGGTAAATTGCTTGCTTGTTTGGTTGTTTGTATTGTTTCTTAAATGATCACTGCTTACTACTGCAGTCAAATGATGAAAATTAATTTGGATGTGTTTGCCTGTAGGCATTTCATGTGTCAGTGAAGTGGTAGAAATGTAAATACATACTTTTCTATTGTTTTTAGTCTTTGAAACATTTGTGAATGTTCTATACAACATAGCCATTTATACTTGTATAGACAACTGTGTATACAACAGATTAATGTCTGACAGTGGTACACATGGTGTTAAGAGCTGCTGTGGTTACTCAGCAGCTACTTAATGTTTTAGGTAATTTTTCATGCAAAACTGTCAAAATGCTTGCATCAGCTTCTCAGTTGTGAAAATTTCCTTGTTTGACTTGACTGAAAACTAAATATGTATTAGTTGCCCCTAAGTATGTTTGGGTTTTACACTGATGTCTGACACAACAAGTAATTTGGAATGTCAACTTGGGATACTTTATATGTGCATTTTGACCCTTCTTTTTACATTTTATTGACCAAGAAATTGAATAATCATGAAGATAATATGTTTGTTGCAGCCCTACATGTTATGTTGGGTTGGAATTTGATGTATGTGTCTGGTATTTATCTTTTGTTTCAGATGAAAACAGCATTTTGAGCACGACCACTGGAAAACGAGAAACTCAGACAGAGGAGAGATGGAAAAGCCAGTCTTGCAGACACAACCGTCCACACTGCCTTTCTTTGACACGGCCCACGCCTTCAACCTGCTGCGGGGAATCCACGAACTTCGCGCAGAACGGAAGTTTTTTGATGTGACTTTATGTGCCGAGGGTCGTGAGTTCCACTGTCACCGCACGGTGTTGGCTGCCGCCAGCACTTACTTCCGTGCTATGTTTGCAGGAACGCTGAGGGAGAGTGTTATGGACCGAGTAGTCCTGCACGAGGTATCAGCAGAGCTTTTAGGCCTGTTGGTGGACTTCTGCTACACAGGACGGGTCACAGTCACTCAGGATAATGTGGACCTCCTGCTTAAGACGGCTGATCTGTTTCAGTTTCCCTCAGTCAAAGAGGCCTGCTGTGCTTTTCTGGAGCAACGGCTGGATGTTTCCAACTGCTTAGAGATCCAGGACTTTGCAGAGGCCTACGCTTGCAGAGAGCTCGCAGCAAGTGCGCGGCGCTTTGTCCTCAAAAACATAATGGAATTGGCTAAAGGGACAGACTTTGAGCGGTTGCCATGGAAGCGCCTCCTTGAGTTTGTGTCAGACAATGAGCTTTGTGTGGACAAGGAGGAGACAGTTTATCAAATTGCAGTGCGCTGGGTGAAGGCTGATCTTCAGCGGCGGCTGCACTACTGGCCTGAACTCCTCCAACAAGTCCGACTCCCATTTGTCAGAAGGTTCTTTCTGTTGGCCCATGTGGAGAGCGACCCACTCGTCTACCTTTCACCAACATGTCTCCGGATGGTGAATGAAGCTCGTAGCTTCCAGTCATGTGAATATGACCGCCATGACAGGCCCTGCCACCGCATGCGACCACGGCCGTCCACAGGATTAGCAGAAATCCTGGTGGTGGTGGGAGGCTGCGACCAGGACTGTGATGAGCTGGTCACAGTGGACTGTTACAACCCTCAGACTGGACAGTGGCGCTACCTGGCTGAATTCCCTGACCACCTTGGGGGAGGTTACAGCATAGCTGCCCTTGGAAATGATATGTATGTCACAGGTAAGTCATTTGAAGACACCCAAACATACCTTTTCCTGAGCACACCTTTTCAACCAGGCAGAAGAGTTACATTTGGTTGAACCCCAAAACCATGGAGGAATTATTGGGGAATTCTCACTAAAAACTTAAATTTCATTATTGCTACAGATAGGTAATTATTTTAAAAATTGCAGTGATTTTAGTAATCTTATTAAAAAAAAAAACAAAGGTAAAAATCCTCTAGAATTTGATTATTTTTTCTGACAATAATTTCTTTGGGTTGAGGGCAAATCGAGACATTTCGGGATGTGGTGTTTGGAAAAGAGTGATAGACATTTTTCACTGTTTTCTGACATTTTATAGACCAAACAGCTAATCAAGGAAATATTCAACAGACTAACTGATAATGGAAATAACTGTTAGTAGTATCATGATACCAAAATTCAGAGATGCACAGATTTGATACCTGCCTAAATACTGAAACCACAGCAAATCACACCAAAAACCTAAAACAGAATACAAAACAAACGGAATAATACATGACAGAACATGGAACTTAAAATGTATTGTTTTTTAATAATTGAAAAAGGAAAAATATATTGACGTCTTAATTGATCAGAAAAGGGAAGGATCAACTTATGTCAGTCATGACACTCATCTTAAAATTATTTTTTGTGTCATCAGATTTTGGTATGTTTCTGATATCTGGTGTCCCACTGGCTGAAAAACAAGCCACAGGTATGGTACAGTTGTTGCATTTGCTGTATTTTAGATTCACAGTAGTCTGTAAGCTTCAGTCAGTAGATTTCCATTCCTGCTCTTTCATCTTATGAAATGGCCATGAGGCAGTGCTTATAAATAAACTGCAGGCTCTTTGGCCAGTGACTGTATGTGTGAACAAGGAAAAGTGAGGCAGGACATGGTGTGCTGCCAGGACAGCAGCAGTGTTATCATCGTCATCATCAGCACCATCATCATCACTAGCAGAACCAGCCTTGTCTGAAAAAAAGTGTTTCCCTTGAGAAATCCTCCCATACCCTCACTTACTCAGAGTATGTGACTCCTGCAAGACGCTGATGGGGGCCCATAAATTTAGTAGCATTAGCTAACTGCCTCACTGACAGAAATAACAGCAGCATATGATTGCATAATGTTGACAAGCAGATCTCATGGACTCTCATAAACTGAGATATTGTACATAGAGATCCTTAAAACGTTCAACATTTGCTCCAGTTCACATTTTTTCAGTCTCATTTTTAAATATAATAAATAAAAATATATATAATATATATATTTTTAGGTATATAAAGAAGTAAAACATTTGGAGATGTTGCTTAGAAGCAATAAGAAAACATATCACCCCAAATGTTTTTTTGTAATCTGGTTGTCTCAGTCCAGAAAACATGACAAAGAGTTGCGCAACCAATTGAGCAAAGTGAGAGAAGTAACTTTTATGTAGGAGTTGTGGTCATTTCCACTGGTGTGGTTCTGGGATAACAGTGATACCACATGGTGAGCTACTAGGGATGCAATTTAGAACAATTTTCTTAACCAATAGTTGGCTACATTATCAATCAATAAATGATTATTTGTCAAAATGGACAAAAATTCTTTCTAACGCTGCTTAAAGCCATATTTAACCATGGAAACTTCTGATTGCCACATTATATGCCTGATTACACTAGCCAAGCCGTGGCACAAATGCTGTCCCTCCTGAATCCTTTAACTATCACAGAAGACCACACAAATGCCGACAACTACCTTACCCGTCCACAGCAGTTAAAACTTAACCATGATACAACTAAAATTAACAATTACTAAACTACTCATTTAACAGTCCTGATTTGAACTTCAACATTTCCCTGGTTCATTGCGTTTGCAAACACATAACTGTTTGTAGTCCAAGCAACCACCTCCTTGGGTTGCTAAACTAGCTGTCTTCCATCGCATTAAACGGTAAGAGACTCCACATAGTGGTGCAACCAGGTAATACAAGTGATGTACAACACATTTTCTGACATGCATTTCGGAAATTCAGCGACAACCTTCTGCCTTATCGGTTAACACATTTTTATACAGTTGACCCATTGGTTGAATCATTTTTGATTAAAGGATTATCATAAATATCTCTCTGAGCTGCATTGTCAAAAACATTTCATCATACTGCCAGCCCTAATGTTCACCATTCTGCTGTGAGAATGTTATTCTGTGTGCAGTTTTTGGGAAAGGCTTCTTCATTCTCTGACATACACTGCCAGCCTTAAAGGGTCAATATTGTACACCATTTCAGCAACGTAATGAAAGTCTCACATGTCCACAAAATATGTCTTTTATTGTTTCAAAATAAAATGCTACAAATATGGTTCATTTCGCATTATGACTGTATATAACTGCATTATGACTGTTCATTTAGCATTATGACCCCGGTTTTAGGACTGTTTGACATGGGCTGTTTCAGTGTCTGTGGCTTTAAATGCAGCTGAGCTGCTGCTGTCCACACCCCTTTCAGGAAGAAGACTCTTTCTGTGTCTGTGATTGACAGCACGGAGAAAAATAATTGACAGACAGGATTGAGATGAATCAGTACAAACTGAATGTGCTTTTTTGCTGTGCAGTATTCACCAAAATACTGAGCTGCAGCAAACAGAAATGTTTTATGAAACTACATGCATGTGTCCTTGTAGGTGGCTCTGATGGGTCTCGCCTCTATGATGGTGTGTGGCGCTACAAGTCCAGCGTGAACGAGTGGACAGAGGTGTCACCCATGCTGAAGGCCCGTGAGTACCACAGCTCCTGTGTGCTGAAAGGCCAGCTCTATGTGATAGCATCAGACAGCACTGAGCGCTACGATCACACTCTGGACAGCTGGGAGGCTTTGCCCGGTATGCTGCATCCTATGGACAACTGCTCCACCACTGCATGCAGCGGACGCCTTTATGCTATAGGCTCCCTGACTGGTGAGGACACCATGGCCATCCAGAGCTACGATGCAGACAGTAACCGCTGGGCCATGGTCAGCTGTGGACAACTGCCTCCGTGGTCCTTCACGCCGAAAACTGTGACGCTCAATGGCCTCATTTATTTTGTCAGGTGAGGAGAAAACTGATTTCAGTCAATTAGTCTGAAATAAATGTTTTTAGTTTTGCTTTTTAAGCTCCTATCTTACATTTGATCCTTTTTTAAACTGGTAGACACCAGTGGTGCAAGGTAATGGAGTTTGTTAACTCTAGTACTCTACTTAACAACTGATTTATATTTTGGAGATTGGATTTTTCAGTTGTCTTCTACTTTTTACTTCCTCTCCACTACATTTTAGAGCAAAATGTTGTCTATTTTACTTCACATTGTTTATGTAATATATGTAACTAGTAAAGGTTTACATAAATATGATCAGAAATGTGAAGTACGATAAGGTTCAAGATTGAATGCAAATGAATAGTGATCCTTTACAATGGAGCAGTTTGTACTTGGGGTAGAGTTTTTAGCAGTTCCACCACAAATAGACTATCAAACTCTTAACAGTTTGTGGCCCAACAAGACAAATCTATCCAATATTTTACAAAAATAAAGGCATTTACTTTAAGAATGAATCTCAACCCTGAACAGATATAGCAGGTGCTTTCACAATGATGCTTTTTAATACCTTTAGTAAATGTAGCTTGTAATACATAAAACAGTGCAGTACTGACACTTTTACTTGTGTACTGTAAGGGGATAAGAATTTCTCCCACCTCTGGTAAACATTTCAAATAGAAGCACCTTTAACAGTCATTCTCTTATCTTACCACATGAGTGTGCTAATGTTCATAATCTATTCTCCACAATTCCTCTATGCTCATGGATAAATTCAGTGTCTCTAGATTTCATAAAGCTTTATGCTTTTGGTTCTTTGGTCTATGCATTTGTAGATCGATTATTCTAAATAGAACACACTGACTTTTACTGCAGTGAAGAAACATTTTATCACTGGTGCAACAGTCAGTGGAGCTGGCTTGAGTACATTTGAAGCGGTGATTATTTTGGCAGCGATTTGACTTCGGTCTTCGGTTTCTATTTGCAGGGATGACTCCGCTGAAGTCGATGTCTATAATCCTCAGAAGAACGAGTGGGACAAAATTAGTCCGATGACCCAGGTTTGTATTTCACATCAGGTGCTAGCGCGCTGTAATAGCAGTCATTTGTGATCTCTAATGTAGCGCATTAAACAGATGCCAACAGCACTCAGTTTATCACAATATGATAATATGTGACTACAAATAAAAAGCTGCTGTTTTCAGTACAGCAGTTTGTCACTACTTGATTTCACTTAAGAGAATACAGTAATAGGAATGGCTGAATGAATGCTGTTTAAGATCAGCAAATAATGCTTTAATTTATATTATGAGATTGTAAATTAAAGGATAAAATGATATATTTTTACTGTTATGTTGAGTGCTTATTGTGCTTACAAGATATTCAGGATTCAGGTGTTTTTATATTGAGAAACCAAAATCAGAAAATGAACATTTTATTTAGTTTATTTAGTTGTATCTTTATGTATTTCACAGGTATGTAACAATCACTTTTCTTACTTTAGGTTTAATGCTCAAGTCAAAAATATAAAATAAAAAAAACAGGCCAAACAGCAACATTGTTTGTTTATAGTTGATCTGTTTGATTTGTATGACTGTCAAGTTCCTGTTTTGCATTACTTGCACTTGATGAATGTGGAGCACACATGATAACAGTTTGACAGGTCAGAGTGAAAGAATAGCTAAAATTGTTCTGTTTAGTTTGGTTCCTCTGAACAAGATGAAACACTCCATGGCCTAATGTCAAGGCACGCAAAACTGAAGTATGCTAGCAAGTCAGTAGCTCTTAGGTTGTACAGATCTGACATCAGAATCAAGTTAGGTCGGTTTTCCAGTGCTCCAGAGTGAAACCAAAAGGGTTGCATGTGTAAATTTCACATAGTCGCATTTGTGCAAGCGCATGATGATCATTAGACTGATTTGGTGCCCCTCCAGTTGGCCTGTGTAGCTGCTGCGCTATCTATTGTGGTTGAAAATGGTGTTTTTTCTTCTCCACTGGCTCAGTCTCTGCCTGCCTGACATCTTAAACAATCCATTTCGCTGCTACCATGAAACTGAAACAAAATACGGAGATAGCGGAGGATGCTGGTGAAGTGGGAAATGTTTCGACTCAGACACACCTGATGATGAGAGTGCTGCTTTAGGCAGGGAGGTTACAACTGAGTTGGTATTGACATTTAAAACGTGCTCTGCTTGTAGGAAGGTCTGCACATAGAAAACTCCGCTCATAAAATCACTCAGTTTCAACTTGGGCAACTCTAACATTAGAAAAGCCTTATTTCATAATTTTTCTACACTTTGATCCACTGCCTGGCCAGCATGTCCTGTAGTCTATATGTGAGGCGTTTATGGAACATCAGTAAATTGTGGTGTCTGTCAGTAAGCATAAGTTCATCAAGTGAGGAGTTTAGCTTAAGGTGACAAAATTCATATATTTTCTGATAAAATTATTTCACAAATATTAGGTATTGAGTCACTGTCAGTCTTTACATCAATGCAAAACTAGGTTATGCAAAGGCAGCAGCCAAACTGTATTATTAACTGTACCAATATAAGGATGTCTCATCTGGAGCCCTGGTCGGTAGGCCTGTTTTCTCATTTCCAGTTTCTGGGTTGGGCATAAAAAATACAACTTGTTTTTAAATTGTCTTTTTCCAGGTCCATGTTGGAGGCAGCGTTGCAGCCCTGGGTGGTAAATTGTATGTGTCCGGTGGTTATGACAATACATTTGAGCTCTCAGATGTGGTGGAAGCCTATGATCCGACCACCCGCTCCTGGACTCTTGCTGGACGACTGCCTCAGCCGACCTTCTGGCACGGCAGCGTCAGCATATTCCGTCAGTTCATGCCCCTGGTGTCGAGTGCGTTCGAACCCACTGACATACCTGAGTCGAACGCCATTCACCTGCACCGGCACCAGCGTCACCAAGCGCTCCACAATCTCAACAACAATCTCAACCAGAACCAGGATGTGAACCCAGCGCACTGAGTCTGGATTTTGAAATCCCCATCACACATGTTCAGTCTGTTCTCCCTCGTTGTGCCGTCAGTAGTTTACTGTGAATTTACCTCATCACAATGCTGAAGCTGTCTAAGGCAGAAGGGAAGACTGAGCATGTACACACTGGTGTCTGAGCTCCTTGTAATCCGCTTGACTGCCAAGCTATTGTGTACTGATAATCACTCGAGCCTGGGCGAGCTACAGAAAGGCCTGGGGCCAGATAGATAGATGGTACTTTAATCATCCCACAGCAAGGATTTTGTGTTTGACATGAGGAACACTTAAAATAACTAGACAGGCACTTGGAGAGCACATCCTCTGAAGCCAGTGCCCTATCTTGTAATTTTAACTAAAAGGGTCTGGATCTGCAATTTTTTTGTGTTTTTACTTTGCTTGTGCTCCACTTTTCAACCAAGTTTCATGTAATCCGACTTCATAGTTATTGCATAATATAGATAAGACAAACAAATACTGTTACTTTTGAAAGGGAAAAATGCTTAAAACTAGAGATTCGCATTCATTATTCAGATGTATAAAGTCGCATTTTGTGCACATCTGGTCCTGTGGTCTAATTTTCAGTCACTGTGGAAATAGGCACATATGCCTTATTTCTACTCCCTCATGCCTTAAATGGATGTAGGAACCCCCTTAAACATCACATCGATACTTGGGCCCTCTCCACCACTCAGTAAATCTTAGACAGAAAATTCACCTCCTGCGGCGATGTTCTTCTAAAGCAGTTAACAGCTGCCATTATGTGCAGCCATTACACTCAGCTTTGAATATTTATCCCACTCATACAGCAGATTCATGTACCTGTAAACCATCATCGCAGTGATATGTCAGCCATTAGCTCCTGATGGCAACATTGTTAATAAAAGTTTATTACTCATAAATAATTTAAAAGTAAGTGTATAAATGTGCCTTTGATTAAAACATTAGAGAACACTGAAAAAACAGGAACAGAATCAGTGAAATTGTTAAATCTCCTCATTTTAATTTCTGAAGTATGCTTGAGGTGCATCTTGTTCTTTCATCAGTACCAGTTTATGTGTGGGACATGTAGTCTGCATGGTTTTTGTGCACACACACTGTTTATATATCTGACCCCCGGTGTGTCTTAGCTCCGTTGTGGAATATATTACCCACTGCGTGGGGAAAAGCTACAGGAAGCTTGTTATATGAGGTGGGGAAGTTAACCAGACATACATTTACCAAACTAACCAGTGAGTTTTTCTTTTCAGTCTTTTCTCTTGTGAAACCAAAGTAAACTGCATGAAAACACTTTAAGTTAGTAATCAATCAACAAAAGTATTTTTGATAATCAATTAGTTGTTATTAACAGCATCATTGGGTCCTACTTTTCCCTTTTTCCTATTTTCCTCTGTTTTATGTCTTTTTTAGTTTTAAACATAAATCAATGTGGTTATGGACAAAGGGGCAACAATGAGCCACAGACAGTTCCATTGAAAGGTGAGAGTTATTATTTATTGGATGTGTTTTCAAGAAGTGTCTTTAATGCTAAACTTATCTTTGGGAACCACTGTGTAGGAATGTCACCAACACAGTGGATGAGACAATCCCCAACAGGACGAGGTGTTTCTGTGTATGGACATCTGTGTGTCAGCAGTGAATTAGTTTTTCTTTGTTTGTTGTTGTATTTAAATGGTAAAGGGGAACTCCACCACATCCAATCTGTTTACGGGTCTTGGGGAGTATTAATATGTACTGTCTGGTAAAGGAGTTGTTGAGGCTCCAGAAAGAGCTACATGAAACCTGATAAACTGGCAGCAACAGTTGGGACTAAACATGAAACAGACTCTAGGTTTGAAGTAAGTTTACGAGACATCTGTACCTGCTCCTTGTCTTGATCTGAGGCTAACAGCTTGAGGCTACATTTGCCGCTGTTGGCATAACACACCTGAAATCTCTGAAGTGTTGAAAGACACTTTAAAATATGGGTAATGTAAGTTTTACAAGGAAGAAAGGGACGAAGGGAAGGAAAAAAATAATGCAATAAAAAGATAACAGTCGTATTTCTATCAATGTAATTTCATTTATGGTTTGAAGTATTACATCAGAGAACTTTAATGGAATCTGAAAAATTAGAAAAACTTCCTGAATTTCTTAGAAAAAGATTTTATGCTCACTTGAAGTGGTTTACAGCGTGAAACATGACCAACAGCTGACAGCAAAGAATGATTATAACTTTCCCAATTGAAAATAATTCCTTAAGACTTCTCTTCATTTCTCTCTTGCAGATGTAGGTTTTTTAGAGGTTGGCAAACAACTGGTTTTGTTTCAGAAGTCTTCTACTCTGTATATTACTGCCTTTTCTTTCTTTTTTTACATTTCAAAAGTTTGTTTCAAATTCACCCAATTATATGGAAACATTTCTACTATCTGTGGTTTTAATGCCCCAATTTTGATCCGAGTGCAGTGCTAAATTGGTGGAGTCCTCCTTTTAACAACTTGTAACCATCGGCAAGATCCAAATATTTGGTCAGAAACGGCAATAATCTGTTTACATTCCAAAAAATGATGGCAATCACAACTGATATCTCGCACTAAACAGACACACACCTGTATGGCTAAAGAGGAAGGGTGGAAACTTACCAGGAGAAATGATTGTGCTGAGTAACCTTCTGTCATCGTGGTAGAATTTCAGGACGGTTGCATGTGATGTTAACATGAGTCTGTACTCTGTTTGTATTGATCACAGCATCTCCCTGTCACTCCTGACCCCTTAACCTGAGCTACATCAGCCTTTATAACCACCAGTGAAATGTGCATGAAGAACTCTGTTTAGAAACTGTATTTATGAATGTTTTACTGTTTTCTCCGTTTATTTAAAGATATATTCGTGCTGTGGTTGAATATGAAGTCTCTGCCTATCAGCTGCAACAACATCTGTAGCATGTGGTAAATGCTAGTTGGCAGTCTCAACTGGAAGTGCAAAAAACATCTCAGTTTGCTCTCATGTAAAATTATTTTTGCTTTCATGGAAATAGTATTTTTGAGTGTTTCTATGCTATTGTTAATGCAGCTTTGTTTTCTTAGTTTTCATACAGGTATGTGATGTTGAGTCTGATTTGTAAATACAGTATATTCTTAACCTTCTGTATTGTGTTTGTCTAATGTTTCCAGTGTGGCTAACATGACTGAAACTGCAGGCAGGTCTGACACAGTTTATTCTGTTAGCGCAGGTGCAACTGTTCACAAGTATTTCCTATGGACAAGAGTCGCAGCAGACTGTGAAAAAACAATAAGTGCATTCATGTTTTACAGCAAGAGTAAGCTAATGAGTTCACTTAAACATAAAGCTGCACACTTTAACAAAAGAAATTCAGTGTAGTTTTAACTCCAGTGTGCATCCGGTACAAGTTACGTTGAATAACGTGGTAAATGAGAAAACCCACATTAATTTGGTCAGCTAACATTAAAGGTGCCCTGGGTTTCTGTAATATATAAGTTAAGTTTTTCACCAAAATATATCCTTGAATATAACAAACATGTTGAAAGCATTTTCCTAAATATCAATTACAACCTGGTGTATGTGTGTCTCCATGGGTCATGCTTACTTTGCATAACTCTCCCCCATGCAGCAAAACATGGAGTCGCACTAATCAGTCTGCCAGCAGTTTGTATCGGAACAAACAGTGCAACCTTCCCACAGCTTTCCAGGAGATCAGTTTTTTTTTTATGTGACTCACTTTAAATGTTTCTTTTCTAGTCTGACAATAATGTAAACACAGAAATTAGCCACCGAGAATGGCCATTTTGCTAACTCTGTTAGCCTGCTGATTCATTCACACATCCTTTTTTGTTTGCATGCAGCTTGTAAAATGACCTTTCACTTGTTGTAATAGCTTTTACTTTACTGAGCATGTGCAGAGCAGAGCATGGAGGAAACACCACCTCCAGGATGGCCATGCTTATCAAAGTTTACATCCGGCACATGCAGGTGAATATGCAGAGTTAGCAAAATAGTGGCTAGGTTCTGTGTCAGAATGAAAACAAATGAAATACTAGTTTTTTTTTGGAAAGCTGCAGGGAGGTTGTGCCTTTTGCCCCAATATACACAATCTTGTACAACTCCTTGTTTCCTTAAATCGTTACAACGCAATCAAGAGTTCAACGCTGGCACTACACATAGAGCCTCAGTAGCCACATTAAAGGTGGGGTCTGCAATTCTGGACAAAGAATGCTAGTTAGCACGCGTCAGGTTTACCATCACTGTTGCTCCCACTGCTTGAGCACCACATCATTTTGTAATGGAGACTCAGCTAGCAGACCATGAGGAGATATTCACTGAATTTAAAAAAAATGTATTGGAGTACAATCACACTAACACTAGCTGATGTTTTTTTAAAAAAATGTACATTCATTGTTTAGCTGCTGGCAGTTGTCTTCTTCACTGCCTTTATGGGACACTTTATTTGGTACGCTTGTGCAATCTAGCAGCTCTGCCAGCATTATCATCCCTATTTACAGTACTAAAGATCAGTCCAGCACACCAACACCTGGTGCCTGGAAAAGAAAACAAAGAAGAATTATCACCTTTCTGATGTTGTTAAAGAGGGAAAACTGAACATTTTGTGGAAGCAGAATTTGTGTCAGAGCTGTTCTTTTGGACCAAACTGGTGGATATCAAACTACTTATTTAATGTCTTCTGTAACAAAACGTCCCAGCTGCAGCTGCTGGAGGCACATTGATAAAATTAGGCTGAATGAAACAAGCTCAAAAATGTTTTTTGCAGCTTTCACAAACATGCAGCCTATTTACTGTATATAAACTACTGATTTCATGAAAGTTTTTTGTTTCTAATTTCTTGCATGTGAGAAAAAAAACTTAAGTATAGCCGATTAGTTTTTCATCATTCAGATCTATAAGGCCACATTTAGGCCCCATCATCCCATATGTCACATTTATACAGAGTTTACACCTGTCAATAACAAACTTGCAGTCTATATCTGAACTGTGTTTGGATCTCAGCCAGAGTTCTGCAGAAAAACACCAGTCCCACAAGCTGAAACATGTTAGTACCAGATGTAAATAAGGAAGGTAGAGCGTGGTGTTGCACACAGTCTCTGGTCTGTCGGTCTTCAGGTCTTACTCTCTGATAAATTCTCAACGATTCCCTCCATATCAATCGTGGACTGGTACACCTCAGTGACCAGCTGTGTTCGCTGCAACACTTCCGGCACAGAGAAACTGTCCACCGTCTCGACATGATGTCCCAGGCTCTGGTTGGACACCACTTCCTCCATCATCGCCTCACTCGACCCGATCACCACCCGCACTATGCAGCCCGAGGCGAGGTCTGTCGAGATGTCCGATTCTGGATTTGTAGACTCGTGGACGATGGCTGTCTCCGGGATGTAATCCGTCCCGTCAGTGATCAGTGAGGCTTCCACCGATTTAGTAGCTTCATTCTCTCCTGCACTATCATCCACCTCCTGCACCACCACGTTCCTAAGCTTCCTCTGCCGTGGGTTGTAGTTCTCGGTGCGTTTGTGGATCTGAATGTGTCGTCGCAGGTGAGCCTGGAAGATGAAATAGAAAGATGTGGCAGTTGGGTTAGGAGGTAAGGAGATAGAAACAATGTTCATTCAGGCTACTGAGTAAAACATTTAGTTGACAAGTCAGTCAATGGACAATAAAGAGTTGATAAATGACTGTTTTAAGTAGCTTTTCCATGTAAAAATGCCAAACACCCCATCAGGTCTAGCTTCTCATATATGAGACTTTACTGCTTGCCTTTCAATTTTGCGAATAAAAGTATATACTTATTTTTTAATCATTCCATTAAAAAAAAATCAGTCAATGCCACCGTGTTCACTGTCCACCCTCCGATCTGTTGATTTGACTAGAGAGTATCATGAGTGAATCAACTAAAACTTAAGGTTAGGCTTGTACTTGTCCTTTATTGATATAATATAAACCAAACAATTAGCAATCGGTGTAGGACAAAATGAAAGACACCACACAGACACGGACACATTCAGGAATTTGCACAAAGGCCACACTCTATGTGAACACACAAGCTGCTGCAGAGTCAACAGCCCCAGTGGCCTAATGGATAAGGCACTGGCCTCCTAAGCCAGGGATTGTGGGTTCGAGTCCCATCTGGGGTGTGTAGCAGAGTGGCGCAGCGGAAGCGTGCTGGGCCCATAACCCAGAGGTCGATGGATCGAAACCATCCTCTGCTACAACAGCTTTTCTTACAAATAACCTTTCATCTTCTACACAACTCGCATTTACAACTTTCCCTGCCACTTGTGTAGCAGAAAACTGTTATGTCTGAACCAACCTGTCGAGTGAATTTGTAGCCGCAGTCGGTACACTCAAACTTCCTCATGCCTTTATGGCGACGCAGATGGACACGGAGCTGCTCCCTTGCTGGTGAAGGCAAAGACAGCTCACCTCAGTGACATTAACTTTATGGGCATCTTATTCTTCAGGACACAACATGAGTGAAGAAAGCAGAACCCATTTACTGAACAATCAGAAGAGCTGATGTTACCTTTGAAGGTTTTTCCACATATGTGACAGCAGTGAGGACGTCCTTCCTCATGCTTGCTGGCCTTGTGCCGGACCAGGGCGCCTTTCTCTGTGAAGCGCTGCTCACACACATCACAGCTGAAGGGACGCTCACCAGTGTGTGTCCGGTGGTGTTTATCCAGACTGGCTGGTATCAAAACGCAAGGATTAACTCAACAAATAACATCTGCTTAAGTTAACAGTGATAGAAATATTATGTTTAACCCTCTAAACACCAAGCAGATGTAAGTCAATGTTTGAAGTCATCATTTTGTGTTTGTCTTTTTTGTCATATTATGAACCAAATAATTAGTATTCAGTGTAGGACACAATGAAAGACACCACACAGACACAAAACACGTTCAGGGACTTGCACAAAAGCCTCGCTCCATCTGAACACACAGGCTGCTGCAGAGTCAACAGCCCCAGTGGCCTAATGGATAAGGCACTGGCCTCCTAAGCCAGGGATTGTGGGTTCGAATCCCATCTGGGGTGTGTAGCAGAGTGGCGCAGCGGAAGCGTGCTGGGCCCATAACCCAGAGGTCGATGGATCGAAACCATCCTCTGCTACAACAGCTTTTCTTTCAGGCAAATTGCATTTATCTGGGTCTTGGTCCCACCCCCATGTACTTCAAGGGCCTTTAACTCTACACATATTCATAGCATGAAGGTAATACTTTGCATGGCTTAATTTAATATACCAGAGTTATTGTACACAAAATATATCAGATAACCCCTGTCTCAGTTTTCTGCAGTTGCATTATTATTGGAACTAAATCTCTCAGGTGTATGATACAGTTTGTGGAGGGTCAAATTAGTTTTCAGTCTCTACAAATAAGCACTTTCCCTTCACCAGCTAGGGAGCAGCTCCGTGTCCATCTGAATGCCTATTTGCATTATTCTGCAATACTTGCAGAGTTACAGACCAATGAAGTAGGTTCTAGACCCAAACTTATGTAGTCTGCTTGAAAGAAAAGCTGTTGTAGCAGAGGATGGTTTCGATCCATCGACCTCTGGGTTATGGGCCCAGCACGCTTCCGCTGCGCCACTCTGCTACACACCCCAGATGGGACTCGAACCCACAATCCCTGGCTTAGGAGGCCAGTGCCTTATCCATTAGGCCACTGGGGCTGTTGACTCTGCAGCAGCCTGTGTGTTCAGATGGAGCGTGGCCTTTGTGCAAGTCCCTGAATGTGTCCATGTCTGTGTGGTGTCTTTCATTGTGTCCTACACTGAATACTAACTGTTTGGTACAAAGTGACATCCTTAAACATGCTGTGTCACCATAGACCTACATTTCCCCTCATACACTGTAGATTTATGGATGTTCCTATGCGACGGTAACTGAATATAATGATATCATTGCAGAGTGTAAGTCACACTGAATCTAAAAATATGTGTAACATGTCTGTGTATTCAGATTTGATGTTGTGAATGAGTGACCAAACTACAACAACTAACTTTGTGTTGTTTTTACCTCACACAGTATCTTCACTAAATATTGAAATTGGCAGTAGATCAGGATGGACGGTCATTACCTTGCGTCCGGAAGGTTTTCCCACAGAGGTGACACTGGTAGGGCCTCTCCCCACTGTGTATCCGCAGATGCATGTTGAGGTTGTTCTTCTGGGAGAATGCGTGGCCACAGAGGCTACATACAAAAGGGCGCTCATTTCTACGAGACAGAACAAAACAGAGTCAGTCAGTCTGCACAAAGCCTACCACAGTTATTATGACAAAGCATCGTGATTCCTCTAGTCTGAATTAATCAGGACTGAAGCGGAAAAAACATATTCTTATACCTGTGAATGGCTTTGATGTGCATCTGCAGGCCGTTTCGACTGGACGCTCGATGGCCACACTCCTCACACACAAATGGCTTTTCACCTCGATGTTTGGCTGCTTCATGCACACGCAGCTCCGTCCGAGTTAGGAAGGTTTTGGGGCACTGGGGACACTAGAAACAAAACATTGTCTTAACAGAAAAAAATGCAATCTTATGTATTTGGGTTCAAGTTTGCAGCACAAGTTGAACAACTCTGTACTGTATGTACTCACTGCATGTGGTTTGGGATAACCGTGGACCTTCATCATGTGAAGCGTCAAGTTTTTCTTGTACATAAACTGCTCAGTACACATCGAACACTGAATAAAAGACACGAGGAAGACATTTTTAGAATCTCATTTTAGGTTTGGTGTGTGGGTTTTTTTGCATCATCCATGTAGCTCAGGTGTAGGCTGTACCTTGTGGGGCATATCTCCTGTGTGGGAGACAACATGCAGACGTAGCTCTTCCTTCGTATTAAATGTTGACGAGCAGGTCGGGCAGATGTACGTCTGGAATTACAACAGAACAAACACTGAAGTTTTCTAACACTGAGCACAGCGGAAATCGGGGATGTCCTGATCTGATCTCAAAGATCAGGACTGGGCCCAATCAAGGCATTTTTCAGTATCTGCTTTAACCTAAGTCCATTCCTTTTTTTTTTACATCGTCTGACACACAGGTGTTGCAAAGGGAGAGCAGAATTTATGGCAGGATGCTAATTTTAAATAGTTTTCTAAATCAATAATGGAATAATTGCTAACACTTGATATGGACCACAAAGGCCATTCTATTATACAGTGCCTGTAAAATGTAGTTGTAGGTGTCTTGGTGACCTTTCTCACCAGTCTTCTTCTTGCCTGGTCACTCAGTTTGTGAGGAAGGCCAACTCTAGGCAGATTTAAACAAGTGCCACACTCCTTTCATTTCTTAATGATGGATTTAACGGAACCCTGTCGGATGTCCAGTGAATTGGAAATCTTTTTGTAGCCATCTCCTGACTTATACCTTTCAGTGTGGTGGGGGGTGGGGGGGGTATTTATACAATCATTTACTTTAACTTATATATTTTTAATTTACTGTCATTATTTTGTAAAAATCTGTTTTCACTTTGATATTAAAGAGGTTTTTTTTGCAAATTCTTGTCAAAAAAGCCAAATTATATTGACCATGATTTCATGTATAAAAGCAACAAAAAGGTGAAACATCCAAGGGGGGTGAATACTTTTTATATGCATTGTACATGCCACTGAGGTATAGTAACACTGTCCTATTCAATTCTCGCTTGCCTTAAATACCCTAACACTTACCAGAGGCCATTAAGTATCACAGAAGTCTTTTTCATGGTTCCCATTGCCTGCTAAACCCAAACAATGCTCTCTGCTTGTCAACATGGAATTGCCTGTAGTATAGTAGTCTGATTCACTGGATGTAGGCTGCAGTTATCAGCCTGCCATCAGCCATTTATTTCATGTGGCTTTGTCCTTTCCTTCCAATATCATTGTGTTATTGTTGTCAAAATCCAGTTTGCTATGGGAGGTAACAACAAAAGCCTCCAGGCAGAAACCTACCACACTGAAAATGTTAAGTTTTGGATTGTGCAGTAAGACAGCACTGCTGTTTTTTTTTCCATTTCAGTTTTCTTAGCTTTGCTCAAGACTTTTGTGGCTGCTTTAAAGAAAAACTAACACACCACAGCATTTTTTCACCAAGAGCAGAATGGTAGTCAGACCATTATGTTCTCCAGAATGGGTTTGCCGGGTGAGACCACTACCGTGTTAAACAGTAAGACGCTCCATCTAGTGGCACATCCAGGCACTACAGCTATTGTATAATACTTGTTCTGACATGCACTGAGAAAAAACAGGTTTGAAATTCTTTTTTTTTCTTAATGCATTGCAGAGATTTTCAGTTGTCAAGCATATATATATTGGATTATTTTAATAACTTTCATGTACTTGTGTGTGTTATCTTGGAAAATGATATTGGATTTGGACTTGGCATTGGCAGATAACAAAAATTAAATGTCTCGGATGGAGGGCAAATGTTGCACATGTTTTTTTAGCCTCACTTACCTGCACTTTTGCACAATCTCTGATCTCATGTATTAAAAGATTCTCCTTTCTGAAGTACCTCTTCCCACATTTGAGGCAACCAAAAGGTCTCTCTCCTGTATGCCGCCTGTGGGAAAGACACATTAGAGGATATTCTTCCAGCAGCAGTTATAAAGTAAAATGGAGGAACCCTCTACCTGTTGTGGACTTTGAGGTAGTATTTGCTTTTGAAGGATTTGTCGCAGGTGGGACACTGCACCGAGTCCTTCTTGGATTCTTCCTCCACAGCCTCACCATTCTTGTTCTTGTTTGTTTTACTCTTGCGCTTCTGTGCCGTCGATGTGGATGGAGGTGAGGATGCTGGCTCGGCAACGGGGACGTATTCCTCATCTGTGTCCTCAGTGACATCCTCATAATCCCCCACATCATCATCTTGTTCTTCTTCTTCTGCTGCCTCTCCAGTTACCTGACCAACACCACTGTCACTGTTATTGATCCGTAGCTCTGTTACCTGCAAACGACACAAGACAAGTGAAACAATGAATGTTGTGTTCGTCGTTGCAAACACCAGCTTAATTTTCTGCACAAATGGATCATTGTTGTACCTCAGTTTCACCAGCAGGCCGATCAGAGTTTTGGTTCTCCACAACAGCTTCGCCGCTTTCTTTCTCCGCAGGAATATTTGTGGCCCTCTTGTTGTCAGAGGTGTGGCTCTCATCAACAGTCACCAGTCGCTTGGGGCCCTTCACTACACGACCAGAGCGTGTTGTGGTGGTGGTGGTGGTGGTAGCTGCAGTTAAACTTGCTGTATTAATGCTGGAGTCATCTTTAGTGACTGTGACCGAGTTCTCCTCTTTCACTGAGGTTGCATCTGATGCAGACTTCCTCGGTCTGCCTCGTTTACGCTTGACAGGTGCAGGATCCACAGAGTTTTCCCTGAACTGCTGACAGAGTGTGAGGGCCTCTGGTACACACAGGCTGGTCGCTGCATGCTGTACCTTCTCCAGGTTGTCAGGGCACAGCCTGAGCTCTCCGGTGTAGACGAAGTTCAGCAGCAGCTCCAGGCCATCGTTGGGACACCCCTGCAGGCAGAGCTCCATGCTGGGAGAGGTGGGCATGTTGGACTGCTGGAACAGTTCACTGAAACATGCGAGGATGTTGCGATGGGCGAGGTAGACCACCCCATCTCCCACATTTAATGTTGCATCACAAAACCTGCCTACTGCCCTCTGCTGGTTCAGGGCGGACAGGACATGTTGTGCATGGTTACTCTCGACTGCAGGCATCATTCACTGTGGACTGCTGCTGCATGAGACAGAAACATCACACTGTTACTATTGTCATTATTAGTTAATCTGGCAGTTATGCTTATAGTTTCTGGTTTGCTCATGTTTGAGGAACCTACATTTATATTATTTTTGGTGTTTTTGATTTTAAAAAAATCACTGAAGCAATGAGTTCTCCAAGACAGGTGCTGTACAATGCTGTTTATATATACACTATGTATATTTATCTATTACTGCTTATACATGAGCTGTGTGTTATGTATGTCTTTGTTTTAGCTGTCTGCTGTGTGTGTGTGTGTGTGTGTGTGTGTGTGTGTGTGTTCTTTTAGAAAATGGCTGACAATGATTAACTGTTCAACTCCAGCTTCTCACATGTGAGGATTTCCAGCTGTTATTTGTCTTAACTGACAGCAGAATAAAGATCTTTGGGTTTTAGACTGATGGTCAGATAAATCATGCATTTTTAGGATGCCACATTTGATTCAAGGAACTGGGATGAGCACGTTTCACCATTATAAAACCAAATCTTGAGAATAGTCTTTAAAAAGAAAAGACTAATTAATTAATTGGTAGTGAAAACAATGGTAGCTGTTGATCCACTGTAAACACAATAAACCACAATCTGATCATCAGTAGGGGAATGTAACCAAGTACATTTACTCAAGTACAAATTTGAGGTACTTGTTCTTTACATAAGTATATTCTTTTCATGCCACTTCATACTTCTAGTTCACTAAATTCCTGTAAGAAATATTGTGCTTTCTGCTCCGCTACATTCAGTTACATTTCATATTAAAGTTTTTGAAAACAAAGAGACTTCATAAAATGCTTTATGACAGATTAAACTACCCAACAGTATAATCAAGTGGAGCAGATTCGTTTGTTTTTCATTAAGAAATGAACCAAACATTTCATGGTTCCAGCTTCTCAGATGTGAGGATTTGCTGCTTTTCTTTTTAGTTATTATAAATATGAACAAAACATCTAGAAATAAGGTGTCAATTTGGGTTCTGGACAGCTGTGGTGTGTATTTCCCCAAATTTCCTTTATGCAAGAAAATAATGAGCAGATTGGAAATAATCACTAGCTGCAGTCCTGTATAAAAATCAACTGGCTACAATGGTAAAACATGTGAGAAATAATAATTTGATGATGTAACACAAAACAGTCTAGCAATGACAGTGGCCATTGGTGATCATACTTCTATATGCTTACTTAAGCAGCATTTTAAAATCAGACTTTTCTTTGTAATGGAGTATTAGTTTGAGGTATTAGTACTTTGTCTAACATTAAGGGTCGAAATATAAATAAATATTTCCTTCACTATGGATGATCATTTCACAGTTGTACTGTGTGATAGCAGATAGCATATAGCAAGTTAAAAATAAGGATTTGGAATATGTGTTAAACATTTAGCAGGGATGCAAATCACAAACCCGCATTTCCAAAGCCTAAGATGACATCCTCAAGTGTCTTGTTTTGTCCACAAACCCAAATATCCAGTTTACTGCTGTAGAGGAGGAAAGAATCCAGAAAGTATTCACAATTAAGGAGTTAGAACCACAGAATTGACTTTTTTTTCTTAAAAATGTACTCAAACTCATTTTTTAAAAATGTACTCAAACTCATAGTGACTGATTTGATAGTTGGCTGTTATTTTGATTATTTCAGTGATTCTCCTGTATTACTTAATTGCATTTGTGTCAATAATAACAGCAACCTCATTCATGGCGAGATTAAAAATAAAGGCTAAATAAGTTCTAGTATATTTTACAGTGATAGTATCGGTATAGTTGAGACAGTTTTCTTGAAATTCTTGCAAACCCTTACCCACCTACGCACCTCCACGTTTATTTCCTAGCACATCTCTTTAAAGACGCTCCCTTAGCGTGGTCCGCGCGCGACAGCTGCATCTGGAGACTACTGTCTGCAGTATCGATGAAAGGGGATTATTAGCTCTCGATCTCTCAATGAGCTTTGCGGGATCCGGGTATAATACCAACAAACTGATAAAATAGCAAAGCCTCGCTGCACGCAGCTTGTTTTGGTTTCTTGTAGGCCCCTAAACCTGCAGAAGGAAGAGGATGTGACGCTTTTTACGCGACGGAACCCCGGGAAACGTTTCTGTTGTTCAACATTAAACATCAAACAGTTCACAACAATAACAATAAAATATCATAAACTAAATTATTATTTATAGCTACATGTTTTTGGATTATTTTTCTTCATGTGAAGAAGCTAAAACAAACACAAGTTATTTCTTTAAATATTTCCTTGTAAACAGTAACACTCCGGGAAAAGCCATAGTCGACCATCTAGACGCGGCGTCTGTTTGTGGCTCACACATGTAAGCTAGCCTGCTAGCCTGTTAGCATTGCTGTATGGAAAGCTGGCTTGCTCCTTGGCTTCACTTAGGGGAATTATTAACGCTATTCACTTACTAAAATCACCGAGAGTGGTCTCTACACTTCAGTATTGTTTTTTTCCTGAGCGGGGGGTAAGTTTCCTCTATCAAGTTGCTTCAACGTTAGCTAGCAGCTGTTGCTAGCCCTTGTAAATACTGGTGTAGATGACGTTAGCCGTGATAACTTCACGCCAAGTTTAAAATTTAGGCTGTATTGTTATCTGACTGTTTGTTCCTCTTTAACGGTAAAATTATTCATCAGTCAGCCTCACATGTTGAGTATATTTAGTGTCGGTTATACATAGGTATCTCGTTAGCATGATTAGCTTATCTCTCAAATGCTAATTAATTGTCAGGCTAAAGCGAAGCAAAATTTTGCACATTTATGTTTTAATATAAATAGGTGGATAATTCCTGAGTCGTTTGTTGTAATTCTTAGTTTTTGCTGTTTTTTTTAGCTAATTAAACTTGTCCTTACTGATGTAAACATTCTCTCTTGACAGGCCCCCCCTTTGTTTTCCATCAGCTCCCACATGAGTAATTGTTGATTACAAGATCATGAAGGTGAACAAAAACACACAGGTTAAGAGTAAATCTCAGAAGTGGAAGGACGTTAGAGGCAAACGGTGCAGGCCTCCCATCAGTTCCCCTGATCTCAACTCTAGTCCTGTCATGGCCAAGGTGATAAAGGAGCACCAGGTGTCTGTGAAGAAAAAGCCCTCCGTCAAGAGACTGAAAAATAAAGCCAAACCTGTCTCTGAACCCAAGATAATCCCTCCTCAGTCTGGATCTAAGAAATCATACTCTCAGGCTAACGGAAGTTCTGCATTTAACTTGGACAAAGAGCCAGATGACTTCCAGGAATGGAAAGAGTATTCCCAGTTAATTCACAAGAACGGTGTGGAGACCTCAGACGATGTGGGGGATGTCCAGTCAGGCAGACTGGAAGGAGAGGCTCTCCATCACTGTGCACAGAGAGATGATCGACAAAACCGTGCAGTTCTTGTTATGCAGAAGGATCAGGTATGCTTCAGTGCATTTTTAATAGAATCGATATATTTGACAACAATCAAGTACACATTTAACTAATGTTAACCCATCTCTATGACTAAGAATATATTACTTTCTTGCAGACCCTGTGTTTTCGTGGAAAGTGTTTTTTGACCTGTCTGTACGGTCGTGTAGAAGTGATGGGATTCACCATTGAAGAAGGCCAGCAGTCGTATCCACTGTTCTCTCCGGCCTCACATTGCCCGCTGACTATTAGAGCACTGGAAAGCTCTGATGACAGTAGAAACGACAGAACACGGGCTTCGCACATCCTGCAACAGTATCTCACAGCAGGTAAACTGAGCTGAGCCTAGGAATTTATATGGGAACACAAGTTGCACAAGATAGTTATGAGATATATTCTTCTAAGTCTTATTGGACTGTGCTTTTTGCAGCATCACGAAAGAAGTTGCTAAAAAGTGTAACTTCAAGCTCAGCCATCATCCTGTTGGAACCCATGGAGACGCCTCTGACACGGTTTCTGTCAAGCTTCACAGATCTCAGTGAATTGTTCAGCCCCCCTGTTGTAAGTTGGCTAGAGTCACTGAATCAAACAGTTTAACCACATAAGAACATTACCGGCATTTTCACACAAGCTATTGTTAGGATTATTTTGACATGTCAGTCTAACGAAAAGCTTTTCCTTACTGTGTTTTGGCAGAGTGAACTCATGTCAGCTGTTCTTGACACGCCGCTCAATGGTTTGGGGATGATTCCTCTGGCTAGCACCATTGAGGGCCTGAAAATGCCAAAGAGCTACCAAGATGCCCTTAACACAGTGGTCAACGCTTGCAGAGGTAAGCATCTTTTAGACATGCATCTCGTTACTAAAATGGAATTTTACAAGTTGGCCTCACAGGCACCTGAGTCACTTTCATCCTATTAAACTGCAACTATTGCCACTTTTGTTCATTCTCAGAACAAGTCTGATTACACATTTCAATACAGAGACATATTAAAATAAGAGCACTCATAAATTCAGTGTGCATTCTCCTATATCTCCTTTGCACAAAGAAAATAAAATCTGTTTAATAAACTGTGAAAACACTCAGTTGAGCCTGTAGAATTATATATTTTTCTCATAGTGTAAAGAAGGCAGCAGAATTCTCCATCTGATATAGTTAATAATTTTTTCTACATTGCATTTTTCTCAGGGGAAAGAGCATTAAATACATGAAAACGTTAATAGGAGATTCACAGTGAAATGTGTCCCTTGCATTCTCAATAGTCATTCATGGCAGTTTTAAAAGCGAAATAAGTCCATCTCTGCTGCAATGTAGCCTGCAGGAGAACAGAAAACACTCTTTTTCTTCATTTCATTAAACTTTTGACCTCACCAGTGTTCTCAGTGATATCACTGTTGCTACATTTTGTGGAAAAACAGTTGTTTCTGAATCCTGTAATGGTTAAATAGAGCCATAAAACATTTATGTAATGGACCTCTAAGTCCTAATGACAAAAAGCATTACTTAGAAAAGACTGGGGAAGCCATAACGCAGACATGTCTTTCATTCACAGGAGATATGGATGGTTGTGCTGTTATTCTTGTATGTGGGACCAAAAACGTGGGAAAGTCAACATTTATCCGTCTCCTCGTTAATACCTTATTGAATCAGTAAGTTCTTTCAAGGTTGACGTACCATACTGTCTTCATTTGTACATGGAATATATACTTCACTGTTTTTATTTGTTAAGTTTCTTTTTGTAGAAGTTGGTGTTTAAATAATTTTTATGATCTTTATTTGCTACATCTTTGGCTGTGCTTTATTTCTTTGCATACTCTCTTTATTGTTTCTTTGTTGTACTCTATTATAGTTTACTATGTTTACTGATGTAACTTTTCCTATAGAGCCTAGTTAATCTTCACATGTAAAAGTAGTCAGTGTGACATACAGGCTCATGTTGGCTCATGTTATGTTCTGTTTTTCTGTAGCACTGCTAGTGTAGACTACTTGGAGGGTGACCTTGGGCAAACAGAGTTCACTCCTGCCGGTTGTCTGTGTTTGTCGACAGTCACAGAGCCACTTCTGGGTATGTTTTTATATTTTTATGCTCTTGTTGCTTCACAGTTTTACATATTTTTCTCAATTCCATTAGTTTTTTCTGTGTATTTGTGTACTTGCTTTTTAACACGTACCATTAATGCAAAACATGTAGCTTCAAAACAAAGAAAAGTTCAACAGCAACTGGTTGACCAGGAATCCCCTGGCACAGTCTCTCCTCATAACAAGAATTTGTTTTGAGCTTTATTTGTTTACCTGGCACAAGTGTTGTCAGTGTGTATAGTCCACGCAGTCACAAATTTTGGTCTTTGCACAGACCGACTTGGGCAGATGAGGAAATTTATTTCACATGAACACATAAGCTTAAGCTGGCCTTTTCACATGCAACTGGGCCATGTTTTCACCAGGACATTTTTCTGTGAAGTGCTCTTTTGGATGGTTTTCACTAACTTTGCTCTTGGTTTTGTGGTAATACTTAGTGAACAGAAAAGAAAGATCTTGTATATATCCCCTTATTAGGACTGTGATTTGTAATGATATGTGGGCTAAAGTAAAGTTCCCCTTCATATTTTTAACTGGCAGTTATGTGACAGTGCATCTCAGGTGATGTTACAGAGTAATGCAAAAGTAATATAACAAGTAGTGTAAGAAGCTACTTTCTACAGGGAGTAAATAAGTAGATAAGGCTGAAGTACTTCTTCAAATAACTTTCCTGAATTTCTGCTGGTTTGGATTGGTCCCAGCCAAGTACAAATCCATGATAACTTGTTTTTACACAGATTAGACCAATTGTATGTAGCATGTTAATTAGTGAGCTTTAGAGGTGCTGGTAGGCCAATTTTATTCCTTCAGACAGATCCAGGCTACAAGTTTTCCAGTTTCTGGTTTTTATATCAGATTCAAAATCAATTTTATTGTCATTATACAGTGTATAATGAAATTGCACATACTGATACTTAACTAACAAGCTGCTAGCTCTAGATATTTGCTTCAAAGATGTGAGATAGGCATTGACTTCTCATCTGATGCAGCAATAAAGCAAATAAGCTTGTTTACCGAAATGTTAAATGATTAATTTAATGCATATCTAAAATGTTTACTCCATGTGTCAGTCCTGTACTGTTTTGGTAGGAATGGATTAGTAGGCTCATGTTTACTTTTTTCCAGGTCCTCCTTTCACACACCAGCACACCCCAGAGCACATGATCTACTATGGTCAGTCATCATGCGAGTCAGACTTGGACCGCTACTTGGAATCTCTTAAGTCCTTGTGGCAAAGACGCTGCCAAAGCCGAGAGACTCCCGTCGTTATCAACACCATGGGCTGGGTCAAAGGTCAGCTCTGCCTACCCTCTGTGAAGGCAGTGAAACAATGTGGAGTTCTTTAAATGTGCTAATAGTAAACACTGTCTGAACACGTGTCTGTCCACAGGATTTGGATTCCAGCTGCTGGTGGACATGATCCGCTTCTTCCCAGTCTCACATGTCGTCCAGCTCAGTCACGGTGGAGTCAGTCAGTGTGCAGCCCTCACTCCAGAGTTTCTGAGGAAGGCACACGGATGTCAGACGCACCCTCCTGCCCAGACTGCCCTGGACAGGTTTACAGAGAGCCACAGTCCCCCCAGAAGCTACTCTCACCTTGCTGTACAATCAGAGTTTCAAGGAGTGGGGCGCCAAGGAACAGCGTAAGTACACCACTGTCAGCCTGATACTATGGAATTAACCACTGTATATAAAAGATGGACATAGCCACCATATCCTCACCTATTGGTTTGTGGACTGCTGTTTTGAAACCTCAAAGTTTGCATTTAGCCATCATGCCTCTTGAAAACAGACGTACAGAATGAAGGGGTTGATCTGACTGACAACTCGTGAACTTGAAACATACTTTATTTATTATATTATCGTCTGTTTTACTGTAAATGGGACCAGAATTTAAAAAATAATCATCATGCTGCATTTAAAACAGTGTTGAAACTACAGATTTAGATGATAAATCTATTACTAAAATTTTTTTTTTTAACAACCAGAGGTTTACCCCCATTAGACAGAATGCAGGTTTAAACTATTTCTGCATTGCCTTCACTTTTCAGAGTCTACGTCCACCTTCGGTATGCAATTTATGGTTTTAACAAACAGTATGAAGGCTTTCACTCTCCCAAACCAGTAGCTTCACCTTCTAATGATGTGTTTGACAGGAAGCACCAGCGCACTAATGAGCACAGAGAGCTGTCTCTGCTGGCCTACCTGAGTCAGCTGCAGTCGTCTGACCCCGGACCAGTTAGACCTCTGCACAGCCTCACCCCTTACCAGGTACATAAGACACATGTGGACAGGTCTGTGTGAATTCAGACAGAATTTAAGAAATATGTTGCTGCACTATCTTAGATTTTGTTCAATTTTAAGAAATCTTTTCATTGGAGCCAAAAAAATAAGTTCTGTGAAATATTTTGGCTGAATTTTAGGGATTTGTTTTTTTCAGACCTGGGATTTTTTTTCATATTTTCACTCTCATAAATATGTCTTACCAAGGAGGTCATGGTAAGGGTTTAGTATCCCTAAAAATGTAACTCAGTCATGAAATTTGGTGAGGACACAGACAAAAATGTTACCAGTGGAACTGAATGGCTCCATCAGAGGCCACATTTTAAATTACTGGTCCTTGAAAGTTTCTGTAAGTATAAATACATGAATGTATCGATATTTGCTACTAAAAATACAGTCTTTGGTTGACATTTCACCAGCTTGTGATTCCTCTAACATCAGCACAATTTGATATGTGGCAAGTATGGAAAACCAGGGTTTGAGTTCTTCACGATTTTGACATTCCAAAATGGGGATATAGACTTTTTTAGGAATACAAAGACTGAAGTGCAAGTGGGTTGATTTATCGTATATATTATGTGTGCAAAGTAAAAATTTGCTCATGTTGAAATGTAAAAACATATGAGGCTGATGTAAACATTATGAAATTCAAAAAAATAGCCAAAATATTTTGCAGAATTTAGTTTTGAATTCCAAGTCACAAAAATCTCAGATGAAAACATTTTTTTTTTTAATTTTATGGCATGTACATCATTGTAAAACTAAAATGGTAACGTTTCCATTTGTTTGTCCAAGTAATAACTGAACTAAACTGAACCCACAGGTGCCTAATACAGCAGTGGCTTTAGGTGTGATCCACTGCGAGGTGGTGCCCACTCACATGCTTTATGCTGCCAACGCCAGTCTGGTGGGACTCTGCTGCCTGTCAGAGAAAGTAGCCAGCAGGGGAGGTCCAGTCCTGCTGTCCCAGGCCCCCATCTGCCCATGTGTGGGCTTAGGTGTGTGACTTTGCTTCCTCATTGCTTAGTGCCACTTATGTATGTGTAAAAATAAGGATATTTTGATCAGCTATGCTTTATTCCCCTTTGTTTTTTAAACCTATGAAAAGCCAATGTGTAGAAAAATATTGGAAAAACTATTTTCTTTGTCTCAAACTGAGGTGGACATTTGATGGTGTATAAAATACAGATTTGACCATTAAGTGGGGTTCTTATAGTAAAAAACAGAAATATTTCAGGGTGTACAAGTTAAACACATAAAGGTTTTGTTTGACAAAGAAGTCATGCACAGTGTACAGTACGTTGGCCTATACAGTAGACCTGCTCAATGATTGTTTTAATTGTCAAAATTCAGTGCATTAACCTGTTGATGTCTTCCAGGCGTGCTTCGAGGTATCGACATGGCTCGAGGTCTGTACTATGTTCTGACACCTGTAGATCCCTCCGTCCTTCGGAAGGTCAACTGTCTCCTCTTGGGAGCGATTTCGTTGCCTTCATGTATCCTCACATCACAGGTCAGATGTCAGCTCATACGCTATGCTCTTTAAATGATATTACAGCTCATAAAGCGATTAATCACTGTCCACAACGTTCCTTTATTGTGACTTATGGTGTGTTTATCTCTGTTTCAGCCTGGCATTGAAGGGGAGATGCCCTATGTCACTACAGACTACAGTTTTGATCTCACGGGTGCAGGGAAGCTGCGAGTTTTTAAGGGACTGATGAGGTCCAGTCAAATGGGGATGAAGTGACATTTTCTCTGCAGCTTCGTGTTTTTGCCCTTGACATTTCTTGGCTGGTGTCTTATACCAAACCAGTCAGCACTGGCCTTTGAATGTACAGAACTGAGGTTGAGGTGGGACAGTTTTTTATTTTAGGATTCAGACTCTGCAGGTGGAGACGACTGCCATCCTCAGCCTGGACTTTGTTCTTTTTTTTGGAAACAGTTTCCAGTGAAACGGTTCTCAATGAAAGTGTTCTCACCAAGTCTTACAACCTGCTACTGTACGTACATTTGGAGGCGCTGTGAAGGAGTTTTTACTTTCTCAGTTTCCACATGGACAGGAATATATTACAATACCTTGTAGTTAAAACTCTTGTGCGATGTCTCTTCTTTGTAGGTGACATTCCAAAACAAAATATCTGCCAGATGTTAAATGAACAACAATTTTTGTTCAGACTTTGTGTTTCTTGCCTTCAGTTGTTTTTTGGATCAGTGTTACTGGTGATTGGTAGATACAATCCTGTATCCATATAGGTTTCAAGCAGGCCATTTAACTAATCCGTCACAGTATACAGTGTGGTCCCTTCATTTTTGACAGTTGTAACATGGGACAAACTGTCCACTGCCAACACCTTCCACATTGTTTATGCTTACATCCATCAGTTCGGTATGCGCAAGATGGAGTTAAGGAGGAATCTTTTACATGACAGTTTCTGTGAATCAGATGGATTTACATAAAAACAACACACATTTTGTCAGTATTGTTCGTATGCCAGTCAAAGACTTCACTGAAATATCTCCATTTTTACTGCTGTATATCTCTGCTTTGCATTTGTTAAAGGGACACTGTTGTGTTTCTGCACTTACAGGCCATTCAGGGGGTTTTGTTTACAATTTCTTATGTGGCTGTAAAGGATAAAAATAAAGATCTTGTTTGTAGATTCTATCTTTTTATTCCTCAAGGGGGCAGCAGACATTAATGTTGTGATGTAGCTTGGATCAACAGCAGATGTTCACTTACAAAACGTCTGAAGGGCAGGAAAGCAGCAATAAAAGCTGCTGGGACTCCAGCCTGTAATACAGGAGAGCTGTAACGTTTCATAATGGTTTTAGAGGCAGACTAATTTAAGAAATTACTAACCTCGTCGGAATGACTTGCCACTGCATGCAGACTGACCTTTACATTTATCTGAGCGGAGGACTCGGCCGTAAACAGCCAGTCATGGAGTGGAGAATAGCTAATTTGTTAAGTGGGCTGTTTTACCATCGCCTCTGTGCCCCCTCACTTTTCTTTGTTCGCTGTTCCCCGCCTCTTTATTGAGTGTGGGAGCGTACAAACACAGCACAGCTACACTTTGGCAGAGTCATTGTTTTGGCTTTGTCAGGTCAGATGTTTTCCCCTAGACTTCATGCAAATCAAAGAAAAATCTCACTTCACTGTAGAGTTTCCAAGAGACAGCAGACATGAACCTGACTGACAAATAATCTGTGAAATGTTTTCAAGTTTGTAAAACGGTTCAGTTTTCTGACATGTTTTCTCACAGGTGCATAAGTTGTAGGATTTACTCCTGAAATCATTAGTTTCTTAATCTACTGACTTCTACTTGGTTTTCCAGCTCCTCAATTTGTGCACATTTGCAATGTTTCTTTGTCATCTGTGACAATAAATTCATTATTCTGGGCCTAGTTTGTGTTGTTGATTGGAAGAAACAAGATGTTTAAAGACATCAACTTGAATTTACACACCCAGTCATTACTCTATCAAATGAAGAAAATAAATGGCTGTCTATTTGATTATGAAAATGGCTACTCGTTGCAGCTCCAACAGGGTACATGGACCGTTCTGTGAAGTACTTGTTCACGTGGTGGGTCTGGAAGAGGTTCTTGGTCTGTTCAAAGCTTGGAATGTCGAGCAGAAAACCACTGAGCACCTGCCAACGTGCAAAGTCATGCAGAAGTCTCGGCTGTGTTACTGTATTTTAGTTGTAAGCCTTGTGCTGGCAGTAAACCCCTCGATTTTCTCAAGTAATCTGTGTCACACTTCTGTGATGTGTGTTCATCTGCTGCCTGCAGACTAACTGTGCTGCAAAATGTAACAATGCAGACTGAATGTGCCACTATTGTAACCCCTAAAACCCCCCTGTTCAGTTAAAGCAACATGACAATGGGGAATATTTAGCAGACTGTTCCATGATGTTGTTGGGCTCAGCAAACACAATAACCGTGAGAGAATGTTAGAGGAACATTCTCTGGGTGTTCTCTGAAGGTCCAGCCAACGGTGTAACCTTCAGGAAACTTTAGTGAAATCTTCAGGAAATGTTCTCTGGATGTTCTCTCAAGGTACAGCGACAGTAACTCTCAGAGAACATTTAGGGAGCGTTCAGGGAATGTTCCCTCGAAATTCTCTGAAGGTTTAGTGACCAGTAACCTTCAGGGAATGTACAGGAACGTTCTTTGGACGTTTTCTCAAGATTCTGTAAAAGTAACCTTCAAAGAATGTTCCCTTGACGTTCTCTGAAGGTTCAGTGTCAGTAACCTTTGGGGAATGTTTGGGGAGAGTTACCTGAATGTTCTCTGAAGGTTGAGAGAACAGTGTAACCTTAAGTAAGCATTCATGGGATCTTTAAGGAACGTTTCTCGGACATTTTCTCAAAGTTCAGTGAAAAGTAACCTTCAGGAAATGTTCCCTGGAAGTTTTCTCAAGGTTTAGTGGCAGTAACACTCAGAGAACCTTTAGGGAGTGTTCAGGGAATGTTCCCTTGATGTTCTCTGAAGGGTTAGTGACAGTAACCTTCATGTACAGGGAACATTCAGTGGATGGTCTCTGAAGGTTCGGTGAACAGTCTAACTTTAAGGAAACTTTCATGGAATCTTTAGAGAACGTTTCTTGGACGTTCTCCCAGGGTTCAGCAACCACTGACCTTCATGCTGCTGTTTACTTGGATAGTCACATTCACACTCTGTTTACTCCTGAATATGAGGTGGACTAAATGAGTGGAGAGCTGAATGGAGACTCTGCTGCGGGCAGCTGAATGGATGTTGCGGATCTCTGGCGCCTCTAGCAGCAGCTTTGCGCCACTTGCGAGACAAACTGCGCTGAGTCTTTGTGGATCCAGCCTGTGAATGAATGGAGGGAGCCGCTGGTGGAGCAGGGAAGGCGGCGAGACGACTCGTCTGGACAATGAGTGCTCAACTTCGGCTGCACGACGCGCAAAGTTGCTAGAAAGGAAACGGATCCACGGAGCTGCAGCTTTTAAAGGAGAAGCTTTTCTCTCTCTTTCTTCCTCCTCTGCACCGACCGAGCTTCACCGAGACACGGCGGACGTCGAGGAGATTTCTTCTTCTTCTTCTTCTCCTGCATGCGTGCAGCCCGCAACAGGTTATTAAGAGCTTAGCAGCGCGTCCAGCCCGCAGCTGTGCCACATTAGCTCTGGATGCTTGTTTCTGTGGCTGTTTTCCGACCGTTCACCGTGATATGAGCCGCAGCATTGTGCTCGATCCTCCGGCCAGAGCGCAGCGCGTTTCACAGGAGGGAATGAGGAGAAAATGGCATAGAGAAGACTGCTAGTCACACAGTTTCCCCCCCACACACCCGGCTGATCACACCGACAGACAGACCCGAGGAGCCAGTGTTGGTGCGGAGGAGGAATCAACGAGGACTGCGTGCGTAAATGGTGCCAAACAAGTGGACCATGAATTCAGTTCTGCACAAGTCGCCACCAAGGAGCTGGCTCGGTCTCCGATTACGACTCAGTAAGTAAAAAAAAAAAAATCCGTGACTTCTGATCACCTCTTTTGTGCTGGAAAACCAGTCACCTGCATGCTTTAGGAGGCACCTTGTGTGATTCTGAGTTGCTCCCATGACTTTGATCCTCAGTTGTTTAGTGTCGTGCATTTTACCTCCAGTCATCAAAGTTTAATGGCTTGAATTTGGCTGGTGACCTGAGCAATTATCCCAGCTGGAGGCAGAGATATTTTAGAGCACAGGACACTCTGAACTGAAGCTCTGCACATGATGAAGGATCTGAGGATCTCAGTATACACTCACATGATGGATGCTGCCTCTTGTAAATCTCCAGTTAATACTGTTTACCTGAGATGCCCCATTGCTCTTTCACTGCTCATCACTTAGACTCTCCTAGCACACTGGAAAAAAGAGAGGTATTGGAGCAACTTCAAGGACTTACTTCAGCTGATGACACACAACTGGATTAAGTTTATCCAAACTGGGTTAACAAGTGGTATTAATGCTGCCAGTCTAAGGTAGATGCACTTTAATCAACTTGCTTTGCCCAAACGTAGAATGTAACGCATGATTCTCTAGTTGGACTTTTCGTTTCTTTACTCTATAATATACTTTGGGTTAAGATGCAACAGAAAAACTCCAAGAAACCTCATTTTTGCACCTTTGCTCGGATTAGAAAACCAGTTTAAAAGGACAATTTTAGGTTGATCGAACCCACCACAGTAAACTGCCATCACCAAAGCAGAAGGATAAGTGACAATCATTCAAATACTTTACTTGTTGACAAACCAAAACATTAAAGCAACTGTTGGCATCATTATTTCTAAGTTATGATCATTTACAATGAAACTATGTCCGACCAACAGTCTACTTTGAGTTGATGGAATTAGTTTCTCTTCTAAAGTCGAATTAAATACCAGATTCAATTGTAGAAACATGTTAAAGTGTAGGAGGGGAGTTTAAATCCTGAACTCAAAGTGAAGAAAAATCTAATTATCAAGTTAAATTCATTTAATTACATCAACTTGAACTTAGTTTGAAGTCAACAAACCCAGAAATTGGAGTTTATATTACAAACAGTATTAAGTTGAGGCAATATTACCACATCAACCTATCAAAGTAGTGCTTGCAACTTGAAAAAAGTCAGTAAATTAGATGTTTGTTTTTTCCTTTAATATTGCAACCATGCCTTTAATTAAGTGTTGGGCATAGTTCACCTGAATTACCTTTAAGAGTGTACGCCTACATCTAACTGTTGTCTACAAGTGGTTTTCTCAACAATTCAGTTAAATATCGAGACATTATGAACATTTCTCAGGTTGACACAGTTCAAAAACCCAAACATAGTGAGTTTACAGTCCTAGAAGACAAAATATTAACCTCTAAATGACTACAAAGGTGCTGATTTATACTCTTGTCTGTTTGTCTCAGCTCTGATCTTCTGTCTTTCTCTTGACTTCACATGTGCGATGTATGCGGCGTTGGCAGTTCATGGGTTCATGCAGTGGGTGAAGTAAGCATGGAGTTAAAGTTTAGCAGCCTTAATTGGTTGAGTCTGGAACCCTTCAGTGTTCCAGGCCACCGGAGTCTTAAGCTTGTCTTAAACACACTGGTCTAATCTGGGACCAGATGTCTTGTCTGGCCTCTGTCGTCCACCAAAAAGCAAAAACACAGAGTCAGAAATCTCAGCTCTGTTCGCTGTGATTCACTGCTGCCATGTTAAAAGCATGTGATGCTCAGGCTTAAGTGAATGCTTTGATGACTCGGATTTACTTTAGTTTAATTGTTTACTGTGGACATTTCATGGGCCTGTATTTTATGGATATCATCACTATCATCTGTTGTTCAAGTATTGGTTTTTGCAGATTTATGCTGCTGTCAAATGAACTATAGAGATGTGGTCCAAGTTGCACAAAATTACTTTTGTTGTTGACAAATCTGTAATTTATCTTGTCTGTTAATCATTTATTATTCAGTGTTAAATCTCAACAAATACTGAAAAATATCTTCAAATGTCTTGTTCTGTTTTACCAACAGACTAGTCGCCCAAGTTTCTGTATAAACCAGAGAAAAGCAGCACGTCTTTACATTTACGATGTGGAAACAGCCGTGTCCCAATATTTGCTAAAAGTTATTAAAATTAAGTCAAAATGACTGATTCTTGTTCCATCTACCAAGTTAATGTAGTTGCTGCTTTTGGCCCTATGTCATGATTTTTATTGATTGGTATAATTCACCAATTGATGTGTTGTGTTGGTTTGAAAGACGAGCACCGCTCTTCACCCTGGAAACGGCAGACACTCTGGGGCCTTTGATCTCATCACATGATCTTCATCTGCAGGTGGAGTTTACAAAGAATTGCAAATGATCTTCCAAACCACCTCCATCTTGCAGTAAACACTTGAGGAGTGATCGTCCATGTTGGCTTATGAACTGATGTTCATAAGTGTGTTCTTTACCTTGGTGTGTAAAAACACGCTGTAAAAAAACAAAACAAAGAAACAGTGAAAAAAGTAAAAATCTGGCAGCAAATATGGCAGAAAAATATCCTAAAAAATGGCGGAATACTATTATGTTCAAAAACTGTGAGAATGGTGACAATAACAGTAAATATCTGTAAAATAATGACATTTTCTCCTGATGTAAATACAGTAATTTTACACTTTCACATTGTAAAAGAACAAATTTAAACAAACAATTTATAAAAATATTATTTTATTTTTATTTTTTACAGTCAACATGTAAGTTGAAACTTTTCTTCTGTGATTTTACTAGATATTATCTGTAATTTAACAAAACAGGCAAAATCTGAAAAACACCAGTTAAGTTTTTTTAAGTACTTGATATATATATATATATAAATAACAGCTCATATCTGTAAAATCTTGGCCTGTCTTTTTTACACTCAACATGTAAATTAATACTTTTTTCTGTGATTTTTTTTAACAGTTATTATCTGTAATTGAACATAGCAGCAATAAAATCTGTAAAGTAACTAAATAATACTAGTAAGTTGTTTAAAAAATTACTCTTAAAATCTGTTAAAATTTTTTCCATTTTTACAGTGCTGCAGTTGAGAAAAAGACCTCACCATGAGGTTCATGCTGAGCTGCTCTGTTGCTTTTAATCATATCACTTGAGGTTCATCTGCAGATAGTTTTCCCAGAAAGTGCTAAGAAGGAAATGGAAATTAGAATATCTTTATCATTACGATAATAATAAGGTTCATAACAGCTACTAGGGTGAGCTGGTGAGAGTATCTGGGAGATTTAATGTGAAAAAGCTGCAGATCTCTGAGGGAACATGTGGAGTGTTTCTGCTGGAGCCCGACTAGACTGCTGTAATGTGTGCACACATGCAAGTGTGTGCGTGTGTGTGTGTTTGTGTGTGTGTGTGTGTGTGTGTGTGTGTGTGTGTGGGCACCCGCATGTGTGTTAGTGATTTTGTCCTGGCTCGTGGCTTGTTACAGTTCAGACTTCCTCCGTCAGACTGTCTTTCCATTGTTCCAGTGTGATTTCCTTTTTCTTTTCCCTTCTTTGCATTTCTGCCTTTTCCTGATTCCATTCCAGGTCATGATTTGCTCTGCTTTTTGTTTTTTTTTTCTCTCTCGCCTCCGACTGCTCCTGAATAATCATCCCAATGTCATGTGCAATGTTGCAGCTTATATCCTAATATGTGTTATTTTTATTTCACAACAGTGTTTGTTTACTTTCTGAAAGCGTTGCACTGCATAACAGTAGTAACATTTTCACTGCTCTGGTCATAATTTTGCTCAAACTCTCGGTTTTCAAGTTTGCCTTTTCTTGTCCCACAGTAAATCTTGGTCAACCTCGCAAAATGATGCTCTTCCTCATTGTCAGAGTGTTTCCTTCCTTCCATCTCATCGTTTCTCTTCTGCACGTGGATTAAACCACGGCTCCTCAGGGAGTTCATACAGGTCCCATTACACAAACAACTTGTTTCCTACATTCACACCCGTCAAATCCACCCCATATATGCGTTTTGAATTGAGAAAATGGATATTGAACCTTTTGTTATGTAGCTGAATGTGTTTTGGTGTCCTGTTTCTTCTGCAGGGGGGATTCCCCTTTGAAACTCTCCTCTTTGTTGATGCTCTGCTGATGGACAGCTGTAGTCCTGCTGACCTCGTGGTCCACTGGCTGTTAGTCCTCGGTGGATTTTCTGTTAGTTTGTGATTCTTTGCTCTTTATGAAAAACTGAAACATGATGCTGTCCATATGGAGTAATACGCTTGTACTTTTAACCAAGATAAAGCAACTATTTTGTCAACTTCTTACCCGTAGATGTGCTGTCAAACCTCAGGGAAGCAGTTCTAGATCACCAACTCACTTAGAAGATGACACTGTCCAAAATTTCACAGTACCTTTTGTAGCGCTTGTATTAGGCCCAGGTTATGCCAGTTAATTTTAAAGATACTGACACGAGCAAATCTTGAATCTGAATGTTGAATCCGAGGTTTGCTTATCAAAGTGTAGTGAAAGAATATAACTCCAAAGTGTTTCGGGAGTTTATCCATTGGAGTCCCGACATTTTATCATTCTGTCCCTGGAACTCTTCAAGTTGAAGCTGAAGAGAAAATGTCGTGCCAATAATATTCTGGTGGCATCTCACAATTTTGCAAACAACATGTCAAAACAACCTTGATTATTAAATAACAGTGTAGACATGCATATACATAATGGAATAAAATGGCAACTAAGATGACAGACAGATAAAGCAAAAAGAAAAGAAGAAGACATTTACTGACATTTAGGTTTCAAACATCATGTTAATGGGATGAGTTGACATGTGTGGAACTCAACTTTCATTCATTTCAAAGCTTAATGATTCAAAAGAAAATTCAAAATTGTTTTTTTTTCTTCACCTTAAGTTCTTGATTTAAAGTCTCCTCTTCTATTTTCACCAGACTGGACAATTTCAGACGGTTCAGACTAGTAATTAAAATACCTTTGACTGTAGAGGAAAAGCCAGGTCCCCTTTAACAATGTAGTTTGTTGCTTGAACATGAAGTCGTCAAAAAGACTAAGGAAACTTTTTTTTGTTGTTGTTGCTGAGCCTGATCATTTGTTTTCCAAAAGTAAAAAATGTACATTGAATTGGGATTGCACAATGAGTTAAAATCACATGTTGTTGTTTTTTTTTTACACTGATTTAGTATAAAAAACCCAACATGGTCAGACAACATGTCCTCTAAAGTGATTCTGGTTGAGCAGAACCCAATTCTTACATTAGCTATCAGGCTCTTTAGCTGCTAAACAGTGATCACCTGCTGGCTGTAAACCTTGTCAGTGTGCATTCTGGTAATGCAGAGGAAAACAGCTGTTGCCTGAAATGACACTGGAAACAATGATGCTGCAAAGCTTCATGAGAATAGCAGTCAGGTGCCAAAGCTGGTTAGTATATAAATGTAGATTATCAGGGCTTTAACCGACCGGTGTGAAACTGGTAGTAATCTTCTCAACAATCAGATGTGCCTGTCCTAAAACATGGAACTATTCCTTTAATGCGGCAGGTGAATATCACATTTCACCGACAGAACAGGTGTTGCAGCCTTCCGCACGTGACCGCTGCGTCACTTTCTGCTGTTTATAGTCACGGATGAGGTCATTGTCTTAAACGTGCTCACAGCCGCAGGCTTATTTTCTTTTCCTTCTCCTCTCACGCATCTTTTTCCCATCATCCTCTGCTCTTACAAAGGGCTCCCACAACACTTTGAAATGTCTGATAGGAAACAGAAGCTTCCAGTCCTCTTAAATCCAGCTCCTCTTACCCTTATTCACAGCGCTTTGTATGGCCATTATTCTCCTTTTTTGGCACATCATTGCTTTACAGTAGTAGCGAGTTTCTTTGGTTCATATTTCAGACAGTGTGCTGCTCTTTGCGCCCTGAAGGGCTTTTCTGTCCGACTGTCCTGTTTTGCATCATCATACAGAGAACAAGTGTTCAGCTCTGCTTTGCATTTTCTTTCAGTTTGCATATGAAATCAGCTGGTATATTTACTCTTTGGTCAGCATTGAACTAAAGTCTGGCTTTATAGTTCATGAACCACATCAGTTCGCTCACTTCAAACACATTTAGGCAGCTAATATGATCAAAAACCCTGTCAGGTCCCGATCATGCTGTAAATAGACCGACAGCGAGCCGCAGCGGATGATTAAAGGCGCTGTGGAAAGGTCACACACACATATACACCTTCTTTAACCAGGAACATAACTGCAAATGTTTATCTCTGAATCTGTCCTTCCACACGTCTAACCTCCACCCAGGCTAAATGACTGTTTACACGTATAGCAGCCTTCCCCATGACAATAACTGTACTTTCAGGGAATAAGTGTTTTTGATTCCCGTTCACTCTGTTATTGGCTTCTCAGAGGTAGCCCCCCTCTGCAATTTCAACCAGATTGTTTCAGTTATGGGATCATTCATATCAACAAGTTAAAGAGTGGTTGTTTGTCCCTCTGAGCTGCTGGTTTAAGGATGGACTGTTAAATTACACCATGTCTCTCAGTGATTCGCTCGGTGGAGATGCTCCTGCACATCGTCCTCTTGCAGCAACACTCGCAAGGCTGACATATCAGTGCCTCGGCGAGCATCCAAAGATAATATGGCAAAGTCTAAAC